>NW_026847882.1:45639928-45698084 GCF_025583915.1 Anolis sagrei ordinatus | reverse complement strand
ACATAAAAACATTCAACAGTGACTATTTGGCAAATTAGATCTGATGACTTAAATGCACAACCAAACAGCCAAATCTTGAGTGCCTTTACAAAAGGTCGCAACTCCGACATTGCTCTAACGTATGGAGGCAAAGAGTTCCACAGAATTGGAGCAGAGGTCGAAAAAGCTCTACTACGCCTTGTAGCTTCCAGGTGTCCCTCCCTCCCTCCCTCGGGCCCGGGATGTAGAGGAGATTTTCCTGGGTGGATCGAGGTGACCACGGATGGAGAAAAGGAATGAGGCGGTCCTTAAGATACAAAGGTCCTTGGCCATTTTGAGCTCTCAATGTCAGGATCAGGATCTTGGAAGAGATCCGATGTTCTATTGGTAGCCAATGCAGTTGTTGCAGAATTGGTGTAATATGGGATCTTATAGATGATCCCGCTAGCAGCCTGGCCGCCGCATTTTGGACCATCCGAATCTTCTGGGTTGTTGACTTCGGAAGGCCGGCATAGAAGGCCTTGCAATAGTCCAACCTCGTGGTGACTGTTGCGTGGATTACTGTTGCCAATGCTTCTACCGAAAGGTCGGATGCCCATTTCCTTGCCTGGCGAAGATGAAAAAAGGCCTGCTTACTTATGGCAGTGATGTTTTTAATAACAGGAAATGAATGGAAGCTTCTAAAGGATGTCTGGGGATAATTTATGATCCTTAAAGGTCCAAATGTGCATCCACAAAGTGGGCAACTCCACAGCAACAACAGTTGTAGGCAAAGCAAGCCAGGATAGCATTGGCGACCACTCTGCTTCCGAGACAGAGATGTGCATAAGAATGGAACACTTTTCCATCTGTACCTACAGTCTCACAACATGACCTGCAACCCTCCTGGCCCTCTGATTGACACAGTTTGAGCAAGTAATTTGCCAGTGCCGAGAAGGGGGCCCCGGGAGGAAGCCTGGCCGACCTTGGTAATGAAAACATAAGATGGGGCTGCTGAATAAGTAAAGAATGGAGTGTCTGCGGCGATTCCCCCGGCTGGCTCTTCATTTCCCTGCCTATTATTGTGTAACTGTTTGCCAAGGCAGCCCAGTGGCTCTGGAGCCCGGAATCAGTTCTCGTCATAGACCAGGGCTGCGGCGAGGTCATTTTATATTTCCTCTGTATCTGAATCGGATTTCTTTGGGTCCCTTCGGCTCCTCTGTTTGGAGAAAGAGGTCTCTTGACATACGCAGGCAGTGGCATGGCAAGAGTGGGAAGTGGAAAGCTCTTGTGTCCATGGATGAAGGTGTGAAGATGTGAATCCACTCTGGGTTTTAGTCTCACCTTGAAAGTTGCTCTCTAACCTGCAGGAAACTCTGATGACCTCCAAAACTGGTTCAGTACTTAAAATAAACCTGGTTTACTCATTAATTTCAGCTGGTTAACCAAATCTCCATGCTAAGTTTATAACAACAGAGAATTAGCATTCCCCTAGAACTGCAAGCACCACCTCAACCAAATTTTGATAATTTTTTCACTATCCTGGCCTAACTTTCCACCAATTTACCTTGTGATAGCAGCAATAGCCAACATAGCGGTAGTGACCAAGTTTTGATGTCGTGGATGTGTAATCAACATTTTTGACATGAAGATTCCAGCAACTGAAAAGCTCCAGCAAATGGCAATTTGCTTTCAGGACCTCAGAGAGCTCCTGGAGAAGATAGGAGTTGCTCCAACAAAGGTCAAAATAGAGTGATTGGGAAACAAGTTGATAATGTTCTTGTACAGTGATGTGCATCCATACCCGAACGCATGGCCCACGTGGAAATAGAACAATAGGTATGGAGTGTCTTCAGCCATTCTTTCCTTGAAAGTTTAAATACAATTTATGATGTCTCCAGATATATAACAACTTTGAGAAGATCCTTCAGAGGAAAGTCAATCCCAGATTCACCATCCACAGATATGGGAGTGACCACCACCAACAGTATCGAGGAGCAGGCCTTGATGTGGGACAGGCTGGACAGACAATCACAATATTATCCTTTATGTTCTTGGGGATTGTCTTGCTTTTGGTGCATCCAACATCCATTACATGATGACCATGTTGGGGACCTGCTCAAAGAAGGAAGCCCTGAAGGAAAGGAAAGAGGAAATGGAGCAGAAATCTGTTTTTCCATAAAGGGTCTCTATCAATTATTTTGTAGTTGTTGTTGCTCGCCTTCAAGTCAATTATGGTGACCCTAAACTCAACCTTGTGTTTCTATGCTAAGATTTGTTTTGAGAACACCACATATCCCAGCATCACCCAATGGGTTTTCTTTCCATGACCCATCAGAGATGCAAACCCTGGTCTCCAGAGTCCTAGTTCAATTGAGATGTCATCCTGCCTGAGTGTCATCAAATAAAGGGTAGGTGGATAATGGATAATTACAATCCACACTCAAATTCACATGAGGTTGTTTTGTACAGGAAGCAGAACTTGGATGTGGAGAAAATAATATTTCTTTGCAGAAACAGAACTTCCTGAGTGAAAATGCTCTTCCTTGTGCAGAAGATGTTTTCTTGTCTGTGCATAACAGCTAAGTGTGGATTTTGTGCAGAAAAAATTGCAATTCAAGACCTATTCTGCGCAAAATCCAAACTTAGCTGTTTTACACAGAATAGGTCTCAAATTGCAAATAGTCTTCAAAAACTGCCAGTGAGAAGAACATGAGCCAAGAATGACAACATCCCTAGGAAATGGGATATAAGATGAGTTGCAGTGAAGGACCTGATGCTGTAGTGAAGGCGTGGGCAAACTTGGGCCTTCCAGGTGTTTTGGACTTCAACTCCCACCATTCCTAACAGCCTCAGACCCTTTTCTTTGGGCTTCCAGCTTCCACAATGCAGATGATCCCTTGACTGACTGAAGTGTCCAGTTAAAAGAGGACAAAGGGATGAGCCAACTTGGGCCCCCAGGTGTTTTGAACTCCAACTCCCACCATTCCTAACAACCTCAGGCCCTTTCCTTTGGACTTCCAGCTCCCACAACGTGGGTATGCAGATGATCCCTTGATTGACTGAAGTGTCCAGTTCCAAGATGACAAAGGCATGAGCCAACTTGGGCCCTCCAGGTGTTTTGGACTCCAATTCCCACCATTCCTAACAGTCTCAGGCCCTTTCCTTTGGACTTCCAGATCCCACAACATGGGTATGCAGATGATCCCTTGATTGACTGAAGCGTCCAGTTCCAAGAGGACAAAGGTATGAGCCAACTTGCGCCCTCCAGGTGTTTTGGACTACAACTCCCACCATTCCTAACAGCCTCAGGCCCTCTCCTTTGGACTTCCAGCTCCCACAACATGGGTATGCAGATGATCCCTTGATTGACTGAAGCGTCCAGTTCCAAGAGGACAAAGACATGGGCCAACTTGGGCCCTTCCTCCAGATGTTTTGGACTTCCAACTTCCACAACATGGGTATGCAGATGATCCCTTGGTTGACTGAAGTGTCCAATCCAAGAAGACAAAGGTATGGGCCAACTTGGGCCCTCCTTCCAGGTGTTTTGGACTCCAACCCCCACAACGTGGGGGATGCAGATGATCCCTTGATTGACTGAAGTGTCCAGTTCCAAGAGGACAAAGGCATGGGCCAACTTGGGATGCCCAGGTGTTTTGGACTCCAACTCCCACCATTCCTCAGGCTCTTTCCTTTTTCCCCTCAGCCGCTTAAGGGGCCTGAGACTGTTAGGAATGGTGGGAGTTGGAATCCAAAACACCTGGAGGGAAGGCCAAAGTTTGCCCATGCCTGCTGTAGTGGGAGGAACTGGACGCTGAATGCAGCCTCGATTTCATGGAGTGACCATCTTCTCTTTGGCAGAAGGAAAGCAAAGATATCTTCCCATCCAGCGTCTCCCCCAAGAGAGGCCATGACACCAAGGATTCCCGTGGAAACATCCTAAAGGAAGATTAAAGGAAACTTTTTGTGAACCTATAAATACAAAAGCCATTGAAGTGGAGAGACCGGAGGGATCCTCAGGGGCCGAGGGAAGGTAGGAGAGGAAGTCGAGGAGGCCAAGAGGCGCAAAGGGATGGAGTCGGCTGGCTGGTTGGCCATCTTGGGCTCATTGCTATTCTTGCCGGATGCCATATTGAGCAACCTGGCCACGGCTGCCATCGCCAAGGGAGGCGGATGAGAGGCGCGCTTGCATCTGGCAAGGTGGCATTCCCCCGGAGACCTCGGCAGAGCGGAGCAGAGAGGCAGGGAAGGAGGGGACGGAGAGGAGAGAGCGCTTGTGATCAAATATTCCTTTTCACAGCCGGCAGCCTTCAGATATGTTTTTGTTCTCCCCCCGCCATGCTCGTTTCATGTCTCCGCGAGTCCAGTTGGCGCCCGTGCCAGGCGGGATTGGCAGCATTGTAGCCGAGGCTCAGAGGGATCCGTTGGGGGAGCAGCCGCAGTGCCATCTGCTAGAGCAAAGGGAGGCCAGGAGACGGAAAGGGCCTTTGATGGGCGAAATCAGAGGCAGGCAGGAAGGCAGGCAGGCAGGCGAGGCCCCCGCTTCATCCAGCCTTGGTGGAAGTTTGCAACACGGAAAAGTCCTGCTCGGGGCTTCAACATTGTCAGTCATGCTTTGCGATCTGAAAGCCCCACCGTTTGGTTCTTGGCAGCCATTCAGTGACCAAGTCATGCGCTGAAGGCACACAATGTAGAAGAGAAGTTTGAATGGAGACATGAAGTACCTGAAAAGATGTCACAAGGAAGGGGGAGCAAGGCTTCCTTTGTGCCCTAGGCTTCAATAGAGCCATGGGTTCAAATGATAAGAAATGAGATTCCACCTGAACATGAGGAAGAACTTAAGAGCTGTTCAGCAGTGGAACTCTCTGCCTCAGAGTCTGGTGGAGGCTCCTTCTTTGGAGGCTTTTAAGTAGAGTCTGGATGGCCATCTGTCAGCAGGGATTAGGTAAAGGTAAAGGTTTTCCCCTGATGTTAAGTCTAGTTGTGTCCAACTTTGAGGGTTGGTGCTCATCTCCATTTCTAAGCYRAAGARCTGGYGTTGTCYRTARACGYCTCCAAGGTCATGTGGCCACTGGCATGACYGCATGGTGTGCYCTTAYCTTYCCCCCAGAGCAGTACYTATTGATCTACTTACATTTGCATGTTTTTGAACTGCTAAGTTGGCAGAAGCTGGGGCTAACAGCAGAAGCTTACCTTGCTCCCCAGATTTGAGCCACCAACTTTTAGCTCAGCAAGTTCAGCAGTTCAGCAGTTTAACCCGCTGCACCAACAATGGGTCCGGAGACATGATGGCCACGTTTAAGTACCTGAAAGGATGTCACAAGGAAGGGGGAGCAAGCCTTCCTTTCTGCTCCAGGCCTCTATGGAGCCATGGGTTCAAATGATAGGAAAGGAGATTCCATCTGAACATGAGGAAGAACTTAAAAGCTGTTCAGCAGTGGAACTTTCTGCCTCAGAGTCTGGTGGAAGCCCCTTCTTTGGAGGCTTTTAAGCAGAGTCTGGATGGACATCTGTCGATTTTTTTTTCATGTCAGGAGCGACTTGAGAAACTGCAAGTTGCTTCTGGTGTGAGAGAATTGGCTGTGTGCAAGGATGTTGCCCAGGGGACGCCAGGATGTTTTGATGTTTTACCATCCTTTGTGGGAGGCTTCTTTCATGTCCCCACATGGGGAGCTGGAGTTGATAGAGGGAGCTCATCCGCACTCTCCCCAGATTTGAACCTGTAACCTGTCAGTCTTCCAAGGGTTTAACCCGCTGCGCCACCAGGGGCTCAATCTGTCAATCTCAATGGAGCCATGGGTTCAAATGATAGGAAATGAGATTCCATTGAACACGAGGAAGAACTTAAGACCTGTTCAGTAGTGGAACTCTGTGCCTCAGAGCCTGGTAGAAACTGGCCATCTGTCAGGGGGTATTAGATTGAGGTTTTCCTGCATGGCTGGGGGGGTGGACTAGATGGTCTCTGGCATCTCTCCAAACTAATTCTAATGCGTCCAACTTTGCAGCAGTGCATTCTATGTCGATTTTTGTGCTGAATCCGCTCCGGGTTGTAGTCTCAAGTTGACGGAGCTATCTAAAGTGCAGGCTCTTTTGGGATTTCTATATCACCTTCGCAGAAGTGTTAGGATTTAATGGTATTCCCTTTATGTGAACAAAAAATTCATGACCAAGGAAATGGAAGCGCTCAAAGCCTGTAAAATAAATGTTACGGGTGATCCTGGAAACAGGCATTTTTCTTCTCTTTTCTCCTCACTTGTTGCGCTAGATTCCAGTAAGATCTTTGTTGCTGCTGTTGTTGTTTCCTTAAAGGAAGGCAACCTTTGGCTTTTGTCAGGAAGATATATGGCTGGTCCCAGGCCTGTCTGCGGCACTCGCTTCTCGGAATTTCCTTTCTCTCCTTGGGATGTCATTCACTCTTAGGGCGACTTGGCGGGACTCGGGAAACCACGCTTCTGGCAATAAAACACTGCACTGACATGGCTTTGGACCCACGTTCGGTAATTGTAGTTCCCAAAGGAAGAATTGTGGTTGACATCTTGTTGCTGTGGCTCAGTGCCATGGGATTGCGGGAGTTGTAGTTTGGTGAGACTCCAGCACTCCTTGGCAGCGAAGGCCTTGCAAAACTATTACTGTTATTGGGTTGTTGTAGGTTTTTTCGGGCTATATGGCCTTGGTCTAGAGGCATTCTCTCCTGACGTTTCGCCTGCATCTATGGCAAGCATCCTCAGAGGTAGTGAGGTCTGTTGGAACTAGGAAAATGGGTTTATATGTCTGTGGAATGACCAGGGTGGGACAAAGGACTCTTGTCTGTTGGAGCTAGGTGTGAATGTTTCAACTGACCACCTTGATTAGCATTTGATAGCCTGGCAGTGCCTGGGGCAATCTTTTGTTGAGAGGTGATTAGATGTCCTTGGGTTGTTGTAGGTTTTTTCAGGCTATATGGCCATGTTCTAGAGGCATTCTCTCCTGACGTTTCGCCTGCATCTATGGCAAGCATCCTCAGAGGTAGTGAGGTCTGTTGGAACTAGGAAAAAGGGTTTATATATCTGCGGAATGACCAGGGTGGGACAAAGGACTCTTGTCTGCTGGAGCTAGGTGTGAATGTTTCAACTGACCACCTTGATTAGCATTTGATGGCCTGGCAGTGCCTGGGGCAATCTTTTGTTGAGAGGTGATTAGATGTCCTTGGGTTGTTGTAGGTTTTTTCAGGCTATATGGCCATGTTCTAGAGGCATTCTCTCCTGACGTTTCGCCTGCATCTATGGCAAGCATCCTCAGAGGTTGTGAGGCCTGTTGGAAGTAGGAAAATGGGTTTATATGTCTGTGGAATGACCAGGGTGGGACAAAGGACTCTTGTCTGTTGGAGCTGGGTGTGAATGTTTCAACTGACCACCTTGATTAGCATTTAATAGCTTGGAAGTGCCTGGACAATTTCAACAGAAAGGAAGAAACAATGAAAATGAACAAAATCTGGCTACCAGTATTAAAAAACTCAAAAATTACAACAGAAAAACAACAGAGAACAAACAAGGACATCTAATCACCTCTCAACAAAAGTTTGCTCCAGGCACTGCCAAGTCATCAAATGCTAATCAAGGTGGTCAGTTGAAACATTCACACCTAGCTCCAGCAGACAAGAGTCCTTTGTCCCACCCTGGTCATTCCACAGATATATAAACCCTTTTTCCTAGTTCCAACAGACCTCACTACCTCTGAGGATGCTTGCCATAGATGCAGGCGAAACAGGAGAGAATGCCTCTAGACCATGGCCATATAGCCCGAAAAAACCTACAACAACTCAGTGATTCTGGCCATGAAAGCCTTCGACAATACATTATTACTGTTATTGTTGTTGCTGTGGCTCAGCGCTATGGGATTGTGGGAGTTGTAGTTTGGTGAGACTCCAGCACTCCTTGGCAGCGAAGGCCTTGTAAAACTATTACTTTTATTATTGTTCCTATGGCTCAGCACTATGGGATTGTGGGAGCTGTAGTTTGGTGAGACTCCAGCACTCCTTGGCAGCGAAGGCCTTGTAAAACTATTACTTTTATTATTGTTCCTATGGCTCAGCACTATGGGATTGTGGGAGCTGTAGTTTGGTGAGACTCCAGCACTCCTTGGCAGCGAAGGCCTTGTAAAACTATTACTTTTATTATTGTTCCTATGGCTCAGCACTATGGGATTGTGGGAGTTGTAGTTTGGTGAGACTCCAACAC
Organism: Anolis sagrei ordinatus; assembly: GCF_025583915.1. Classification (NCBI taxonomy): domain Eukaryota; kingdom Metazoa; phylum Chordata; class Lepidosauria; order Squamata; family Anolidae; genus Anolis; species Anolis sagrei. The sequence continues at coordinate 45,689,910 of NW_026847882.1, read as the reverse complement.
TCTTTGGCAGCGAAGGCCTTGTAAAACTATTACTGTTATGATTGTTGCTATGGCTCAGCACCATGGGATTTTGGGAGTTGTAGTTTGGTGGGACTCCAGCATTCCTTGGCAGTGAAGGCCTTGTAAAACTATTGCTGTTATTATTGTTGCTATGGCTCAGCACCACAGGATTGTGGGAGTTGTAGTTTGGTGAGACTCCAGCACCCTTTGGCAGCGAAGGCCTTAGTAAAACTATTGTTGTTGTTGTTGTTGTTGTGGCTCAGTGCTGTGGGATTGTGGGAGTTGTAGTTTGGTGAGACTCCAACACTCTTTGGCAGTGAAGGCCTTTTAAAACTATTATTGTTGTTGTTGTTGTGGCTCAGTGCCGTGGGATTGTGGGAGTTGTAGTTTGGTGAGACTTGAACACTCTTTGGCAGCGAAGGACTTGTAAAGCTATTACTGTTATTATTGTTCCCGTGGCTCAGCACCATGGTATTGTGGGAGTTGTAGTTTGGTGAGACTCCAGCACTCTTTGGCAGCAAAGGACTTGTAAAACGATGACGATGGTGGTGATAATGATTGCTAACCCACTTTTCTCACCAACAAGGAGACTCAAACTACAGCTTCCATGATTCCATAGTGTGGAGCCATGTCCATGAACATGGTATAAAACTGCACTCATCCAACAGTGTAGGCACACCTTGAGAGAGAATAAAGTGGCACTCCATCTTCTTGATGGAGAATGCCAGCATCTATTTTAGGATTGTTCCATAATGTAGTCATGATGAAGAGAAGAACTCGAGACACCAGAGTGTGTGTAGATGCCTCCAAACTCTTTTCCTTCATATTCCTACTTGTGAATACTTGCAGATATGTCTTATCTCCTTAATCCACATTCCACATCCCTTCCGATGCACCCCTCCAGTTGCCCAAAGCATTGGAAAGAGGCTAATTTCTGCTTCCTCGGCTTGGTCTTGCCAAATCCAGAGCTCCCTGTTGTTTCGGAGGAAAGAGGAAGCGGCCAGTCTCAGTGGGAGCAGATGGCGGTGGATGGATCCTGCAAGCCACATCCACGGAGAAGCAGCTCCAATGGAACGGTGCATTCGGCTTCAGGACAGAGCCAATGCATTCAGTGCTGGGTTCCTGATGAGGCTTTTGAGTGATTCCAGCTACTGCAAGAACCGCAGGTTCTGAAGCCAGGCGTGCCTTGCTTTCCAAAAGGCCAAATCTTCTTCCCTTCCACCCTTTCGTCCTTCCTTCCTACCTTCCCTCTCTCCCTTTTCCTTCCCTTTCTTTTGTTTTTACTTCCTTCTCTCTTTCTTTTTTCCTTCATTTCAATCTCTTCCTTCCTTTCTTTCTTTCTTTCTTTCTTTCTTCCTTCCTTCCTTCCTTCTCTCTTTCCTCCCTCCTTCCCTTCCTTATTTCCATCCTTCCCTTCCACCTTTCCTTCCTTCCCTTTTGTCTTTCCTTCCTTCCCTCTTTCCTCCCTCCCTCCCTTCCCTCCCTTCCATCCTTCCCTCTTTCTCCCTCCCACCATCCTTCCCTTCCTCCTTCCTTTCCTTCCATCCTTTTGTCCTTCCTTCCCTCTCTCCCACTTCCTTCCTTCTCTTTTGTCTTTTCTTCCTTCTCTCTTTCCTTTATCCTTCACTTCCTTCCACCTCTTCCTTCCTTTCTTCCCTCCTTCTCTCTTTCCTCCCTCCTTTCCTTCCTTATTTCCATCCTTCCCTTCCACCCTTCCTTCCTTCCCTTTTGTCTTTCCTCCTTTCCCTCTTTCCTTCCTCCTTCCCTCTCTCCCTTTTTCCTTCCCATGCCTGGAACAGAGTCTTTGCAAAATTTGATAAATTGACTCGTCTCCTTAGAAATAAAACAAATACAATGTTTTCAAAATAATTGGAAGCCTTTCTCAGAATATATATATGTGTGTGTGTGTGTGTGTGTGTGTGTGTGTGTGTGTGTGGACTATTTAAAGACTGGTCCATAATAGCATCGAGAGATTAAAAATACATTGTCAGAAAATAGAGCAAGATTATGATAAATGTTGTACAATCAGGGCACCTTTGAATACTTATGTGCAATGGATGCTGATGCTCACATTGCAGTGTGCAGAGGTTCCTGGTCTGAGTTATAGTCCGAACTTTAAAGGAATGATACATGGTGTTCAGGACCCTATTCCATCTGATGGCTCAGCCTTTGATAGACCCCCAATCATGAATCAACAGGTTTATACTATTGAGGTGGTCCAGGAACTTCTTTAGTTCTTCTTCTCCATGGTTCCAAATTGTGAAGATGTGATCCACATATTTTGGAATCTTTACCACATTTCCATGGAGAACATCTTGTTCTAAATGATGTGTGTGTGTGTGTGACCCACACACATATTACACACACACACACACACACACACATATACATGTCATTTTACAATGCGTGATTGTGGGCTTTCCTTTTGGTTTCTAAGACTCCTCCCAAGTTGGCGTTTTGACTTGAGAGTGGGCTTTGGGTGACAACCGAAAAGGCTGTCAAACATTGAATTCCTGGTGAGTTATACTTAGAGCACATCCTCCTTTCCTCTGTTAGGGATTTTGACTTGCAACTTGGCACAGCTTCTTGGATGACAACCAAGAGCATTCTGTCAAATTATGAAGTGTCTTGCAAGCTGTCCCGATGAGTTACGGCTGCCACAAATAGACGGAAAGACAGGCAGGCAAGGAAGGGGGGGGGGGGAAGAGAAACTGGCAGGCCCCTTGGTTGTGACAGACAAGGCTGAGGAACCTCTTCTCAGTTTGATTCCAGAGATGATGTTAGACGTTGTTGGGGTGAAAAGGCAAAAGGAGGTAGACCCACATTACCCACATATCTCCTTCTCATCTCCTTCTCCTTCTCCTTCTCTTTCACTTTCATCTCCATCTCCTTCTCCTTCTCTTTCATTTTCATCTCCGTCTCCATCTCCATCTCCATCTCCATCTCCATCTCCACCTCCACCTCCACCTCCACCTCCATCTCCACCTCCACCTCCATCTTCATCTCCACCTCCACCTCCACCTCCACCTCCATCTTCATCTCCACCTCCACCTCCATTTCCATCTCCACCTCCTCCTCCACCTTCACCTCCATATCCATCTTTCTCCTTCTTTAGAGACTGAGATGTCCAATGGTCAGGGAGAGGGAGAGCGGATATGGAGAGTGCACACACAAAGCCTCCAGAGGTGCCCATTGGTTCCATGTCTTTGGCCAGTGAATCCAGTTTGCAGTTCTGGTGTGGACTGGTCCATGAGGACAGGAAGAGTCGGAAGTGACTGAATGAATAAACAACAATTTATTTATTTATTTATTTATCCACGCTATTTGTATCCTGCCCTTCTCAGCCTGCAGGCGACTCAAGGCGGTTTATAGAGGCAACAATTCAATGCCCAACAACACCATAAAAGCATTTAATACATTAAAAAAATTAACATATAATATAAAACCATAACAAGATCAATAATACACCATTAAAATTTAAAACATTTTAAAGCATTGACATATAATATAAAACCATAACAAGATCAATAAGACATAAATCATTTGCGTCTCCTAGCTAAAACATTGTCCAATCTCATCATCCAGTTGTTCCATATCCCTATGTCTGTTACACTGCATTTTCAAACGCTTTCTCAAAAAAGCCAAGTCTTGACTTTTTCCGGAATGTAAAAAGGGAGGGGGGCGATCTATTGTCCCTAGGGAGGGCGTTCCATAGCTGAGGGGCCACCACTGAGAAGGCCCTGTCTCTCGTCCCCGCCAAACCTATTTGTGACACAGGCGGAATCAAGAGAAGGGCCTCCCATTAAGCATCTTAACTTCCTAGATGGTTCATAAGGGGAGATACATTCGGACAGGTAAGTTGGGCCAGAACCGTTTAGCGCTTTATAGGCTAAAGCCAGCACTTTGAATTGTGCCTGGTAGCAGACTGACAGCCGGTGGGGTTGGTGCAACACGGGCGTTGTATGCTCCCTGAGTGCCACTCCTGTTAGTAACCTGGCTGCTGTCTGTTGGACCATTTGGAGCTTCTGGACAGTCTTCAAAGGCAGCCACACATAGAGTGCGTTACAGTAGTCTATACGGGATGTAACCATGGCCAAGTCAGACTTCCCAAGGTATGGGCAAGTTTTAACTGTGCGAATGCTCCCCTGGTCACCGCCGAAAGCTGTGGTTCCAGGCTCAGTGATGAATCCAGGATCACACCCAAGCTGCGAACCTGTGTCTTCAGGGGGAGTGGAACCCCATCCAACACAAGCTGTATCTCTATGCCCTGTTCAGCCTTGCGACTGACCAGGAGGACCTCTGTCTTGTCTGGATTCATTTTCAGTTTTGGATTGTACCAGAGCAACTCCTGGTTTCCCAAGAGCTGTCCAAGGTGCTGAACCTGATTAGGAGCCCTACCAACTTCCCTGCGCATGGCTCCCCGCTTGTGATTCCCCTTTGTGCAGAGCAACCTTCATCTGCTTTGAGCCACTGCTTTCCAAGTCTTGAAAGCCCCTCCCAAGTTCTGCAACTCCTTTCCTCTCTATCTAGGGCTATCAAAGATAAAAAGTTCCGAAAGGGATAGAGGTGCAAAGTAACGCCAATGAGAGCCGGAGCAAGGCAGTATGGGAGAAAACTATTATCCCTGGCGGAGGCCCTCCAAGCCAATCATTGCCAATTGTGATGGGAGCCCCAGAAAATCCTATTAGTTGGCTGTCAGGCTCTCCTTGTGATAACTGACAAGTTATCTGAGATCTGCGCTTCAGAGGTGCCGTTCCTTCCTGATTTCGCTCAATGACACATCTGACTTGCACATTAAAAATTACGGCCTGCCTCTTATTTCCTTCTTCTTCTTCTTCCTTCCCTTTCTTTTATTTTTGTTCTTTAAACATGCCAGAAGTCAAAGCAACATTTATCACTAATTGCACAATTACTTCACGTGGCACCCAGAGATGGAAGCCTTGACTCCTTGCGATATCAAGTTTGCCGAAAAGTCAAGGCAGTAATTATGCGAGGCAAAAATCATTTAGTAAATTAAAGTAATTCCACACTAGACGCGGTTAAGATTCCATGGATTCTATTACTGGCGTAATAAAATAATTGCACAATTAGGAGCAAATTACTTATTCTTTTAGAAGTGCTCAACTTATTGCAAACAATGTATTTTAAATCAAAGATCATATGCTTCCAGTTAATGAGACCTAGCGGTATCCTTCCGTGCCTCAGTCCAGGGGAAAAAAATACAGATAATCCAGCAAATAGCAGAAAGAGGCAAGGAGGTCACCCATTAAAATGGTTGCTGGGCATGTGCCTATTAGTTTTCATCCAGGGCCATGTCGGTATATTAATTTTAGGATGCTGCGGTAACGCCTTCCCTCCGTTCAAAGTCGGTACAGATGACTTTCCGTACGGTTTGTTCTTTGCATGTAGGCACATCCACCGTGACAAAATTTGCTGTTTTACATAATCCTGGAAACGAGCATCCCATCGCCAAAACACAACACAAAGGCTGCAGTGCTTCGCTGGCATTTACGTATTAACCCTTCCTTAATGCATTCATACACAAAGTATAATGGATAGTAAATGAGTCAGTATGGGGCACTACCACGTTTCTTCAATTGTAAAATGCCATCGATTATATGATGCACCCTTATTTCAGCTCCTCCTCCACCACCAAGAAAAGGTAAGCTACACCTCCAAGATGGACCCCATTTTAGATAGACCATGAAGTCATTCAGGAAAAGCACAATTTTGGTAATTTGTTTAGCATAGCCAGGCATTCCTTGACTACTTCTTTACCTATTTTGGTTCGCCTTTCCTCTTTATATAGGGGGAAAGCACTTAGAATTGAAGAAATGGAGTATATATTGTGTCCAGTTCTGGGTACTAGAGTCCAAGAAGGATATCAATAAGCTGGAAGACCACCAAATTGGTCAAAGATCTGGAAAACAAGTTTTTTGAGGACTTAAGGAGTCCAGAGGTATTCCTTGACTACTTCTTCACCTATTTTCGGTTGCCTTTTCTGTTTTGCCTTGTCCGCTCCATATTGCTCAGGATGAACACAAGTTGAACACTTATCTAAAACCTTTGAGATAGCAAACCTTCAGATGCAACTCATTCTTAATTAGGGGTCCAACCAGATGTTGTTGGAGTGCACCTCCCAGCATTCTTTGTCATTGATTACACTGTCTGATGGGAACTGTAACTTACCAGCACTTGGAGTGCTGCAGGATCCCCTCCCTTGCTTTCAGTGGCCATTTAAGGCAAAGCGAGCCTCAAGGCTAGTCTTGTTTGTGCGGCCTCCGTTTAGCCACGCAGGCAGGTTCCCTGCAAGGCCCGTTGTCAGCTTTGTAGCAAGGACATTTGTTTCTCTTTCCAACCAGTGCAAAACAGATGGCGGACGCAGGGCGAAACTGCCAGGGGTAAAGGAGTGTTTGCTCACTTGGGAAGCCCGCCACAGCCTCCTGGCAGTGGCCCAGGGCTCAGTCGCTCCAGAGAGGTAAGCCGGCCGAAGGAAGCCAGGCCGCCGTCATTTATCCTCGGCGAGGAAAGGCTGGCAAAAGCAGGAAGGAGCGTTGAGGCGCAAGAGAGCAACAATAGTGCATAAATAGATCCCAGAATGTTCTATCGTGCCTCTTATGTTGCTTCCTGCAAAAAAACCAGAGAGCCAAGCACTGAGTTCTGAGAGGGACCTCTTACATGCCAAAATCCATGAGGATATAGACAGCGAGAGGAGGCCTTTGGAGCCAAAGATGGCAATGCCTGTTTGCATTCTACTTGGCTGGGCATTTTAGAGACACCCCCGTCTTTTCTTTTCTTTTTGGAAAATGGGAAAGGGAAGGTTGAGGCATTGCATTCACTTTCCCCGCATGCTTCGAATTATGAAAACAACCGCCGCTGAAAGCAAAGAAAGAAAAGGTGATTGAACTACAGCCGAGCTCAGAGCTGTTGCCAATCTTTTCTGGAGAAAAGTAGAAAGCGAACACTGCCGCAGAACAGCAGAAGAGAACCAGAAGCCATTGTGTCAGGCACAACGAGGCACACAATGGTGTGTTTTGCTAGACCGCCCTAGAAGGGGATGCAGAGAAGTTTTCAGCTTTTGGAATAAGAGAGAGAGAGAGGAGGGAGGGGAGGAATGCACATGATTGGCCAACACAGATGTGGAAGTCCCTCAGGGTGTATTTGTCCTCAAAGCCTATGGCTCATGAATTCAAGAACAATGTGAAGAGAGAGAAATCTGCTGCCCAGCCGTGTGAAAGGGTATTTGAGTAAAAGGATGATATTGCATGGGACCATGACACCAAGCCCAACTTCTCAACTTTCCAAGTTGGTACATACACTGAGAAGTTGGTAAGGTAGGAAGTTAAGGAAGTTAGGATGCTGGGAAGCTGGGAAGTTGGCGAGTTAGGAAGTTGTGAAGATGTGAAGGCAGGAAGCTGGCAAGATATGAAGTTTTGAAGTGGAAAGTTGGCGAGTTAGGAAGTTGTGAAGTTTTGAAGTGGAAAGTTGGCAAGTTAGGAAGTTGTGAAGGTGGAAAGTTGGTGAGATAGGAAGTTGTGAAGTTGTGAAGGTGGAAAGTTGGTGTGATAGGAAGTTGTGAAGTTTTGAAGTGGAAAGTTGGCAAGTTAGGAAGTTGTGAAGGTGGAAAGTTGGTGTGTTAGGATGTTGTGAAGTTGTGAAGGTGGAAAGTTGGCGAGTTAGGAAGTTGTGAAGTTGTGAAGGTGGAAAGTTGGTGAGATATGATGTTGTGAAGTTGTGAAGGTGGAAAGTTTCTGAGTTAGTAAGTTAGAAAGTTGTGAAGTTGGCAAGTTAGGAAGTTGTAAAGTTGGCAAGGAAGCAAGTTGGGAAGCTGGCAAGTTTGGAAGCTGGCAAGTTGGGAAGCTGGAAAGTTAGCAAGCTGGCAAATTGGCAAGTTCCCAATTCTTGGCTATACAGGAGCTTTGTAATGTACTGAATCTGAGGTAGGACCCAATGCCACCATTGCTTTAATGAGAGACCTACGCAATGTGTGGATACCTCTGTCATGCACCCTCACATGGCCTTGGGTGCAGATCAAACCAGTAGTTATGTTCCTATCAGAAGCAACAATATGTGTAGCAATGAGCCATCAAAGAAGATGGAGACATCACTAGTCCTCGACCCAAAAAACCAATGAGTATGTAATGTGTCCCAGCTATGGGCCAGGGTTCTGCTTGGTTAACCCAGGTTCTTTGACTGCTATTGGTCTGGCATCAGCAGTTGCCCTAAGGGGACCATTGCACTGGCTGGACTCAGAACTAATTCCTGCAGAGATTGTGATGCCAAACATATTCCCAACAAGGCCATAGACGGAGTGGCCCAATTTGGAAGCTGAACTGTCAGGATGAAGGGGGTGATCAGCAATAGCAGAGTTCTTGACTAAGGGATGGGAATTATGAGCAATATCTGTTCATTGAGAAAAATGGGTTATGGGGAGTTGTATGGTGTATGTGTGGGGCTTGATGAATGCAAGGCTGGGGTGAAAATTGCTGGAAGAAACATTAACAACCTTAGATATGCAGATGATACCACTCTGATGGCCGAAAGCGAGGAGGAGCTGAGGAGCCTTCTAATCAAGGTGAAAGAAGAAAGCACAAAAGCCGGGTTGCAGCTAAACATAAAAAAAAAACCAAGATTATGGCAACAAGAATGATTGACAACTGGGAAATAGAGGGAGAAAATGTGGGGGCCATGACAGACTTTGTATTTCTAGGTGCAAGGATGAGTGCAGACGCAGACTGGGACCAGGAAATCAGGAGGCGCTTCCTTCTTGGGAGGAGAGCAAGGACCAATCTTGACAAAATAGTGGAGAGTAGAGACATCACACTGGCAACGAAGAACCGCATAGCCAAAGCCATGGTCTTCCCTGTAGTAACCTACGGATGTGAGAGCTGGACCTTAGGGAAAGCTGAGTGAAGGAAGAGAGATGCTTTGGAACTGTGGTGATGGAGGAAAGTTCTGAGAGTGCCTTGGACAGCGAGAAGATCCAACCAGTCCATACTTCAGGAAATAAAGCCCGACTGCTCATTGGAAGGAAGGAGATGAGAGGCCAAGATGAAGTACTTTGGCCACATCATGAGAAGACAGGAAAGCTTGGAGAAGACAATGATGCTGTGGAAAATGGAAGGAAAATAGAAGAGGGCCTGACCAAGGGCAAGATGGATGGATGGCATCCTTGAAGGGACTAGATTGACCTTGAAGGAGCTGGGGGTGGTGATGGCCAACAGGGAGCTCTGGCATGGACTGGTCCATGAGGTCATGAAGAGTTGGAAATGTCTGAACGAATAAGCAACAACAACAAATGGTGGAACTGCCCTCATCTTCTCTAGGGGACATTTGGAGACCAAAAACAACAACACCAGAATTTTGTTTTTATTTTTGCAGGACCCTCCAAAGGCCTCATGGACCCTCGAAGTCTTTCATTGCTTCCCACCTCAAATTAAACAATCTTGCTTTTGGGAAATCTGGGTGAAGACAGAGAAATGGATCCATGTTGATCATGGCTCAATCCAGTTTCTTTTTTCCTCATGCTTTGATCATTTGAGAGCTTGTTTGGCAGCCTTTGCATGCTGGGAAGCGGCCAATGGGTTGCAATGGATGCCAGTGTATGCCCGAAATGGCCAACCAATGATCAGAGCAGTGACCATGCCATTGCAGTGAAGGTCACTCCTCGGAAGCAACATGGTTGGCAATCACTCCTGCAATCTCTAGGAGAATGGCGACTGCAAAATTCCCCCGAAGCTCTTCTCCATCTCTTTCTCTCTGATTCCCTCCCTTCCCGCTTGTTTCTCCGTCCTTTCTTTTGCAATCTTTAAGGCACTTTAATGTAATGAAATAGCCCAGTTGGAGGTCATCCAAAGAAGAAAGACGCATCGCAAGCCGATCGAGGCACAAAAGGTTCTCTCGGTTCCCGCCTGGCAGAGACACACACGCATCAACTCCGTCCGTTTCTGAAAAATCTGTGCGTTGACAAAAGGAGGCCTGCTTGGTTTTTTGCTGAAGGATATGGGTCAGTTTTGAATGGCGCCAACACAATGCTCTCAAAGCTCTCGTGGTTTCGGGAAAACAATCCACCGCCGTGTCGTTTCTCTGCCAAGACCAGGAAAACATCCAGAAGGGAGGCAATTTCTGATCCAGGTAATTTTCTCCACCTGCTTATTGTGACACATTTGGTGCACGACGCAGATGGGGACGTTCCTGTCCGACTAATCCCAGAAATAATACCTAAGCCGCCACATCCCCCATGTATCCATTCTTAAATATTGCATAATGCAATGCCTCATTCATTACGTGCAATTTGGGAGAGGAATAGCTAGAGTGGGAACAGGGGCGGCTCGTCCATTATGCAAAGTAAGCGGTCACAGAAACACTTTTTCATGCCAGGGGTGCAGAGGTGCCTCTGTAAATGCCCCTCCACCGCCACTTGAGGAGCTCCCCCTCAGCTCACAACAGCCCTAGTCCGGGGGGAGCCTCGGCTTTCTTGCCTCGCTGCCAGGAGATCCTCTTCCCAAAGGGGCCGGGCCCTTGAGCCTCACCTAGCCCCTCTCGTTCTTGCTCCACCCGGCCACCAGGTGCGCAAGCAGAGCCGGCGCTCAATCGTTCTCTGCGTTCGATCCCTTCCCCATGACCGGCTCCCTTTCCCAATCCCCCGCGCTCCACCCGCCTCCTCTCCTCTCCCCAATCCGCGGGTGGGCCAAGGGGCAGAGCCGCCGCGCCTGGCCCGCTTCGGGTCCGGAGGCGTGTCTGAAGACCCCAGCATGCGCACCAAACGTCGCCTCTTCTCCTGACTTTCTCTTCAGCCATTGGGACCAAGAGAGAGAGAGAGAGAGAGCCCCTCCGGCTGGAGGTATCTCCCACCTCCGCTCCCTCCTTTGTTTTTGCGCCTACCTTCAGGAAAGGTGGGCATCTCCACCTCTCTCTCTCTCTCTCGGTCCCAATGGCTGAGGAGAAAGTCAGGAGAAGAGGTGACTTTTGGTGCACACGCCGGGGTCTTCAGGCACGCCTCCGGACCCAAAGCGGGCCAGGCAAGGGAGCACAAGTGCGGCAAGTGTAGTTACTGGTATGTATAGTTCACCTACAATCAAAGAGCATTCTGAACTCCACCAATGATGGAATTGAACCAAATATGGCACACAGAACTCCCACGATGAACAAAAAATATATATCAATGCTTGGTTGGGGGGGGGGCACCAAAATACTGTTTGCTTACCATTGAAAATTGCCTAGGGCCGCCTCTGAGTGGGAAACATCCCATTTGGACGGAAGGTCCATTGAACGACCTGAAGGGAAGCTTCAGAGAAGATCACCACCTTAAACAACACAATCTCTGGAGCCTCGAATCATTTCAGATGCGTTAAAATCGCTTTCAGCTTGCCATTTTTAAATGGTCGAATGTGCTTTTAAAATGTCTTCTTCTTCTTCATCATCATACTGTTTTCAAATGTTCAGACTGGTTTTGCACTGAACCGCCCTGAGACCTCGGGATCGAGGCTATAAATAAATGGACAGATCGTACTGCTTTGTTCCTACAAAGAGTGATGTGTGGGAGGCTGGTGGTTTTTGCTGAACAGCGTCAAAGAAAATCTGTGTTTTGCCTCAGGGCGAGTGCAGATGTATGCGTTGCCACTGCCGTCCTTGCATTTGCAAGGCATGGGAGGTCCACCATATTGCCTTCCTCCCGTTGGGCTTTTTGCTAGGCGTCCTATGACATCTGCCTGCTTCTCATGAGTCACCAATCTCTGCCATCTCTGGGCTTATTTGTAGAATGCAATGCCTAAAACACCTGCCTTGATTGATTGATTGATTTATTTAGATGAAGGGCGAGAAAACAGGATCATCAAGTTTGCAGACGGGACCAAGTTGGGAAGGAGAGCCAATACTCCAGAGGACAGGAGCAGGATTCAAAACGATCTTGACAGATTAGAGAGATGATGGGCCAAAACTAACAAAATGAAGTTCAACAGGGACAAATGCAAGAGACTCCACTTTGGCAGAAAAAACGAAATGCAAAGATACAAAATGGGGGACGATGAGGCCTGGCTCAAGAGCAGTACATGTGGAAAAGATCTTGGAGTCCTCGTGGGGAGGAAGGGGAACATGAGCCAGGAATGTGATGTGGTGGCAAAAAAAGCCAATGGGATTTTGGCCTGCATCAAGAGGAGCTTGCTCCCTCCTCCTCCCTGTGGCTTCCCCTCACATATTTATACATGGCTATCATATCTCCTCTCAGCCTTCTCTTCTTCAGGCTAAACATGCTCAGCTCCTTAAGCCGCTCCTCATAGGGCTTGTTCTCCAGACCCTTGATCATTTTAGTCACCCTCCTCTGGGCACGTCCCAGCTTGTCAATATCTCTCTTGAATTGTGGTGCCCATTTTTCAAGTTTTGTTCCATAGTGTAATCATTAGACAACCTTTCTTCTATAATTTTGATTCATTTTTGGGAAAACCAACAAGATGGAGAAGGTCACCAGAACCAACTAAGTTCTCCTCCTGTTTGGATGGAGAGGGAAGAGGTTTCACCCAAATCTTCCCGGTTCTGAATATCTCTCCCGCCTGCCACTGACGGCGGCCTTCAAGTCTCTCCCCACATCAGCTCTGGAAGATTGAAATATCAATTACAGATCAATTTTCTCCTTAAGTAAACACTAATGCAGGATAAACAGTATTAGGCGATGCAATCGTAACATGGCTGACTTCGGGACAGACTGCCTGCTGCTCGCAGCAAGTTTAAGCCCGGAGATTAATTAACCTGAGAAGATATCACTTAAGGAAGATTTAAGGTGATCAGGTTGGGAATATGAAGCATGGTCGGCGCATGCTAAGGAGGAGGAGGAGGAGGAGGAGGAAGGAGAGGGGGCTTTGATTCCTGCTCTTGTGGCAATGCCCCTTAGAATCACAGAAACCTAGAATCCAAGAGTTGGAAGAGACCTCCTGGACCATCATCCAGTCCAACCCCATTCTGCCAAGAAGCAGGAATATTGCATTCAAAGCACCCCTGACAGATGGCCATCCAGCCTCTGCTTAAAAGCTTCCAAAGAAGGAGCCTCCACCTTGTTTCCTTTGGCACTGAATCTGCAAGACTTGAAGGATTGGGCTCCAAAACAGGGCAAAGGCTAAGCCGTTGTAACTCCGCAGGTGAGCAAAACAATTCTGGCCCATGATGGGAGGAGCATGCAATTGTCCGATGGCATCCAGTCCCATGATTCCAACTTTGATCCTGACTCGGCCTTTGCCATGTTATTCCTCCTGCTCTTGCTATAATTTGGTGTTGCTGGAGCATCTATGGCTTGCAAATATTTTACTCTTCTCAGGGTGCATCTACACTACACAATTAATGCAGCTTGACACCACTTTAATGGCCACTGCTCAATGCTATGTGATCCTTACTCCACTTAGGCAGAAAAAACAAAATGCAAAGATACAGAATGGGGAACAATGCCTGGCTCGAGAGGAGTAAGTGTGAAAAAGATCTTGGAGTCCTCGTGGACAACAAGTTAAACATGAGCCAACAATGTGATGTGGCAGCAAAAAAAGCCAATGGGATTTTCGCCTGCATCAAGAGGAGCATAGTGTCTAGGTCCTGGATCTAGACACTATGCTCCTATTCTGCCTTGGTTAGACCACACCTGGAATATTGTGTCCAATTCTGGGCACCACAATTGAAGAGAGATATTGACAAGCTGAAATGTGTCCAGAGGAGGGCGACTCAAATGATCAAGGGTCTGGAGAACAAGCCCTATGAGGAGCGGCTTAAGGAGCTGGGCATGTTTAGCCTGAAGAAGAGAAGGCTGAGAGGAGATATGATAGCCATGTATAAATATGTGAGAGGAAGCCACAGGGAGGAGGAGGGAGCAAGCTTCCTTTCTGCTTCCCTGGAGACTAGGATGCAATGGAGGAATGGCTTCAAACTACAAGAAAGGAGATTCCATCTGAACATGAGGAAGAACTTCCTGACTGTGAGAGCCATTCAGCAGTGGAACTCTCTGCCCCGGAGTGTGGTGGAGGCTCCTTCTTTGGAAGCTTTTAAACAGAGGCTGGATGGCCATCTGTCTGGGGTGATTTGAATGCAAATCAAATGGCTTTGGGTGAGTCCCACTCTCAGCTTCAGAGGAAAGCCATGGTAGATACGACTCCTGGAGAAGACAACCCAATGATAAGTTTGATTTAGGGTCAAAACACCTTGAAGGTACATAACAACAACAGCAGCAGCAGCAGCAGCAAACTACTGTGGATGAAACAAACCCTGCCAGAATAGCATGCTTCTCCTTCTGTTTCCTGGGTCAGAAACTGGTGGTAATGAGAGGCGATCAGTCCCAGAGACATGGGCCCAGGTCCAGGTCAATGGTTCGGGGCAGAGAGGCCATGACAGTGGGGCAGAAAGCACTCTCTGCCGACAATTACTTGACATCGAAAGGGATTACAAAGCGGTTCCTGCCTTTGCTGCGGCCCAGTTGTTGTTTTACAGGGAGACGGAGCGCATTTGGTCCCCCGATTCCCCCCCAGGGATTGGACCTGCTTCGACTGAGCAAGGCTGGCTTGCCTGTTCTGTCTCCGGGAGGACGGCGGTGAACGATGGCACCAATTAGAGCCGACGCGTCACCTTAGGGCCGCCCGCCAATGCGCCGGGAAAATGTCACCAGCCCCCGAAAAAACAATAGTGGGAAACTAATAACTCTGTCGCCTGCCCTCGAGGAAACGTGTTGCCTTTTATCCCCTCTCCGAATCGGGCAAGAAAAACCACCGGAGGCTTCGGGGAAAAGCATTTCCCTCTGACTGAACAACTACATCCGAGAAGCATTGCTTCACAAATAATTCAGGAGGAGGAGACGCTGTGGTTTACTTTTAATAAAACCAAACACAACAACAGAATAACACCGTGAGCTTGAAGAGCGCAGACTGTTCAGCCAGCCACCAATCTCAGAGCAAGGAGATGTTGCTGTTGTTGTTGTTGTTGTTGCTGTTGTTATTTTCTTTCCATAAGGAGACTCGGTATATGTTCTGTATCAGAAGCTAGAGCTGATGTGGTCTATCCAATGCAATTTCCTGAATCAGCACCCCAAACTGAATCTAAAGTTGGCCAAAAACTGATTCATAATCCTTTTGGTACTAATGTTGGAGAGTGGTCCCTGGTCAAGTAGTCCCTGGTCAAAGTGGTCCTGGTCAAGTGGTCCCTGGTCAAGTAGTCCCTGGTCAAAGTGGTCCCTGGTCAAGTGGTCCCTGGTCAAGGGTCCCTGGTCAAAGTGGTCCCTGGTCAAGTAGTCCCTGGTCAAAGTGGTCCCTGGTCAAGTGGTCCCTGGTCAAGTGGTCCCTGGTCAAGTAGTCCCTGGTCAAAGTGGTCCCTGGTCAAAGTGGTCCCTGGTCAAGTAGTCCCTGGTCAAAGTGGTCCCTGGTCAAGTAGTCCCTGGTCAAAGTGGTCCCTGGTCAAAGTGGTCCCTGGTCAAGTAGTCCCTGGTCAAAGTGGTCCCTGGTCAAGTAGTCCCTGGTCAAAGTGGTCCCTGGTCAAAGTGGTCCCTGGTCAAGTAGTCCCTGGTCAAAGTGGTCCCTGGTCAAGTAGTCCCTGGTCAAAGTGGTCCCTGGTCAAAGTGGTCCCTGGTCAAGTAGTCCCTGGTCAAAGTGGTCCCTGGTCAAGTAGTCCCTGGTCAAAGTGGTCCCTGGTCAAAGTGGTCCCTGGTCAAGTAGTCCCTGGTCAAAGTGGTCCCTGGTCAAGTAGTCCCTGGTCAAGTGGTCCCTGGTCAAAGTGGTCCCTGGTCAAGTAGTCCCTGGTCAAGTAGTCCCTGGTCAAAGTGGTCCCTGGTCAAGTAGTCCCTGGTCAAAGTGGTCCCTGGTCAAAGTGGTCCCTGGTCAAAGTGGTCCCTGGTCAAAGTGGTCCCTGGTCAAAGTGGTCCCTGGTCAAAGTGGTCCCTGGTCAAAGTGGCCTGGTCAAGTAGTCCCTGGTCAAAGTGGTCCCTGGTCAAAGTGGTCCCTGGTCAAGTAGTCCCTGGTCAAAGTAGTCCCTGGTCAAGTAGTCCCTGGTCAAAGTGGTCCCTGGTCAAAGTGGTCCCTGGTCAAAGTGGTCCCTGGTCAAAGTGGTCCCTGGTCAAGTAGTCCCTGGTCAAAGTGGTCCCTGGTCAAAGTGGTCCCTGGTCAAAGTGGTCCCTGGTCAAAGTGGTCCCTGGTCAAAGTGGTCCCTGGTCAAAGTGGTCCCTGGTCAAAGTGGTACCTGGTCAAAGTGGTCCCTGGTCAAAGTGGTCCCTGGTCAAAGTGGTCCCTTGTTAAAGTGGTCCCTTGTCAAGTGGTCCCTGGTCAAACCACTGATCAACACTATAGAATTCCCTGGTCAAAGTGGTCCATGGTCAAAGTGGTCCTGGTCAAAGTGGTCCCTGGTCAAAGTGGTCCTTCAAGTGGTCCCGGTCAAAGTGGTCCCTGGTCAAAGTGGTCCCTGGTCAAAGTGGTCCCTGGTCAAAGTGGTCCCTGGTCAAGTAGTCCCTGGTCAAAGTGGTCCCTGGTCAAGTAGTCCCTGGTCAAAGTGGTCCCTAGCCAAGTAGTCCCTGGTCAAAGTGGTCCCTGGTCAAAGTGGGAACCACTGTGTTAAAAGGATTTTATTGACTGTGTTGCACTTAAGACTCTTGCACTGTGCACTTTATGAACTATCTAACTGGTGTGGCTGGAACGCCTATCACCATCTGAAACCTAGTGTTATCCATGTGGTTACCCATCCCCCTATTTGTACTGTCCCTGTTATTATTGACCAGCGGAAGGGGCAAGGGAGGAGGTGGGCTGGAACCTGTGAACAAAAATGAGGCGGGGAGGGGGGAGGAGAAGAAGCAAGGGAGTTGGCAGGGGCCAACAGACCAAACATCTGGCGGGACAGATATTAAGACCTCGGGTTGGGACTGCGGCATGGAGGGGGGGAGGTGTTCCACTAGCCGAGGGGCCCCCATAGAGGTCGTGGTGGGGAGGAGGAGATGCGGAAAAAGGAGACCTCGAATTCGGCCTAATTCGGACCACCTATCAACATTAATAATCCCAAATCGGTCTCCTAAGGTAAATTGGTGTAACCAGGTGAGCGGGCCCTCTGGATTGAAGGTGGTGCTGCTGAACGCCAGATCTGTCAACGGAAAAACGACCTTTATCCAGGATCTAATCCTGGATGAGCGGGCAGATCTGGCGTGCATTACGGAGACCTGGCTGGATGAAGCTGGGGGGGTGAACCTGACCCAGCTTTGTCCCCCAGGGTTCTCCGTACAGCACCAACCGAGATCCGGAGGACGGGGAGGCGGGGTTGCAGTGGTCTATAGAGATTCCATCCATCTGACCAGGAGCCCCATCCCGCAGACCACAAACTTTGAATGTGTCCACCTGAGGGTGGGTGACCGGGACAGAATAGGGATTCTGTTAGTGTACCGTCCACCTCGCTGCACTACAGTCTCCCTACCTGAGCTAGCGGGGGTGGTCTCGAGCCTGGCGGTGGAGTCCCAACGGCTTCTTGTGCTGGGGGACTTCAACATCCACGCCGAGGCAACCCTCACAGGTGCGGCTCAGGACTTCATGTCCGCCATGGCAACCATGGGGCTGTGCCCAACGAATAACTGGCCCCACCCACTGTGCTGGACACACATTGGACTTGGTTTTCTGTCAGGGATGGGAGCAGGGTGGCGGTGTGGAGGAGTGTCTATCTCTCCGTTGCCATGGACCGACCACTTCCTGATCAGATTTAGGCTCACTGCGCCCCCTAACCTCCGCAAGGGTGGAGGACCCATTAAGATGGTCTGCCCCAGGAGGCTTATGGATCCGAATGGATTCCTGACGGCTCTTGGGGATTTTCCCGCCACCTCGGTAGGTGACCATGTCGAGGCCTTGGTCGCTCTCTGGAATGGGGAGATGGCCAGGGCAACTGACATGATCGCTCCGGAACGTCCCCTCTCAAGTAGCCGAGCTAAACCAGCCCCTTGGTTTACTGAGGAGCTGGCAGTGATGAAGCGAAGGAAGAGGGAACTAGAGAGCGTGTGGCGTTCGGACCCAAGCGAGCCAAATCGAGCACGGTTTGTGTCCTTTCTAAGGGCATATGCCGCGGCAATAAAAGCCGCAAAGAAAACTTTCTTTGCGGCCACTATTGCGTCTGCAAAAAACCGTCCGGCGGAGATGTTTCGGATTGTCAGAGGTCTTTTAACTCCCGCCACCTCAGGCGGGAGCCCTGACAATTCGGTCACGCGCTGTGAAGCATTTGCTCGGTTCTTCGCAGACAAAGTCGCTTTGATCCGTTCTGAGCTGGACACCATGTTAAATGCAGTCTCTGTGGATGTGACAAGAGCACCTGCTTGTCCTATTTTGATGGATTCTTTTCAGTTTGTGAAACCCGAGGATGTGGACAAGATACTTGGAGGAATGAGGCCCACCACGTCCATCCTAGACCCCTGCCCATCCTGGCTTCTGAAGGAGGCCAGAGGGGGATTGGCTGAGTGGGTAACGGTGGTGGTTAATGCCTCCCTTCGGGAAGGCAAGATTCCAGCGAGCCTAAAACAGGCTGTTATAAAGCCGCTGTTGAAGAAACCATCACTTGACCCCACTAAATTGGACAACTTTCGGCCTGTTTCCAATCTTCCCTTTTTGGGCAAAGTCATGGAAAGCGTGGTGGCCTCACAACTCCAGGTATTCTTGAGAGACACGGATTATCTGGATCCGGCACAGTCTGGTTTCAGACCGGGACATGGAACCGAGACGGTCTTGGTCGCCTTAGTGGATGATCTGCGCCGGGAGCTAGACAGGGAGAGTGTGTCCCTGTTGGTGCTCCTGGACCTCTCAGCGGCCTTCGATACCGTCGACCACGGTATCCTTCTGGGGCGCCTTGCGGAAATGGGTCTTGGGGGCACTGCTCTGCAGTGGCTCCAGTCATTTCTGGAGGGCCGCACCCAGAAGGTGTTATTGGGGAACACCTGTTCAACACCACAACCTTTGTCTTGTGGGGTTCCTCAGGGTTCAATACTGTCTCCCATGTTGTTTATAACATCTACATGAAGCCGCTGGGTGAGATCATCCGGAGTTTCGGGGTACGGTGTCATCTGTACGCAGATGATGTCCAACTCTGTCACTCCTTCCCACCTGCTACTAAGGAGGCTGTCGAGGTCCTGAACCGGTGCTTGGCCGCTGTAACGGTCTGGATGAGGGCGAACAAATTGAAATTGAATCCAGACAAGACAGAGGTACTCCTGGTCAGTCGCAAGGCCGAACAGGGTATAGGGTTACAGCCTGTGCTGGACGGGGTCGCACTCCCCTTGAAGGCGCAGGTTTGCAGCTTGGGTGTGACCCTGGATTCATCATTGAGCCTGGATCCCCAGGTTTCAGCGGTGACCAGGGGAGCATTTGCACAGCTTAGGCTCGTGCGCCAGCTGCGCCCGTATCTTGGGAAGTCTGACTTGGCCATGGTGGTACACACTCTGGTCACATCCCGCCTTGACTACTGCAACGCTCTCTACGTGGGGCTGCCCTTAAAGACGGCCCGGAAGCTTCAGCTAGTCCAGCGCGCGGCAGCCATGTTACTAACAGGAGCGGGACGCAGGGAACATACAACGCCCTTGCTGTTCCAGCTCCACTGGCTGCCGATTTGCTACCGGGCCCAATTTAAGGTGCTGGTGTTATCCTACAAAGCCCTAAACGGTTCTGGCCCAAAATACCTTTCGGACCGCATCTTGGCCTATGAGCCCACGAGGACCTTGAGATCGTCTGGGGAGGCCCTTCTCTCGATCCCGCCTGCCTCACAGGCACGTCTGGCGGGGACGAGAGAGAGGGCCTTCTCAGTGGTGGCCCCCCGGCTGTGGAACGCCCTCCCTGCTGACATCAGACAGGCGCCCTCTCTCATGGCTTTCCGTAAGAGCCTAAAGACCTGGCTCTTCGAGAAGGCATTTAACTAGTCCCAGACTAACTGACAATGACAATGACAATCGGAACGAAATACGGATTATGAGACTGGTAGATCCCTATGTGGTGACGGTGCGGATTAGTTTAGTGTAATTTAGATTAAGCGTGTTATATGGTTTGTTGATATACTCTGTGTTTTTTGTAAACTGTTTTTATATGTTGTACACCGCCGCGAGTCGCCCTAGGGCTGAGAGCGACGGTCAACAAATGCATTAAATAAATAAATAAATAAATAAATAAATAAATTTTAACAGACTCAGCGTTGACGCTTGAAGCTCAGGCGTCGGCGGTGGCTGGGAGGGCCTTCGCACAATTGAAGCTCGTGCGCCAGCTGCGACCGCACCTCATGAAGTCAGATTTGGCCACGGTGGTCCACGCCTTAGTTACCTCTAGATTGGACTATTGCAATGAGCTCTATGTGGGGCTGCCCTTGAAGACGGCCTGGAAATTCCAATTGGTCCAACGGGAAGCAGCCAGATTATTAACTGGTGCGAATTACAGAGAGCGGTCAACCCTCCTGTTTAAGGAGCTCCACTGGCTGCCATTTATTTTCCGGACCCAATTCAAGGTGCAGGTTTGACCTACAAAGCCTTGAATGGTTTGGGACTTGCCTACTAGGCCTGGGTAACAACACAAAAATTTGTTTCTAAAATCGATTTGTATTTGGGGGGTGGGAGGGAGGTGGGAGGGAGGTCCAGCTGCCTACCCTGGATGGTGAGACACTACGTCCATCACCTTCTGTAAGAAAGCCTTGGTGTCTTATTGGACCCTCTGCTCACAATGGAGGCCCAGGTCTCTGCTGTGAGCAGATCTGCGTTTTTCCACCTGCGTCAGGCTAGGCGACTGGCTCCCTTCCTATCTAGGAACGACCTGGCTACGGTGATCCAGGCGATGGTCATCTCGAGGCTTGACTACTGTAACGCCCTCTACTTTGGCATTCCTTTGGCAGTGATCCAGAAACTGAAGCTGGTGCAAAATGCGGTGACCCGTCTTCTCGTCGGAGTGCCAGCGAGGTGTCATATCATCCCAATTCTCCAACAGCTGCACTGGCTTCCGATTGAGT
The DNA here is from genome assembly GCF_025583915.1 of Anolis sagrei ordinatus. Classification (NCBI taxonomy): domain Eukaryota; kingdom Metazoa; phylum Chordata; class Lepidosauria; order Squamata; family Anolidae; genus Anolis; species Anolis sagrei. Next base: position 45,668,958 of record NW_026847882.1, on the reverse strand, counting down.
ACCGGATCACTTTCAAGGTGCTGGTACTAACCTTTAAGGCCTTATATGGTCTGGGGCCGGCGTACCTGAGGGCCCGCTTATCCCCCTACCAACCCCAGAGATGACTTCGGTCTGAGGACCAAAATTTGCTTGAAGTCCCCAACATCCAGACTTACCATCTGTCCTCGACTAGGCAGAGAGCCTTCTCGGTCATGGCCCCTTATTTATGGAATGCATTGCCAGTTGAAACCCGAACCATCTAAGAGCTACTTGCTTTTCAGAAAGCCTGTAAAACCTTTCTCTTCTGACAAGCTTTCGATGGGTGAATAACTCGGGACTATGTCTGTTCTCGTTTTTATTGTATTTTAAAGTTAATTGTATTGTTTTAATCTACTGCTGTAAACCGCTCCGAGCCAAATTGGGAGTAGCGGTATACAAGTCAAATAAATAAAATAAATAATACTGTGTTTATTGTATTGATGGGTGTGGCCTCACGTAAGCCACCCTGAGTCTCCCTGGGGGAGATGGAGTGGGGTATAAATAAAGTATTATTATTACTTGGGACCACCCTACCTGCGTGACCGCATCTCCGTCTACGAACCCACACGTTCACTCCGGTCATCTGAGGAGTCCCTGCTCGTGATCCCGCCCGCGTCGCAAGCACATTTGGTGGGGATGTGTGACAGGGCCTTTTCTGTGGTGGCCCCCCGACTCTGGAATGCCCTCCCAAAAGATCTTAGACAGGCCCCTTCGCTGGCAGTCTTCAGAAAGAACTTGAAGACCTGGCTGTTCCGATGTGCCTTTTCAGATTAGGAACCCCCAATACCAAGTCCTAGAAGCACTTTAGTAGAACTAAGATCACTGCACACCGCACACTGCACTTACTTTATAATCCTACATACCTCCTGCCACATCAGTACTTTTAATCTTGTACCCATTACCCTGTGAGTAGATCAATAGGTACTGCTCCAGCGGGAAGGTAACGACGCTCCATGCAGTCATGCCGGCCACATGACCTTGGAGGTGTCTACGGACAACGCTGGCTCTTCGGCTTAGAAATGGAGATGAGCACCACACCCCAGAGTCAGACATGAGTGGACTTTATGTCAGGGGGACTACCTTTACCTTTACCTTTACCTTTTACCCATTATCCTGGCCTGGCCCAGTTTTATATTGTCTTGATGTCTCGATGTATTGTTATTGCTGTTGTTTATTCTGCTTGATTGTATTATTATGTTGTGTTGTTTGAGGCCTCGGCCTGTGTAAGCCGCATCGAATCCTTTGGGAGATGCTAGCGGGGTACAAATAAAGTTTAATAATAATAATAATAATAATAATAATAATTTTCCTTGAATTCAACGGCTCCGTTTTGGAAGATGCCGTGCGGCCAAAGAGTGTGAACCGAGACGGGGAGGTAGTTTTGTAACATTAATTTCTTTTTATTAAGAAGACAGATAACTTTATAGTACTTCTTTTTTTTTTCTCCTCTTTGTAAAAATGGTATACATGAACCAATACAAAATGTGAATGGGAAGAGATGGATATGCGTTTTCTTACACTGCAACATCATCCATGGACATCTTAAAACAGAATCGGCCTAAAGTGGGGGGGGGGGGGGGGAAGGGGAGGGAAGAAAAAGAAATAAAAACGTGGGGAAACAGAGAAGAAAAACGGGGAGAAAAGAACAAGCTTATTTGGCATCAATTATGCACCCTTCGTTTCGCTTTCCAACATTTTCTTTCTCTTTTTTTGTTGTCAAAATACCAAAAAAACCCAAAACAAAACTCAAAACCGCAAAAGCCCAAGAAACAAGGTTGTTCTTTCTCCGCTCTGAACTAAAAAACGAAACAGAAAATAAAACCTCTTTTTGTAATCTAAACCTGTACAAATCAGTACCTAACAATACATTTCAAACAGTGCACGGTATACTTTGCGGAAGCCCCAAAGTTTCCCTTTTCAGGCTCCGTGTACGCAACTAAAAATAAAAAAGCCGTTAAACGTTATTCTTATTTATTTCCTGGCGCGCTGGCTCGTTCTCGTCCGACGTTGAGAGTGGGGCCGAAAAAAGGTTTTCGCAATCTACCTGAGACGGAACACACCAATCCAAAAACACATGAACCTGAGACATGTCAAACATTATTTAAAAGTCGAAAAAGTTACATTATCGGGAATAAAACACCGCACTACTGTACACTTCCGGAAACAAAGATGAACTAACTGCTCAGGGAAAACGGGATGTCGGTTTCGGGCGGTCGATGCGTAGAAAAAAGACGAACCCCTTCCCCCCCAAAGACCCTTCCTTCTGCCATCTTGGTCCGAAAAAAACGCCGATACTTCGTGCTGTTTCGTTTCGTCCCAAAGAAAGGCCGGGAAGGGGTTTCTCATGGTTTCCAAGGTGGGAAACGGGGAGGAAAGGCAAGCGTTGGAGCGTTCCCTGATCCAACCAAAGGGCAAAAGGAATCGCAGAGAGAAAGGTAGTGTCGAAACCAGGCATGGGCCAACTTCAGCCCTCTAGTTAGCCCATGCCTTTGTCTTCTTGGGAATTGATAGTTCAGTCCATCAAGGAGTCACCTGCATACCCACGTTATGGGAGCTGAAGTCCAAAACACTTGGAGGGGGGACCCAAATTGACCCATGCCTTTGTCCTCTTGGGAATTGACAGTTCAGTCAATGAAGGGGTCACCTGCATACCCACGTTATGGGAGCTGAAGACCAAAACACCTGGAGGGAAGGCCCAAGTTGGTCCATGCCTTTGTCCTCTTGGGAATTGACAGTTCAGTCAATCAAAGGGTCACCTGCATACCCATGTTATGGGAGCTGAAGTCCAAAACCCTTGGAGGGTGGGCCCAAGTTGGCCCATGCCTTTGTCTTCTTGGGAATTGACCCTTCAGTCAATCAAGGGATCATCTGCATACCCACATTATGGGAGCTGAAGTCCAAAACACCTGGAGGGCCCAAGTTGGCCAATGCCTGGTCTAAACCATTCTGCCAATAATTTAAAAAATAAATATATATTGTAAAAGCCTTTAATTTTCCTTAAAAAAAAAGAAGCAAATCGAACGGACGTTAGAGGTGCTATCTCTCTCTTGCTCCCCCATCGAAGTGCTTCCTTCCCTGTGAATCAGCCAATGGGGACCCTTCCTACAAAGTCTCATCGCATTCCCAACTGGGCCTGGAATTTGTAAAATAATTTGCTTTTAAAGAGGTGGGGGCTCTTTAAAGGTGCCTCAGGTCCCTATTAAGGGGGGAGAAAAAGAAAGGAAATGTCAAAAAGCAATAAATATAAGTTCCCTCCCCAGGAAAGGAAAGAAACAAGGGATTGAGCATCCTATAATTCTAGTTCTCTCTGCTCCTGAGAACTCGAAGGTCTGCTGGGTCTTCGGCTGCGTTTACATGGTAAGATTAATGAACTTTGACGCGACTTTGATTGCCGTGGCTCATGGGAATTATTGTTTGAGGAGATACCAGTCCTTTTGCAAAAGAAGACTGTTACAATTACAAAGCCCAACATCCCATAGCAATGAGCCATGGCTATAAAACAGGTATCAAACTGCATTAATTGGGCAGTGTAGATGCACCCATTGGGTCTTCTCTTGGCCAGGACTAGATGGCCCCCAAATCTGCGGAAACAGAAGGTATAGAGTCGGGGAAAGGGAACCAAAACAAAGCCAACGATAGCAAATAGAGAGGGAGTTATAGTATTGAGTTTGGATCAAGTGAGTGGAAACGAAGGCTGCTTTCTCTGACCTTTCTCTGAACAGAGACGCAGGGAAGTTCAGCATGAAAACAAACGCAGACTCCCCCCCGCCCCTCCTGCCTTTTCTCAAGTCAAATCCAACGGCGTGGAAAGTTTCACGCTGGATTTCTCAGCAGGACAAATACCTGTAAATGTACATTACTTGCTGGCTGCAATCAGGACTTCTCCCTGTGACCTCTTTAAGAAAGTGGAAACCCAAAATGGGGGAAGGAGAAGAAGGAGAAGAAGAAGTGAGGGGGGGGGGATTAGGAACAAGAACGACAACAGACGTTGGCCGATTCACATTCTTTTCACATCACAAAGGTTTGTGTTGAATTTTTATTTCCAGCAAATTACAGTAAACGTGAGGCCGGTGGGGAGCCGCTGACGGGATCATTTGGAACGGAAAAAATTAGAGCAGACCCTCCTCCCCCCCTTTCGATCCCTCTCTAACTTTTCCTTCCGGTGACAACTCGAATTGGCTTCCTTTGTTCCAAAAGGACCAGTCCCAAACCATCTTGGTAGCCAAGGGGGGGACACAAGATGTCTTGGTTGCCCCCGTCCGGACAGAATGAATAAGGGATGCTAATGCGGTAAAAGCGGATTCAATGACGGGGTGGGGGGACTTGTTTCGCTCTCTGAAGACCCTGAAATCAAAATATGGGGTCTCCCCCTCTCTGATCCCCAATCTGGACCATTGGTTTGCCTTGGAAAACCCTGGACATCTGCCCCCCATTCTCCCGAAAAAAGTTTCTTTTTCCAAGTTTTCATATGACAAGAGAGTTGGATGGATAGATGGATGGATGGTTACACTGAATTGCAAACGGATGAAATCTAAGGTGTGCTGGTTCTCCTCGGATGACACAGTTTTCCAACAACGACAACAGAAACAAAACAAATATATATATTTTTAAAAACTCATAACCCGGCGATAAAAACATTGGGTGGAAGGGATAACCGAAAGTGAGGGGAAATTGGGGGAAGGGAAATGAAATATATCTCTTTCCAAGGGATCTCAGCAGGCAGGCAATTTCCAAGAGAGACTACGAAGGGAATGGGAACCGTTTGCTCTCCACGCCTCCCCCGCGAAAGACCAAATAAAAGAAGGCACGGAAATATATCTAGATTTTCTCTCTGCAGAATGGTAGGACTAAACTAAAGACAAGCCGGACGACTTGGGCCGAGTAATTTAGAAAACCCCAAGACAAGGGAGAGTGTACTTTACAGAGAACGCTTTTTTACACAAAGGGGGGGGGGGAAAGGGGGTGCCTCGATTCTGCGACACAGACACACGTTGCCAGCCGTTTCGGTTTGTTTGTTTGTTTGTTTGTTCTCAAAATTAACAGCACTGGAACCAAAAGAATAAAAACAGGGGGGATAAAAGAAATAAAGGGGAAGTTCTGGGGGAAGAAGAGAGACAGAAAGAGACAAAATTAAAAGAGCCATAAGCTGGTAGCAACTTCCAACATCACTGTCTTTTGATCTTCTACGCGGGGCCTGTCTCTCGGTCGTCCGCCACGAGGGGGGCGCTTCTTGGAAACCAAGAGAGACCTCAAATGAAGTACTCTTTCTTCTCTTCGGAGTTGTTCTGTCCCCCCTCGGCGTTGATGATGGCGGTGTCGGCGTCGGCCGCGTCGTCGGCTCCTTTGGCTTCATGGGTGAAGTAAGTACCTGAAGGACACAGAGGGGTAGAAAGGGATGAATCACTGAGTTGGAAGAGACCACAAGATCCATCTGGTCCAACCCTATTCTGCCCTAAAGCAAGGCACAATCAAAGCCTCTCTTTGAAGACCTCCAGGGTTGGGATTCCACCATCACCTTGATGTTTCCATCTTGAAAGTTCATAGAATCCTCAAGTTGGAAGGACCAACCGCATTCTGCTACAACCCAAGCAAAGTTGCTATCCAAGGTCTTGTACTAGACAATCTTTCACATGACCTTCTATGATACACATGACCATCTACGATACACAACATCCTAAAATTGGAAGAGATCTTAAGGGCCTTCAAGTCCAATGCCCTTTGCCACGCAAGAATACTCAATCAAAGCCTCCATCTAAAGACCCTCAGTGATGGAGATCCCACCATCATCTTGAATGGTCATCGAATCCTAGAGTTGGAAGGGTTGGAAGAGACTCCAAGGGCCAATCCCATCCTGTGATGCAGGAAGACACAATTCAAACATTCCCAACCAATGGCCATCCAATCTCTGTTGAAAAATCTCCAGAGAAGGAGACACTAGCAATTTTCAAAGATGTTCATTCCACTGTTGAAAAGCTCTTTCCATTAGGAATCTATTCTCCTGCCCTTTGAAGCCATTGTTCTATTGAGCCTGAGTCTCCAGACAGTAGAAAGGAAGCCCTCCTCAATGGGACATCCTTCCAATAGCTTACCTTTGTGTCTTGCAAAGTATCGGCCCAGAATGATCAGGAGGCAGAGCATCGCAAAGACCACCACGGCAACGACGCCACCGATTACTGCATGGTCCACGGCGGTGATGGCGCTTTCCTCACCTGCCCGGGAATCTGTGACAATTGAGAAACAAACAACATTACCAACCACTGTGAGGATGGCTTTGCAACCCTGGACTGGTCTTTACCTGTCATTTTTTAAAAATGGGATTTAACAGGGAGCAAAACTAACCCAGGCAAAGTAGATTCAGGCACGAGACCAAGCAGTCTTGGGCCTCTATTAAACTGGCTTGCTGGACACTCCTACAGGGAAGCAGCACCAATACGCTACTATTGGTGCAACTCAGGCTGTCCGAAGGGAAACAGATCAAAGAATGGGCACCAAACCCTTATACATTGATATTCCCAATATTTTACTGAGTGTCACAATTCAATTCTGTCTTCAAACTATGCAACAACTGCGTTCCACATCCGCAGGGCAATGGATCCACCTTTGGTGCTGAGAAAAATACCGGAGGAGCTATCCAAGGTGCTGAAACTGACTAACAAACCAGGTTCAGCACCTTGGAGAGCTCCTGGAAAGCTTGCTCTAAGAGCCTGTAGTGGAACATACTGATGATGGAAGTCACCAACTACAATGGTTCTCAAACAAAAGTTGACATCATTTGATACGTTCAGAAAATGGGAATGAGCATGGAAGCCTCTTCTCAGACTGTTGGAAACTAGGTCTACCATTTCCACATGCTTTAAAATCCCTCTCTGCTCCTCCCTGGCCACTTTGCGACTAAGGAAGGCCCCCCAAGAACCTTCGATCCCAAACATAAAAGTCCTTCTGGAATAAAGATAGCAAGCAATAATTGTGCATTGCTTTTATTTTATGTATTTAACCACTTGCTGGGCAATTAATTTGTTTTTATGGGTTGCTCCCTCCCTCCCTCCATCCCTGGAGGACTTTCTCCCTGGAGAGGAATGGCTTCCCTGGCTGGGGAGAAACTCCGGCATGAGCTATGGCAATGTAAAATTAATGTATAGCAATGTAAACAATTTTAATTTAAGGACGTGGCTGCAACCGATTCTAATGGCAACCGAGATTTATAACGCGGTAAAAAACAATTATTCTCTCGTTGATTAATACATTAACATTTGGGAATGGAAGCTAAACCATTGTCGCTTGTCTCCTCCCCGCCTTTTTTTATCGAGTTCAACCGTGACACCTCCATTAAAATGATTTACCGGCCATCTCTTACAATTTAAGCACAGCAGCAAAAGAAACGGTAAAATTCTTTTAACTTTACATGATTTGTGAAGTCATATGTGAAGGATTTACCATTTAAATCTTTCCCTACAAGAAGCACACAGCCCATAAATCTGTCCCGGCCGCCCAACACTCGCCCTCCTTTCACGGCGGCTCCGGCGCCCAGGAAGAGGAATGCGTTGCACCAGGAAGAGCCAGCCAGCGAGGGTGCCAACTCCAAGTCAATCCTTTAAAAAAGATTTATCTCGGCCTCTCTCCCCAAGAACAGAGCCAATCTCTGAAACCTCCACCTCTAATCATATTTGAAGTTTATCGATCAAGTGTACGGATCCGTGACAGCGAATGGCGGTAAGGCTTTTCTGGAGCCCAGAACCGATACAACGCTTTCAGCCGAGGCTCCGGGATTTATGCTTTTCTATTGACGTTTTCGTCCAATTCCGTTCCAAGAGGATGTCGGTAAATAACTCGTGACCAAGACTGCTGCAAAGTGCGGCTTAATTAAAACCGGATTCAATTAAGAGGAGAGGCTTCCGAAGGTGTTCCCTGACACAACTTTGCCTTTCATTCCCAGGTTCATCTTGGAACTCAAAGGAGCAGGTTAAGGTCACCAACTACTGTACTTATGGAGTCTGGCAGCTACAGAAAACCCTAAAATTGCCTTCCAAAGGTCAGCTCAGGAGACGTGAGGACGTGCCACCGACAGCCAAGAAATGCTGGGTTGCCCAAGCAAAAAGCAGCCACTTGCAAGGCCCGGCTCAAGCAAATTCTCCTTGGCAGGGTCACCCAGAAGCTCAGCTTGCATCCTGGATTTTCCCCACAGCTAGATTAATACGCTTCGGAGAGCACCTCCCACGTTATTTACCCCAAAAGGCATTTAAACAGGTACAGAAGACTCTGTAGAGACATTGCAAAGGCATTAGTAAGTCAAGGGTCTTAAGGCCAGGCAGACAGACCCCTGGAAAAACCAAAGGGCAAAGATGTCTACTGGGCTTCTCTGAATGCACCCCCAATTACGCAGATGGAATAGCTCTTAAATATCCCATTTAGCAAAGGCTGTGTTTATGCAACCAAGGACGAGGATGCAGCTGAGATCATGGCCAACACACAAGTCGGTGCCTCAAATGTTGCCCTGCGTCTCTGTGTATCTGATCTACTGGTTCCAAAATGGGACCAGTTTCCCTCTATCAGCTCCAGTTTTGAGATACAGAACAAATGCCATCTGCTTGCTCATAGAAAACCATGACATTCATATCTAAGAAACTAGAGCTGATGCCATCTATCCAAGGCAATTTTCTGAATTGGCGCCCCCAAGAACAGGCCTAAAAACCAAGACACTGCTTATCTGATGTGGAATGGAAGCTGCAAGAAGAGTACCTCGGCACAAGAGAAGCAACACATCTTGAAGGACTAACAGCTTCAGGCTCAAGGACAAAAAGGTTGTCCTCCTGTAGTTCTTGGCTCCTAGGGAGCGCCAATAAATTCTGTGAAAAAGCGATGGCTTTCTTGAGTTGCATGATTGGCAATCCCATCCTCAGGACAAGAAGTCGGGTTACTATCTCATCTTCTCTAGCTACCACATCATGATGCATGCTTGTGTCTGTGACCGAGACAGCCCCAAAGATCTGGAGCTTCATGCTTCTCTTCCTTCTTGAATCGCATGGTTGACAATCCCATTCTCAGCATCCCAAGAAGTCAGGTTGTTCCATCCTCAGCACCATATGTCGGGTGACTTTCTCATCTCCATTGGGATGCCCTTTTCTCTTCTCAAGGTGCCACACAATGCGACTGAGATGCTACTTAAGATCTGGAGGTTCTTGCCTACACCTTCTCTTCATGTCTTCTTATGCTATTGGAGGAGGAAACTGGAGTCACCCAATTTCATCATGGATCTACCATATAAGTCCAAGGGAGAAGGAAAGAGCATACCGAGTTGCTGTGAGTTTTTCAGGTTGTCTGGCCATGTCCCAGCAGCATTCTCTCCTGATGTTTAGTCTGCATCTGTGGCTACTGGCATCTTCAGAGATCTGTTGGAGGTGAGGCAAATGGAAAGTATATGTAACAAGCTTGATTAAGATTGAGTAGCCTTGCAGGTGCGAAGTCAACCAGTGACTATGCAAATGCATAGAGGTAGCTTGGCTGTTGTGCCTGGAGGCATCCCCTGTTTGGGAGGTCACTGGCACTTAGTTGTTTCCCATCTGGAATTTCCCTGTTCCCGAGTATTCCTCTTTATTTACTGTCTTGATTTTGGTCTTTTTAAATACTGGTAGCCAGATTTTGTTTATTTTCATGGTTTCCTCCTTTCTGTTGAGATTGTCCACATGCTTCTTGTGGATTTCAATGGCTTCTTTGTGTAGTCAGACATGTTGATGTTCAGAGTGGTCCAGCATTTTTGTGTCTCAAATAATAACATGCTGTGTCCAGGTTGGTTCATCAGGTGCTCTGCTATGGTTGACTTCTCTGGTTAAGTTAGTCTGTAGTAGCTTTCATGTTCCTTGATTTGTGTCTGGGCAATTCTGTATTTGGTGGTCCCTATGGAGACTTGTCCACAGCTGCACAGTATGCAATAAACTCCTGTAGAGGTGAGAGGATCCCTCTTGTCCTTTTCTGAACATAGCACTTGTTGGATTTTCTTGGTGGGTCTGTAGATAGTTTGTAGGTTGTGTTTCCCTATGTGGTCAGTGGTTCCCTTGGTGTATGGTAAGAATACTTTTCCTCTGGGTGGATCTTTGTCTTTGCTCTCGTGGCTTCTTCTCGGTCTTGCAGTTCTACTGATGTTTGCAAGGCCAAGAGCCTACACATCGATGTCCTTGCCTACGACTGACCATCCTACACGTTCTTGGGTTTCTATGACCATGGGCCGCCATATTCTTTTATCATTGCTTCTGCCTCTCGCAGATTCTATGGAGTCCATAAAGAGGTGGAAAGAGTGACTGATGGAAATCGTATAAAACATACGGAGGGAGTGTTTTCAGTGGGTAACGCCATCACTGTCTCTGTGCATCACACGCTTAAAGAGAGAGGCAGGGAGCTCATATTCCTTTCGGCCAACACGGATGGACACAGAAAGGGCAGGAACAAAGGCCAGCAGAACCTCGATTGATATGCGCCTGGCACCGCTGAAGTGACGCTTCCTGGCATCCGGCTGGTTTTCTCCAGCTGAGCATCTGGCCCGCAACATAACCAACTGAAATATTGTGTCAACGCCACTGACTTGCCAAGCTCTCTCATGGCTGCTGTTCAGCTGGTGGCGATGCCAACACCGTCGGCCCCTCGCTCGCCTTCTCTTCCCGAAGACGACCAATCGTAAGACGCTTATGGCTGGGTACGCTGACTGTATGCCATCTCTTCCGCTGGGATGGGCACTCACGCTTCCCTTAATTATTTCTAGGAAAACAGAGGCTTCGCAGAGCTTCGCGCGGGCTGAGGGTGCTTTATTTTGTGCATGGCTAAGTATCCCAATTTTGCACGTTCGTGTTAATTAAAAATTAACTACGGTGTGGAGAAGACGCTCGGCGCCTGCAAAGCAAGGAGGAGCGGCACCTGCGAGGCCGGTCAAGAGCGCTTTCCTGCCTTAAAGGATAAGAGGATCACGCATCTGCTGGGATATCAAACGTGAGGCAAAAAACGAGGCACAAAAATGCTCATCTTTGATTGGAAAAAGTTTGTACGAGTCCCTTAGAGCACTTGGGTTGTCTGGAGAGGCTCTTCTTTCTATCCCACCATTTTCCCGGGATCATTTGGTGGAAAAAAAGGAGAAGGCCTTCCTAGAATTTGCTTGCTGTTTGCTTTCTTCTTTCTTCTTTAGTGTAATGTGCAGGTAATGTCCTATAAAATCCTAAACAGTTCAGGCCCCACCTATTGTTGCGATCGCATCTCCATCTATGTACCAGCGCGAACTCTAAGACCCTCCGGGGAGGCCCCCCTCTCGCTCCCACCTCCGTCACAAACACGGTTGGTGGGGACGAGAGAGAGGACCTTCTCGGTGGTGGAATGCCCTTCCAAGGGAAATAAGACAGGCCCCATCCCTCCCCTCTTTTCATAAGAGTTTGAAGACTTGATGGTTTCAACAAATCTTTGAGAGTGACCAGTGCTAGCTCAGCCCAGACACTGTCCGGACATGACCTAGCCCCCTATATATTACCCTGGTCATTCTCCTAACAGGCCCCTGGAAATAGCCTGCCCCTGCTTTTGTTGTTTACCTATTCCAGTCCTGTACCCATATGCCGGTCCCATCTTATTTCAATTTGTATCAGTTTTGACCCAGCCTTTTGAATTGTCCTGACCCATTCCTTTTCAATGTCCTAACAAATAGACATGACATAACAAATAGACACGTTACTGTTATTTTTTGTTCATGTTGTGACTGTATGTTTTGATGTTGTTGCTTGGAAAACGCCCTGAGTCCCCCCGGGGAGATAGAGCAGTATATAAATAAAGTTTTATTATTATTTATTAATGTAATGTTAGATGAGGAATGTGCCAACTTTGCTCCCCCCTCAGATGTTTTGGACTACAACTCACACAATTCCCAACAGCCTCAGGCCCCTTCTTTTTTCCCCTCAGTCGCTTAAGGGCCTGAGGCTGTTAGGAATTGTGGGAGTTGAAGTCCAAAACATCTGGAGGGCCAAGGTTGGCCCACACCTGCAATAAAGCAGAACAGCTGTATGTGGGGAGGGCCAAAAAGCATCACGAGAGGTAGAAAGGTTCTGGTCCAGTGTATCTGTCTGAACGCATCTCCCTCTACGTCCCACCCCGGAGTTTGAGATCATCTGGGGAGGCCCTGCTCTCGACCCCACCGCTATCACAAGTGAGGTTGGTGGGGACGAGGAGCAGGGCCTTCTCAGTGGTGGCCCCTCACCTGTGGAACTCACTCCCGGGGGAAATTAGGGCATCAACATCCCTCCTCTCCTTCAGGAGGAAAGTAAAGATGTGGTTGTGGGACCAGGCCTTTGGGCAATCTGACAACTAGATAAGGACAATCAGACGATTAGGACTGACAGGACTGACAATGTGGAATTGGAATTTCGACTATGAGACAGCGAATGCTGACCGCCAATGGGTTTGTATTGGTTTTTATTGATTTAATTGTTGTAATGCAGGAACTGCTGTTTAATTGTTAATTGTTGCTATTGTTATGTGATGCTGGCATCGAATTGTGCCTTTGTAAGCCGCCCTGAGTCCCCTTCGGGGTGAGAAGGGCGGGGTAGAAGAAACCGAAATAAATAAATAAATAAATAAAGGTCTTGTGCAACGTTCCCACCACAGTTTCCCTTCAAAAGGTTGCATTTGGAGGCACCTCTCCCAGTGAATCCATGCTGCATTTTGGCTGGACTGAACAGAGCTCTCCAAGGTGCTGAACTCCAGGCACAGAAACTGGTTCAGCACCTTGGAGAGCTCCATTCAGTCCCGGAAAGCTCTGTTCAGTCCAAAGGGCTGAACCTGTTTCTGGACATGGACTTCAGCACCTTGGAGAGCCCCCTTTACATGTCAATCTAAAGCATGGAAATAATTCATACTGGCTCCTAAGGGTCATCCTTAAAAAAAAACCAACCCTAAATTCTCCAAAGATATACTGATTAGGGCTGGGCGGTTTCGTTCGTTAATTTCGTAATTCGTTATTAATTCGTTATTTTTTTTATAACGAAGCGATATTGAACCATTCAGGAGCAACTAAAAAACGAAACGAATTTTTCCAATTCATTTCGTAATTGTTTTGAAATTGTTTCGTAATTGTTTCGAAATTGTTTCGCTATTATTTCGTTATTATTTCCGTATGTCTGGTGCAAGTTTTATAGTCGTTGTTTGTTTTATCAGTGATAAAAAATAAATTATCACACCAAGTCAACAACAGAGGGAGAGGGAAGCTTCAGAAGTTCCCCATGTCCCATTTGGAGGGTTTTTTAGCGTATTGCGCAGTCGCGTCCGCCATCAACGAATCAATTCGTTATTGTTTCGAAATTGTTTCGTAATTTCCGAAATTTCATAAATATCGAACTTTTTAAAAGAAAAAATTCAGAATTCTTTTAAATAACGAGACGCAAAAACCCCCTAAAAACGAATTGAGTTTAGAAACAAATTTTTCCGTGGTTGGACAGCCCTAATACTGATATCTATGGTGATAATAAAGGAATGAAACAGAAACCCTTTCTATAGGTTACTGAGCTCAGTGGATAATGCAAGTTCCACTGCTGGGAAGCCTAAATGCTCCGGCAAACAGAAGCCATTCAAGTGTGTGATTACTTAGGGACGACTTCCACCTTGTTGCTGAACAAAAATACCAGTCTATTTGGGACCTGGAGGCTGAAAAATGGAAGACGGGATTCAAATAGTCGCAGAGTCCCTCCGAAACTTGAGATGCCTGCCGTTTACATTTTTGTTGTTATTTCAGCGGAGGCAAAAACGGGATATGACTTCTTAAAATGGAGCGATTTCTGAGCAGTCACATAAATAACATTTTCTCCCCCTAAAAAAGCAACCCACTGAGGAACCAGCTGGTCCTTCCCGGCTGGGCTTTCACTTGCTGAATGAGCCTGTCTATTTTTAGAGGCTCCTGGAAGCAAATCACTTTATATATATATATATATATATATATATATATATATATATATATATATATATTCCAGAGTGTCACAAGATATTAGATCAGGTATTTTTTCCCACTTCTTTATGCAAGCTTTTTTTCCCTTTGAAGTCTTCTAAGTACACCCCGTTCCCCTTACTCCGAACTGAAAGGTAAGCTTAGCTGCTTACTGAACTGGCAATTTAAAAAGTTTGCGATCTTCACAAGAGCCCTCCCCCAGAAAATGGTCTTGACAATGTGCAGAGACGCACAAAGGGGAGGCAACAGCCAGGCTTCTGCCAACAAACGACTCTTCTAAATTGCAGAAATGTGTTGGTTTTTGTGTGTGTCAGGAGCAACTTGCAAGTTGCTTCCGGTATGAGAGAATCAGCCATCAGCAAGGATGTTGTCCAAGGGACATTGCCTGGATGCTTTACCATCCTGTGGGAGGCTTCTCTCATGTCCCCGCATGGGAAGTTGGTGCTGACAGACAGGAGCTCACCCTGCTCCCTAGATTTGAAGCAGTCAGCAGTCCTGCTAGCACAAGGGTTTAAACCACTGTGCCACCGGGGACTCTTTGCGGAAATTGTGTACTCAAAGTTTGTCTCGTGTATATGTATTTTATAGAAATATGTTCTAATATTTATCTTCTATAGAATTACATTTTAACAGGTGTGTTTATAGAATGTTTACAATGTTTATGTCTTTTGACTGTGCTTTGACCCACCTCGAGCCACAAGGAGAGGTGGGTAAGAAATAGCAACAACAACAACAACAACAACAATGTATTGTCAAAGGCTTTCACGGCCAGAATCACTGGGGTGTTGTGTGGTTTCTGGGCTGCGTGGCCAAAGTGTTCTAGCACAAGGAGAGGTGGGCAAGAAATAAAATAATAATAATAATAACAACAACAAGAACAACAATAATAATAGTTAGCAATAGCAGCAGCATTTTCTCCTTTTTTCATTTCACCTGCATCTGTGGCTACTGGCATCTGCAGAGGATCTGATGGTAGTCAAGCAATGTTCTGCCAAGGGATGTAGTCCGAAAGATGCCACGTTGGCATCTCCAGGAGCCAATCGCATATGAGGTCCATAAAGACCTCCTCTCTCAACGCAAGCTTGTTTTGGGTTGTAGGAACCTCAACGGAGGGAGCTTTCTTGGGCCCACCATCATCATGGATGGTTGGTTGAGGACACTGGAGATTGGGCCATCCTCAGGATGTGGCCTTCCTTTCCACAGGAGACTAAAGGTGCATCTTCACTATATAAATAATGTACTGTCGAAGGCTTTCAAGACCGGAATCACTGGGGTGTTGTGTGTCTTCTGGGCTGCATGGCCATGTTCTAGCAGCCTGGACCTGTGACTACTGGCATCTTCAGAGAATCTGATGGTGGAAAAGCAAGTGGAGGTTATACCCTTGTGGAATAATGTCCAGGTTGGGAGAAAGGACCTATGTCTGTTAACCAAGTGTGAAGGGTGCAATGAGCAAGCCAGATTTGCAAGTTTGAGTGGGATCCATCCATTAGCATGCGAGCAACTGAGAAGATGGCATAGTCAATAGCGAGGGCATCTGCCTGGGAGCATGTGGCATGTGGATTTCAATGGCTTCTCTGTGTAGTCTGATGAAGTGGTTGTCCGAGTGGTCCAGAATTTCTGTGTTCTCAAATAATAATATTCTGTGCCTGGCTTGATTTATCATGTGTTCTGCTATGGCTGGTTTTTCTGGCTGAAGTAGTCTGCAGTGCTTTTCATGTTCTTTGATTTGTGTCTGGCCGCTGTCAGACTACACAGAGAAGCTATTGAAATCTGCAAGCACATGGACAATTTCATCAGTAAGGAAGAAACCATGAAAACGAACAAACTCCGGCTAGCAGTATGGAGAAACACCAGAATCAAGACAGTGAGTAATGACCGCCACCTGGCAAGAAGCAATCAAGGGCTGGTGAGCACCACAAAGGCTAAGGAGGCCTCCAAGCAACAAACATTGCAAGGCAACAAAGGCCAGGCAGATGCCCTCACTATTGACTATGCCATCTTCTCAGTTACTCACATGCTAATGGGTGGATCCCATTCAAACACTTGCACCCTTCACACTTGGTTAATAGACATTGGTTCTTTCTCTCACCTTGGACATTATTCAACAGGTATAATATATAGACTCCACTTGCTTGACCACCATCAGATCCTCTGAAGATGCCAGTAGTCACAGATGCAGGTGAAACATTAGGAGAAACTTTTCCTAATTCCAACAGACCTCACAACCTCTGAGGATGCTTGCCATAGATGCAGGCGAAACGTCAGGAGAGAATGCCTCTAGAACATGGCCATACAGCCCGAAAAAAACTACGACAACCCAGTGATTCCGGCCATGAAAGCCTTCGACAATACATTAGGAGAAAATGCTGCTAGAACACGTTGGCTATACAGCCTGGAAACCACACAACACTCCAACAATAACAACAACAACAATAGTGAATTATTGTTGAGAAATAACCCAAGTGGACAGGAGAAGAGTCTTCAGGTTGACTATCCCTTATCTGGGATCTCCAAATCTGAAATGCTCCAATGTTTATGTTTAGACTTGTGCTGAATCTCCAAGGTATCTCATTACTTACAAGGAAATATCCCCAAATCCATCATTGTCATTACCACAGAGACACTTCTACTCCCAAGCATTTCAGATAAGGGATATTCAACCTTTCCTATTATACAGCCACTCAGCCCCTTTGAGTACTAGAAGCATTAAGACACGCAAGGGACAGTCAACTGTTGACTGATGCCCATCCAGAATGATTTGCGGGGCTAAGAAAACCGTGTCAGAAGGGAAGGCAACAAAAGCCCATAATACCACGTTTGATTTTGACCTGAAAAGTAGATGTCAGGCGAAAACAGCCTTCCCAGTTAACATTGTCCCTTTAAGTTAAACAGGGGCAGCCCTTAGTTATTGCACAGAAGAGCGACGCGACTGCATGGCAGGCCCCGACAAAACGCCACATTATTTGCTAATCCTAATGTGTTATTCTTCCTCCAGATTTGCTTTTCTCAGCACCAATTCAATTATAGATGCTACAAATCCTTCTGACATTTAATTCCCTCTTGTCAGGCAGAGCAGTGAACGTATATATACATGAGCCGCGTTTCCATTAAGATGTTAATATACACTGGGAGCAGGCTGGCATTTCCTTCAAGGAACCTCCAGAAAGGAGGGCAGCTCCCAAAGCTGCATGCCCAAGGAGGACCTGGGCTTCCATTGCTGGGACATGGAGAGAGATCAGCCCATCACTGAACCATGGAGGGGAAGAAAGAGAGGCTCTCATACCTTCCTTGACTGTACATGGAAGATCACCAGGACCACAAATGGTCACCAAGAGACAACATTGGCCAAGAGCTCCAGGAGAAGTCCATCCTGTTGTTTCCAAACTCAGGATGGTTTATATTAGACCTTGGAGAAGCTTCTTTGTTTGAAACACAACCTTCCTATACCTTCAATAGGATATCATGACAGAAGCTGAGATTTCTCTCGCTCTGTATTCCTTACTTTCTTTCTCAGCCAATCAGAGTCTTGGTTGACTATTCTCCTCCCCTCTTGTGGTGTGCATTGGTTGGGACTTCAATGTCCAGAACTCCCCTTTGTATATTTTTTAAAAAAGTTATGATTAAAACTTAAAAAAATTCCCAAAAATCAGTGGACTGGTGAAACGTTCTGAAATTTGGCAGCCTTGCAGTCATAAATGTGGCCTACAAGTGAAACAGGCTCCATGCTCATAGACCTAAAATGACAGGGAAGGGAGCCTCTAAAGCAGGCATGGGCAAACTTGGGCCCTCCAGGTGTTTTGGACTTCAACTCCCACAAGTAGGAATTGTGGGAGTTGAAGTCCAAAATACTTGGAGGGCCAAAGTTTGCCCATATATGCTCTAAAGTTTTCCCATTGGCGCCAATGGACCTAATCTTGCCAACACGAAAATGGAAACCCTCCTGAATTCGGAAAATGAAATAGGGGGCAGCAGAAAACTGGGCACCAAAAACAGCACGGGCTTTCCCAAATTGCACATCCCTAGTGAATGAACTTCTTATTGGGGAGAAACGAGGAAGCCAAATCTTCCGAGATTCATGATCCTCCACAAAGAACAGCCTAGTCCTTCTATGAAAAGCCATCAGGTGTACTATGGAGTATGGACTGAGGCTGCAGGAGTCAGGCGTCTTTCATTGAGGAAAGTGGGACCTAGCTCTCATTTCCTGTGCAGGACTTCTTGATGTTCTCCTGGCAGCAGGAATCACATGTCTTTCATTGAGGAAAGTAGGACCTAGCTCTTGTTACTTGTGCAGGACTTCTTGATGTTCTCTTAGAATGCAAGGAATAAGACAAATCTCCACAAAAGCAGGCTAGAAGGAGCCACAATCTCCGCTCAAGGGCAATTCAGGGTGTCAGATTGTGGGATTGTCCTGTTGAGAACTTGGATGGGAGACCATGAATGATTCCCAGGTGCCGTTGACTCTATTGTAGAAGGAGGATCTGGTGAAACAACCTCTGAGGATTCCTTGCTTAAGAAGACCCTACAAAATTCACGGGCTTGCCATACGTCAAGAGACAATTTGAGGGCACCTAGAGATATTGAAGATTAGCGCAAGGTAGAAGATTGCCTATTGTGTTGCCCATCATCTTGGCATCAAGGAAGGACAGGAGCAGAAGGATAGAAGCAGCCAAGAGTGATGCCTCATGTGCTTCCACTCTCTCTTCATAATCAAAGGCATGAATATCAAATGTGGCATGCCCACAACCTTGGGATGAGGCTGTTTCCCACATTGGGATGAGGCTGTTTCCCACCGTTGGGTAGGTGGACCATCGCAAAAGGAAGCCAAAGCCTTCCTTGAAGCCCCTTCTTAAATCAAGGAGTTCTTTCAGACTTCCGTCTTCCTCGCTGCTCGCTACAGCTCCGGTAGCAAGATGCACAATACATTAGAACATATATATTTAATACCTGGGGTGCAATAGAAGCCAAGTATTTAAGGAGCGCTAGGCATGAGCGGCTTTATGGCAATGATTTAACGCATTTGCTCCACAGAGCCTTGTTTCCTTCTTGTTTAACCTTTTTTCTTTGCTACTTGAGAGGAAGGAGATAAGTTATGCAGAGTGAGGCATTCGGCTGAAAGCGAAGGGCTGGCTGGACGAATCGGCCCAAAGTTTCTCTCTGGTGCGCTTTTCTGCTATGGAAGCCAAACTCGGATGGATCTCTTCTGGGCCAGCTCAGCAAGGCTGTTAATTTGAGCACATTGAGATGTAAGGCTCTTTCTTTTGGAAATTCCCATGGCTCCTCTCTCTCTAAGGCAGTGGTTCTCAGTGGTTCTCAACCTGGTGGTCGGGACTTGTGTCTGGTCAATGTGTTTGTATTGTGGTGCGTCTTGAAGCGCATATGTGAAGGTGGTGTTTTGGTTTGAAAATGCATCAAGGCCCATCAACCCTATGCAACTGAACATGTCCTTCCTCGGTTTGGTGCATCTACACAATAGAATTAATGCAGTTTGACTTCACTTGAACGGCTATGGATCAATGCTGTGGGATCGTTGGATTTGGTAAGGCACCTTGGGCAGAGAAGACTGAAGACTTTGGAAAGGTCCTGTGATTCCATAACATTGAAACATGGGAGTCAAAGTAGAATTGAACTGCATTAAATCAACAGTGTAGATCAGGCATGGTCAAACTTTGGCCTTCTAGATGTTTTTGGACTTCAACTCCCACAATTCCTGGTCTCAGGCCCTTTCCTTTTCTCCCTCAGCCGCTTAAGCGGCTGAGGGGGAAAAGGAAAGGGCCTGAGACCAGGAATTGTGGGAGTTGAAGTCCAAAAACATCTAGAAGGCCAAAGTTTTCCCACACCTAGTGTAAATGCACCTGGAATCAGGGATGCAAAGTTGCCATGAGACTTTGAAGGACCACCATCACTTCATCTTGAAATACAGGCCACCTATAATCGCCCCGGGAGGCCAAAATGGAGACCTTGAAGCATCAGGAGCAGAGCCTTTGCTGTGATTCATTACTCCGGTTTAGCCTTAAGAGAGCCGCGCCGACGGTAATTTATCGATGGGCCGTTTAAAGCCCGCGTTAACCTGTTTGTCTTGCATTACAATTGAATCTGGTCTCTAATTTAAGCGAGCGGAATCCAAGGAGTTCATCCTTCCTCAATCAATACGTTCCCCTTCGCTGACCCATTTCGAGATAGCTTCATAAAAAATAATGTATTTTTGTTTTAATAAATTTAATCACCCCGACAGGTGCTCAATTTTTATTGGCCGCTCCTCCAGACGTCTCTTTGCCGGGGAACAAAGCCACCCTTCGCCGTCAATATTAATTGATTAATCCGCATCCCCCTGGAACAAAGGTGCTAATCAGTTTTTGATTAGTTAATCAAAGGACAAGGAAGAGCAGCGCAGGTCCGCTTTGATTGCACCGGGCTCTACATACAATGTGCGCATTTGGAGCGAAACCTACACAATGGGAAGAGCCTGGCTCAAGAGACGGAGATGCATCCAACCGGATTGTGTCAGTCATGCACTAATGATTGCTTTTTGTTGCATTCGTAGATAAATGCTAACTGGGAACGAGAGATGGGCCATGACTTTAAAGCTCTTCACCCAAACTTCAACTATCATAGAGGTTGTGTGAAGCTCCTGTATCTTCTTTGACCATCAGGACCAAAAATGGTCACCAAAAGATAACGTTGGCCAACAGCGTCAGGAGAAGTTCATTCTGTTGCTTCCAAACTCAGGATGGTATATATCAGTCCTTGGAGAAGCTTCTTTGTTTAAACCACGATGACTGTGACAGTCGTGCACCAATGATGGCTTTTTGTTGCATTTGTAGGTAAATGCTAGTTGGCAATGAGAGATGGGCCATAGCTTAAGTGCTTTTCATCTGAACTTCAACTATCATAGAAATTGTATGAAGCTCCAGTATCTTCCTTGATGGTAAATGGAAGGCCATCAGGACCAAAAATGGTCACCAAGAGACAACGTTGGCCAACAGTATCAGGAGAAATTAATTCTGTTGCTTCCAAACTCAGGATGGTACCTATCAGACCTTAGAAAAGCTTCTTTGTTTGGACTACGATGATTGTATCAGCCGTGCACCAATGATTGCTTCTTGTTGCATTCGTAGATAAATGCTAGCCAGGAACCAGAGATGGGCCATGGCTTCAATGCTCTTCATCTGAACTTCAACTATCATAGAGGTTGTGTGAAGCTCCTGTATCTTCCTTGGTGGTAATGGAAGGCCATCAGGACTAAAAATGGTCACTGAGAGACAACATTGGCCAACAGCATCAGGAGAACTTCATTCTGTTGCTTCCAAACTCAAGATGGTGCATATCAGACCTTGGAGAAGCTTCTTTGTTTGGATCATGATGATTGTGTCAGTTGTGAATAAATGATTGCTTTTTGTTGCATTCGTAGGTAAATGCTATCTGGGAATGAGAGATGGGCCATGGCTGTAATGCTCTTCACTTGAACTTCAACTATCATAGAAACATTGGGAAATGCCAACTGTAGCAACAATGGGCAGGATCCATAATCCATGAGCAGAGCCAAGAAGGTGACTGCTTGAGGCAGTCTCTGTCAGCTGGGTTTTGTTCTATGCAATAGCTGTTTAGAAGAATGATAGATGGGCCATGGCTTTAATGCCCTTCTTTTCTACTCTTCACCAAACTTCAACTATGACGAAAAAGTTGGGAGAGCAACAATGGACAGGATCCACTATGAACACAAGCTGTGCCAAGAAGAGGCCATTAGTCTTTTCATCAGGCTCTTCAGCCAAATTTCCACAATGTTTGGAAAGTTGAGAAATGCCAACTGTAGTAACAATGTACATGATCCACAGTCAACAAAAGTGATGTCGGGAAGGTGGTGTGTCTTTGTGGTGATATCCATCCTCAAGACTCCCTACATGCAATGGCTTGACAACACTTTTGGACACCTCAGGGTTGCAGATGAATGAAAGATGGGATGTGGCTTCAATGTCCTTCTCTCCTACTCTTCACCTAAACTTCAACCAAGTTGGAAAAGTTGGGAAAGGCTAACTGTAGGAGCAATGAGACATGATCCACAATCAACGCAAGTTGTGCCAGGAAGGTGGTTGGACACAGGCTTGGGACAATCCCCATCTTCTGGATTTCCTTCTGTGCAACAGCTTGCTGATAGTTTTGGATGGCTTAGAGTGGCAGAAGAACGAGGGATGGGCCATAACTTGAATGCCCCTTTCTCCTACTCTTCACGGTAGCAACAAGAGGCATGATCCAAGACCCAAGAAGGTAGCTATATACTTGGGGCGATCCCTGTGTTCTGGATTTCCTTCTACACAAAACTTTTGGATGTCTTGGAGCAGCAGAAGAATGAGAGATGGACCATGACTTGAACACCCCTTTCTCCTACTCTTCATGGAAACAACAATGGACACAATCCAAGACCCAAGAAGGTAGCCATATACTTGGGGCGATCCCTGTGTTCTGGATTTCCCTCTACACAAAACTTTTGGATGTCTTGGAGCAGCAGAAGAATGAGAGATGGGCCATGACTTGAATGCCCTTTTCTCCTACTCTTCATGGAAGCAACAATGGACACAATCCAAGACCCAAGAAGATAGCCACATATATGGGGTGACCCTGTCCACTGGATTTCCTTCCGTCCAACAACTTGTCGGTGCTTTTGAGCGGCTCAGTATTGCAGAAGAGAAGCTCAGCCCAGTGCGGCAACACACAACGCAAATCAGTGAGGACTTTGCTGCATCCAATTGCTTGTGGGAATAAGGGGCAGGGGAGAGAGAAATGAGATTACCAGCCTTCCAAATGGCTTTGATGGACCATGAAACGAATTCATGAGCAAATCATCGTGCCAATAAAACCTAGATTTGTAGCCTGGTGTCACTTAATGGACACGCGGTCCCTCCTGTGTGACCCAAATGGCAATTTCATACGGCCAAAACAGACTCAGCGCACAAGGCTGGCTTTGCGCTGCATATATTGATGGAAAGGGCAGCAAAAATCCCTTCTTCTTTTGGATAGCAGCAGAAACTTTCCACCTTTCCTCCATTCAACAGCATCAGCCCCTTGAAGCTGCACTACGCTTCACTCAACTGGAAAGGGAAATACATTTGGAACAGAGATGGAGAAAGCAGAGACTCAAGCAACAAGGCCTAAACAATATTTTCCAATCTGACCCTTCCTTCCCCATGCAACTAAAGCTTCCCTAAGAGATGGTCAATCAGCTATTGCATAAAGATCCACAAAGAAGGGCAGTCCACCTGGCTCTCAGGTAGATCTCTAATGGTCCACCAGGCTCCTAGATAGATCTCTACCTGAAGCAACAATGGACATGATCCATCAACTCATCTCTCCATGCCTAGGACACCCAATGGGCAATCCTCCTTGCAGTATCTGCCTCAACACATTCATGGAACCTACACACACTTGGGCATGATCACACTATACATTTACAGTCAGTTCCACCATCCACAGCTTGAGAACATTCCAAGAAAAAGGAGAAACAAAAGAATTCACCTTTCCAAAGCAACCCTTAATTGTGCCATTTTCTATAAGGGATATCCTTTTGCCGTTGTATATAATAGGACTTGAGCATCCCTGGATTTCAGTATCCACGGGGGGAACCAAACTCCAATATATACCAAGAACACACTGTATAGTCCAGGCACGGGCAAGCTTGGGCCCTCCAGGTGTTTTGGAGTTCAACTCCCACCATTCCTAACAGCGTCAGGCCCCTTCCTCAGGAAAGGGCCCGAGGCTGTTAAGAATGGTGGGAGTTGAACTCCAAAACACCTGGAGGGAACGTTAAAGTTGACCCATGCTTAGAAAAGATGCTTCAACATCAAGCAAGAGGTGGTACAGAGTGTGTTGGATTTGGGTCCTAAATGGGGATTAGGAATCCAAATTTGGGTTCTAATCCCCACTTCACCGTGGGGCACATTGGCCAGAGGCTCTGGAGAAAGCACCAGCCAACCTGGTATGAAGGTACAATGGAGATCAATCCACAAAGTAGTGAATCTTCAGTTAAATGTGTCTATGTGTGTGAGAAACACAGAATACACCACAATTAATGGGTTTTCCCATTCCCCCGGCCAATGACCGCTGTGCTGTGAGCAAACAACAACAACAGAGAAAGGAAAACAAGGTTGGGCGTTGGAAGTCATGTATATGCTGTGATATAATTGCCCAACCACGTCAGTTTCCCAAATAGAACATACGATCCAAGTGGCAGGTGGAGACACCTCCTTCCTCAGTTCACATCCATCACCCTTTGTGAGTGTTGCAGAATGTCAACCGAAGACTCCTCTAATTAGGATTCCCTCATTACCGCTGGCAACTAAGCTTTCAGCAGCTCATAGACAAGGTGCGATATAACTCCTTGATGTCCTCCTCCTCCTCTTGATGTCCTCCTCCTCCTCCTGACTTTGAAGGCTGATCTCTTTACATTCTGGGGAATTCATGCAAACGGTGACCAAGGAGACGCTGCCATGATCACTCACGCCATGCAACAATGAGCTCCTCGTTCCTGACATAGGGCAGATGGCCAAAAGGGAGGACAGGATGCTGCAAGGACATTTGAACTGGTCATAAAAGTCTATTGCCCTGAGGTGGGAGAAGGTAGGTTCTGGTATGTGGGAAAGGGCAGGCACCAGATGTTTGGGGTGATTGATAACATTGTGGAAGTCCAAAACATCTGGTCCAAAACAGTTGGCCCATGCCTGTGCTATGAGTAGGTCATCCACGTACTGAAAGATGTTGTCTCTGTACTAAAGGGGCGTTGAAGTCCAAAACACCTGGAGGACCCAAGTTGGCCCATGCCTGTGCTATGAGTAGGTCGTTCACATATTGGAAAAGGTGGTCCCTGTACTAAAGGGGAATTGAAGTCCAAAACACCTGGAGGACCCAAGTTGGCCCATGCCTGTGCTATGAGTAGGTCGTCCACGTTCTGAAAGATGTTGTTTCTGTACTAAAGGGGCGTTGAAGTCCAAAACATCTGGAGAACCCAAGTTGGCCCATGCCTGTGCTATGAGTAGGTCGTTCACGTATTGAAAAAGGTGGTCCTTGTACTAAAGGGGCATTGAAGTCCAAAACACCTGGAGGACCCAAGTTGGCCCATGCCTGTGCTATTGGTAAATCATTCACGTACTGAAGGATGTTGTCCCCGTACTAAAGGTTGAACACTGTGAAAGCCATCCACTACATGGCTACCAGCTTCCTCCCAGTAGACTCAAATCAAGGGAAAACTTTATGAGAACCACCACTCCTCTTGACATCCCCCCAGCAATAGCAAGGGTTTCCCTCTGGGCAGCTAGACCAGGAAATCCCAACTGGAGGGCCCACCACGAAGGAGGGTCTTCCTCCAGGGCAAAGCAAGAATGGGCAACTTGGAAGTCCCTGAATAGACTCAGAAGCGGAGTGGGCAGATCAAAAGACAACCTGGCAAAATGGCACGACCTAAAAGGATCCCACACCTTGTGTGACTGTGGAACAGAACAGACAACTCCGCATCTGTATGCTTGTCCATTGTGCCCTGCCTCATGCACAGAGGAGGAATTGTTGGAGGCTACAGACAATGCCGTTGCTGTTGCCCGTTTTTGGTCAAAAGATATTTAGCCACCTGCGCTCCTTGTATTTTTATCAGTTTTATACTAATTTATGCAATACTTTGGATATGAAATAAGTAATTAATTAAAGGAATTGTGGGCGCTGAAGTCCAAAACAACTAAGTTTTCCCATGCCTGGTTTACATACATATGTTTAAGGAGTTAGAAACAAGTCCAGATTTCGGTGGTGAACTTATGACTCTGTAGCTAAGGCCCTACATAGACAGGAAGTAGTGCAAAAACAATAAAGATGTATGGCACACCCAACCCTTGTGCGCCTTGGCGTAGACCTTCAAGAGAAGACTAAACCCATAGCAACACAGTTGGAGCAAAGAACCCTTACAGAAGTCCAGCTGGACACTGAGGTGGCCATCAAGGAGCGAGTGGCCATTGGGCACAGAGGTGGGCATCAAGGAGTGAGTGGCCATTGGGACATTTAGGTGGGCATCAAGGAGTGAGTGGCCATTGGGACATTGAGGTGGGCATCAAGGAGTGAGTGGCCATTGGGACATTGAGGTGGACATCAAGGAGTGAGTGGCCATTGGGACATTGAGGTGGGCTTCAAGGAGTGAGTGGCCATTGGGACACTGAGGTGGGCATTAAGGAGTGGGTGGCCATTGGGACATTGAGGTGGGCATCAAGGAGTGAGTGGCCATTGGGACATTGAGGTGGGCATCAAGGAGTGAGTGGCTATTGGGACACTGAGGTGGGCATCAAGGAGTGGCCATTGGGACACTGAGGTGGGCATCAAGGAGTGAGTGGCCATTGGGACATTGAGGTGGGCATCAAGGAGTGAGTGGCCATTGGGACATTGAGGTGGGCATCAAGGAGTGAGTGGCCATTGGGACATTGAGGTGGGCATCAAGGAGTGAGTGGCCATTGGGACACTGAGGTGGGCATCAAGGAGTGAGTGGCCATTGGGACACTGAGGTGGGCATCAAGGAGTGAGTGGCCATTGGGACATTGAGGTGGGCATCAAGGAGTGAGTGGCCATTGGGACATTGAGGTGGGCATCAAGGAGTGGGTGGCCATTGGGACATTGAGGTGGGCATCAAGGAGTGGGTGGCCATTGGGACATTGAAGTGGGCATCAAGGAGTAGCGGCCATTGGGACATTGAGGTGGGCATCAAGGAGTGGGTGGCCATTGGGAAGGATGGGTTGGGCCACCTGGGATGTTGCCACAAAGCAGCTGCAAAATACTGAGCAAAGCAAACCAACGAACCGAAAAAGTCCAGCCAGGATGAGCAAAAAGGGGTGGAAAGGAGAAGCCCACCCACCGCCCAACCACAACCCCGGCGTTTGGCTTGACCTCAAGGTTGGCCCTTACCTGAGAGATCCCCATAGTCCAGTTCTTCGGCGGAATTGGGCAACTGAGTAATGCCTTACAAGTAAAAAACAAGCTCATTTTTCTTTGCGTTCCTCAAGGGATGAGAAAACAAAACACTTAAGCACAGAGGGTGAATTGCTCAGGATGACTTCAAAACACAAAATAATACCACAAAACAGAAGAGCCAACCTCTTGCCATCTGACAAAAGCTTGAGCTCTGGAAATAGCTTGCGCTACGTGAGGCACTCCAATCGTTTTAACACACACGTATGTGGGTTGTGTTTTTTTGGGAACGGGAGGGGGTTTCTTTTGCCTCTTGAAAAGCAACCGACAGACTGAGCAGAAAGGTTTCTTTGTCTGCACCACGGAAACACACACAAACATGGAAGGCGGACATTCAAAAGCACTCATTCACCACGGCATGCAGCTCCCCGCAAATGGGATTGTTGGACGTTGCCGAAATAGAGCAATGGGTTTATTTTGTCTTCCCTCCAGGTGTTTTGGACTCCAACTCCCACCATTCCTAACTGCCTCAGGCCCCTTCCTTTTCCCCCTCAGCCGCTTAAGCGGCTTAAGCCGCTTAAGTCCTTGCCATTGTCCTCTTGGATATGGACAGTTCAGTCAATCAAGGGATCATCTGCATCCTCACATTGTGGGAGTTGGAGTCCAAAACACCTGGGGGGGGGGGGCAGGTTGGTCCATGCCATTGTCCTCTTGGATCTGGACACTTCAGTCAATCAAGGGGTCATCTGCATCCCCACATTGTGGGAGTTGGAGTCCAAAACACCTGGGGGGGGGGCCGAGTTGGTCCATGGGATTGCCTCCTATTTAGGCGTTTATACTTTGGATACTGTCCCTCCAGGTGTTTTGGACTCCAACTGCCACCATTCCTAACAGCCTTCAGGCCCCTTCCTTTTCCAAAACACCTGGAGGGAGGGCCCAAGTTGGCCATGCCATTGTCCTCTTGGATCTGGACACTTCAGTCAATCAAGGGGTCATCTGCATCCCCACATTGTGGGAGTTGGAGTCCAAAACACCTGGGGGGGGGCAAGTTGGTCCATGCCATTGTCCTCTTGGATCTGGACACTTCAGTCAATCAAGGGGTCATCTGCATCCCCACATTGTGGGAGTTGGAGTCCAAAACACCTGGGGGGGGGCAAGTTGACCCTTGCCTTTGTCCTCTTGGATCTGGACACTTCAGTCAATCAAGGGGTCATCTGCATCCCCACATTGTGGGAGTTGGAGTCCAAAACATCTGGGGAGGGGGCAGCAAGTTGGTCCATGCCATTGTCCTCTTGGATCTGGACACTTCAGTCAATCAAGGGGTCATCTGCATCCCCACATTGTGGGAGTTGGAGTCCAAAACATCTGGGGAGGGGGCAGCAAGTTGGTCCATGCCATTGTCCTCTTGGATCTGGACACTTCGGTCAATCAAGGGGTCATCTGTATCCCCACATTGTGGGAGTTTGGGACTTCCAACTCCCACAATGTGGGGATGCAGATGACCCCTTGATTGACTGAAGTGTCCAAGTTGGCCCATAAGTATGTTGTCCACGTACTGAAGGAATAGTGGGACTTGAAGTCCAAAATGCTTGGAGAGAAGGCCCAAGTTGGCCCATGCCTGGTTTACATACGTACGTTCCAGGAGTTAGAAAAAAGTCCAGGTTTCGGTGGTGAATGCAAACCCTTTGCCGAGATCAACCAAGGCATCGGCTGAGAGATATTTGGGACCGTGCTTTTCAAAGCTGCACCAGCCGTAGGAGGAGATTGCAATCTGTATTACTTTTTAAATATTATGATGACAAGGGGAGACTCGAAGGATCACCTGGAAAAGTCCCATCTGTTCCAGGAAAGTCATCTCAAAGCTGATACGGCAAGGAGATTTTCTTGTTTGCAAAATGCAAAAGCTGCCCCACTTTCACAGCTGCTTTCCCCCCAACTTCTTTCAAAGTGATCTTAAGCATTTGTAAATGTTTGTATATGTGTGTGCAATTCATTTTGAGGGCTGCGTGGATGCAAAGCGTTTTCAGATTCCTCGGCCAAGTCTATGAGAAGCACAAAAGGGAAGGAGATGATGGAAGCAGGTGGAGAGGAGGATGCAACAGAGGAATTCCCATTGCCTTTTATCCTG
>NW_026847882.1:45505347-45639828 GCF_025583915.1 Anolis sagrei ordinatus | reverse complement strand
CCTACAGAGGAGGTGGTACACCTCCTGAAGACAATGGAGCTGCAGATGCTGGGTTCTTCTGTTCAAGCTGAAAAATGGCACTACAAGCATGCTTCCTAAAATCCAACCTGAGCAACTCTGGCCAAGAAAACCCCAGGATAGGTATGCCTTAGGGCCACCATAGATTGGAAACAACTTGAAGGCACACAACGATGGTGTCCTAACCTGTAGGACATCTATCTTCTGATGAGCTCTTTGCCCATTTGTTGTGATCTTAAGGAATTAACAGAACGAGTAATAAAAGAGAAAAGATCCTAGACTGCCTGGATTGGAACCCTTCTTGCTCTCTGTCTGCAAGCGGATAACATCCTTTCTATTCCAGCTGATCTTTGAGAATGGATTTGTTGAGACCTTGCAGAATTGTTCCTGTGCATTTTTGATCAAGTTTGTTCTAACCCAGGCATAGGCAAACTTCAGCCCTCCAGGTGTTTTGGACTTCAACTCCCACAATTCCTAACAGCCTACCGGCTGTTAGGAATTGTGGGAGTTGGAGTCCAAAACACATGGAGGGCTGAAGTTTGCCCATGTCTGCTCTAACTGTTGTGAGCTACCTCAAGACCCAACTTAGGGAAATATCGGTATGATGACGATACCACCATTGTATTGCAAAAAAGCAAAGGTCGGAGGCAGATTCGCATCCTATTCTGCAATAGTTCCTGTGCATTTTTGATCAAGTTTGTTCTAACCCAGGCATAGGCAAACTTCAGCCCTCTGGTGTTTTGGAATTCAACTCCCACAATTCCTAACAGTAGGCTGTTAGGAATTGTGGAAGTTGGAGTCCAAAACACCTGGAGGGCTGAAGTTTGCCCATGTCTGCTCTAACTGCTGTGAGCTACCTCAAGTCCCAACTTAGGGAAATATCGGTATGATGACGATACCGCGGAATTGTGGAAGTTGGAGTCCAAAACACCTGGAGGGCTGAAGTTTGCCCATGTCTGCTCTAACTGCTGTGAGCTACCTCAAGTCCCAACTTAGGGAAATATCGGTATGATGACGATACCGCGGAATTGTGGAAGTTGGAGTCCAAAACACCTGGAGGGCTGAAGTTTGCCCATGTCTGCTCTAACTGCTGTGAGCTACCTCAAGTCCCAACTTAGGGAAATATCGGTATGATGACGATACTGCGGAATTGTGGAAGTTGGAGTCCAAAACACCTGGAGGGCTGAAGTTTGCCCATGTCTGCTCTAACTGCTGTGAGCTACCTCAAGTCCCAACTTAGGGAAATATCGGTATGATGACGATACTGCGGAATTGTGGAAGTTGGAGTCCAAAACACCTGGAGGGCTGAAGTTTGCCCATGTCTGCTCTAACTGCTGTGAGCTACCTCAAGTCCCAACTTAGGGAAATATCGGTATGATGACGATACCGCGGAATTGTGGAAGTTGGAGTCCAAAACACCTGGAGGGCTGAAGTTTGCCCATGTCTGCTCTAACTGCTGTGAGCTACCTCAAGTCCCAACTTAGGGAAATATCGGTATGATGACGATACTGCGGAATTGTGGAAGTTGGAGTCCAAAACACCTGGAGGGCTGAAGTTTGCCCATGTCTGCTCTAACTGCTGTGAGCTACCTCAAGTCCCAACTTAGGGAAATATCGGTATGATGACGATACTGCGGAATTGTGGAAGTTGGAGTCCAAAACACCTGGAGGGCTGAAGTTTGCCCATGTCTGCTCTAACTGCTGTGAGCTACCTCAAGACCCAACTTAGGGAAATATCGGTATGATGACGATACTGCCATTGTATTGCAAAAAAGCAAAGGTCAGAGGCAAGTTCGCATCCCATTCTGCAAGAGAGGAAGAGTTGCTCCCAAGGCTGGTCTCCAATGTTGTGCATTGCGTTTGCTATCACGCAAGTCCTACAGAATTGACTGATGAAATCATATGCCAAGGAAATAAACCTTTCTCCTGTTGTGACAATAGAAGCAACCTCTAAAGCTGAGAGCCTTACCCACTTGAGCCTTTCAGGAAATGGCATCCGTGGGCTCATTTGTGGAATGACAAAGAAAGCAGCGTCTCAAAAAGTCCTATTCTTCTCTCCCACAAGTGGCTCCTTTTTGGAGAATTTTTCCTTCCACTTTCAAGAGCTAAACACACACACACTTTGTTTTCTTATAAGGGGGAAAAAGGTCAGTGCTGCATTTTTCATGAAGCCCAGGGCCTTTCATTCCCACTCCCTCCATAGGAAGCAGGCCTCTTCCTATCCTATCATCTCCTTCCCGTTGCCTTAAAAAATGTCAAGAAATGGCCGGGAAAGAAGGCACCTCAAACACGGCACAAATTACGTCTCGGCTTTTCTCATTACATTTCTCATTCGGCGATTAAAAGCCTTTATTCTTCATTTTTGATTAGAAAGCATTCACATATTTCCCTGAGATATTTTTTTCCTCCTTTGCAGAATAAATGAGAATTACCTTTCCAACTTCACACAATTGTTTTGTCACTTGTTATTAAAGAAGTTAGAATCAATTGGTGTCGGAGCGGCGATGAGCGCGGTGAGTGAATGCGTGCGTTGGGGCGAGCGTCATCCCCCTTCCCTTCTCCGGGACTGCCGTTGCACAGTCGGCAACATTATGCATTACGTCCCAAATTGATTTCCAGAGAAGCATCCAATTTGGCTCTTTTTCAAATCAGAATTAATTTCAGACAATATCGTTCTGAAACTTCTATAGCAAAACAACGACAGCCTTGAAGCCAAGTAAAAATCGTCAGTTTCATTGGGCCTGCAATATTTTTTTTGAGTTAATTCTGAGATTCGTCTCATGCAGGCCTGGGCCAACTTGGGCCCTCCCTCCTTCCCTCCAGGTATTTTGGACTTCAACTTCCACAATTCCCAACAGCCTCAGGCCCTTTCCTTTTTCCCCTCAGCTGCTTAAGCGGAAAATGAAAGGGAAAAGGAAAACAAAGGGATTTGAGGCTGGGTTGTTGTCGGTTTATTCGGGCTCTATGGCCATGGTCTAGAGGCATTCTCTCCTGACGTTTCGCCTGCATGTATGGCAAGCATCCTCAGAGGTAGTGAGGTCTGTTGGAAGTAGGAAAAGGGGTTTATATATCTGTGGAAGGACCAGGGTGGGACAAAGAACTCTTGTCTGCTGGAGCTAGGAGTGAATGTTCCTTCCACAGATATATAACCCTTTTTCCTAGTTCCAACAGACCTCACTACCTCTGAGGATGCTTGCCATACATGCAGGCGAAACGTCAGGAGAGAATGGCCATATAGCTCGAAAAAAACCTACAACAACCCAATGATTCCGGCCATGAAAGCCGACAATATATTGAGGATCTGAGGCTGTTAGGAATGGTGGGAGCTGAAGTCCAAAACACTCTAAGGTAGCGTTTCTCAACCTTCCTAATGCTGTGACCCCTGAATACAGTTTCTCATGTTTGGCCCAATTCTACCATTGGTTGGGTTCAGACTGTTCTTTGATTGTAGGTGAACTATAAATCCCAGCAACTACAACTCCCAAATGTCAAGGTCTATTTTCCCTAAACTCTACCAGTGTTCACATTGAGCATATTGAGTATTTATGCCAAGTTTGGTTGAGATCTATCATTGTTTGAGTCCACAGTGCTGTCTGGATGTAGGTGAATGACAACTCCCAAACTCAAGGTCAATGCCCACCAAACCCTTCCAGTATTTTCTGTTGGTCGTGGGAAAATACATCCTGCATATAAGATATTTTCATAACGATTCATAGCAGTAGCAAAATTATAGTTATCAAGTAGCAATGAAAATAATTTTATGGTTGGGGGTCACCACAATATGAGGAAGGTTGAGAAACACTGCTCTAAGGGACGGCCCAAGTTGGCCAATGTCTATGCTATGAGTATGTCATCCATGTACTGAAGGAATTGTGGAAGTTGAAGTCCAAAACACCTGTAGGGAGGGCCTAAGTTTGCCCGTGCCTGCAATAAAGCATAACAGGTGTATGGGGGAAGTGCGAAAAAGCACCATGAGAGGTAGAAAGATCTTGTGCAATGTTCCCACGTCAGTTTCCTATCAAAAGGTTGCATTTGGACGCACTTCTCCCAACCTGCATTTCAGCTGGACGGAATGGAGCTCTCCAAGGTGCTGAACTCCATGCATAGAAACGGGACCAGCATTTCGCAGAGCTCCATTCAGTCCAAAGTGCTGAACCTGTTTCTGGGCATGGAGTTCAGCACCTTGGAGAGATCCTCGAGTTGAAGTCCAAAACACCTGTAGGGAGGGCTGAAGTTGGCCCATGCCTGGACAAGTATTAAAAGGGTTGTTGTTGTTGGTATGACTGTTATATTTAGGTGACATTTATGCCCCTGAAAGCTCAGGTTTGAATGGCCCTTATGTCTGAATGAGAAGTGATGCATCTAAGCCTTACAAATGTACCTTCAAGTCGCCTGTGGTCTTAAGGCAACCCATGGTCTTTATGATGTTTTCTTGGGCAAGGGATCCTCAGAAGCAGGCTTTTCCATTGCCTTCCTCTGAAATAAGATCCCATGGCACTCAAAACTTCAATCCAAGGACTAAACCAGGTCTAACCACGTGTTGCTTGCTGCCTGTAGAGAAGCGATTTTCAGATGTTGGTCCTTCAAGTGATTTGGACTTCCACTCCCAACAGCCTCATCTGCTTTGGCCAATGTTCAGATCCTGGAAGCTGAAGTCCAAAACACCTGGAGAATCAGAGTTTGGGAAACACTGCTTTAGAATATATGTGCCTTCAAGTCACCTATTGACTTATGGTGGCCCCATGAATTTCATCAGGTTTTCTTGGGCGAGGATTCCTCGGAGATGGTTTTGCCAACTCCTTCCTCTAGGAAAGAGCCCATGACCATCTCTCATCAAGGAAGACTGATTCTACTTAACTTCCAGGATTAGACAAAATCTGTACTTTTAGGTCATATAGGGCCTCTTGTCTAGGTCCAACAAGGACAAACCTACCAGTGCCCTCCATCCAGAGAGTTTGAGTGGGATCTACTACTGGTTATACTGGGTATGTGTGCAATACCCCCAATTTCATTCTAGTTAGTACCAGTTAGTACTGCTGGTACTAACTCCCATCTCAATGCCTTTGGAGGGACTATTCCAACTAGGGCTGCCGACTGGATCCAGCCTTCTCTCAGCTAAAAGTTCAAGTTTATTTTCGTTCAACCATAATTTTATTTCTCATCAATAGGGCTGAACTGCTACTTAGCAAGAACTCAGCTGCTCAACCGTTTTGTGCTCTTTGTTGAAAATGATTTTAGGGTTGTCATTCTGGATCAAGCTTTCTACTCAAACTCTCCTTTATCAGCTTTGAGGATGACAGGGATTTGGCATCTCTTCCTCGGTGATGACTGAAGACACATTTTGTTCCCAAATTCAAATGACAACACGATGGCCGAAATCCAATCTCCAGGCTGAATTGCAGTTGAAAAGCTGAATGGGCCGGTCCACCCTATCCCTATAGCTGAAGACTCAGTTGTGGGGTTTTCTCTGAAGTTTTGGAAACACACCCTCACTTGAGGCAGGAGGAACACCGTGAAATGCTCAGAGGTTGGGGATGGACCTTGGAAGGAGAACTGGGCTTTGGTTCAGACCGGTTGGTCAAAATGGGGCAGGGATTGTAGAGGTCCAAGGAGTCTCCTCAATGCTCTTGAGAACTTGGAAAAGGGGCTCACAACGACCTATTCTGGGAAGCCAATGGAGACGCCAAAGGATTTGGCCACATTAAACCTGGACACTATATTCCTAATGGAATTTATTTTGGGAGTTGTGCCCAAATATGTGGGATTGCATATGGCGCCTTATTAGGAAGACTTTGAGGGCCTCCTCTCTCTCTCTTGGTTGTGTTTCTAATGCATGCATTTCCCCCTTTTGCTTCCTCCAAAGTGTAGCTTTGGTATGGAGGGTGCAAATGAAGGCATGGCCACCCCAATAGGAATCCTCAAAACCCCCATGATATTTAGTTTCCAAATTTCTAGCATTGAAGGAACTTTTCCAAAACTTGGAGAGTCCAGAAATGCAATGTAGGCCTCCAAAGAGAAGAGGAAAGTATGGTGACCTGGGGAATGTGAAGACAACAAACCAAACCACCATCACCATCATTACTATTATTATTAATTACATCATGTTTCAGAATTTGGAAAATGTCCTGTTCCTGGTTTGAAGGTGTTATTTTTGTTTAATTGTGCGGGTCTTATTTTGGAAGTCATTTCTCTGCTCCAGAAATTTCATTTAACTAGGTTGTAATTGGTTGAGACTCAATGATGCGACACCCGTTGAAAAACTATCGCCAAATGTGCTATAGTGGGATGTCCCTCCCACAAAGAAGTTTTGGCAGTTTCCACATTTTTAAATGATAGAACCAATTAGGAACTGACATTGATAACCCAGGAACAGAAACCATGTTACATAGCGTTATTATTAATTGCTAGTATGACTCTAGGTGTGAAGGACTTTTCAATGTCCGCAATGCTAGAAAAAGAGAAAGGAATCACAGTGAGGGAGGATATTTATTTGGGGGCAATGCCCTCATTTTGCAATCTTCTCCAATACCCCTCTTGCTTCTTGTGTTGTCGAAAGCTTTCATGGCTGG
The DNA here is from genome assembly GCF_025583915.1 of Anolis sagrei ordinatus. NCBI lineage: Eukaryota > Metazoa > Chordata > Lepidosauria > Squamata > Anolidae > Anolis > Anolis sagrei. The sequence goes on along the minus strand of NW_026847882.1, from coordinate 45,633,242 downwards.
AATCACTGGGTTGCTGTGAGTTTTCCGGGCTGTCTGGTCATGTTCCAGAAGCATTCTCTCCTGATGTTTTGCCCACCTCTGTGGCAGGCATCCTCAGAGGTTGTGAGGTCTGTTGGAAACTAGGCAAGTGAGGTTTATATTTACCCTGTGGAATGATGTCCAGGGTGGGAGAAAAATGCTTGTCCGCTTGATGCAAGTGTGAATGTTGCAATTGGCCAGCTTGATTAGCATTGAATGGCCTCGCAGTTTCACAACACCTGGTCCTTCAAGTAATTTGGACTTCAATTCCCAGCAGCCTCACCCACTTTGGCCTATGTTCAGATCCTGGAAGCTGAAGTCCAAAACACCTGGATGATCTGAGTTTGGGAAACACTGCTTTAGAATATAAGTGCCTTCAAGTTGCCTATCGACTTATGGTGGCCCCATGAATTTCATCAGGTTTTCTTGGGCAAGGATTGTCCACCTGCTTGTGGATTTCAATGGTTATTGTGTGTCGTCTGACATGGTAGTTGTGAGAGCGGTCCAGCATTTCTGTGTTCATAGAATCATAGAGTTGGAAGAGACCTCGTGGGGCCATCCAGTCCAACCCCATTTTGCCAAGAAGCAGGACAATCGTGTTCCCCAATAATACTTTGTGTCCAGGTTGGTTCATCAGGTCCTCAATTATGGCTGACTTCTCTGGTTGAATCAGTTGTGTCTGGGCAATGCTGCTGCATGTGGGGTTTGCATATAGACGTCCACAGCTCCATGGTATATGGTAGACTAACAACCACCACGTCCAACTACACAGAGACACCACTGAAATCCACAAGAAGCACATGGACAATTCCAACAGAAAGGAGGAAACCATGAAAATGAATAAAACCTGGCTCCCAGTATTTACAAACTCTAGAAACATGATAGGAAACAAAGAATACTCACAAAACAGGGGAATTCCAGACTAGAATCAATCAGGGCCAGCTAACATCTCCCAACAAAGGATTCCCCCAGGCAGAAACAGCCAGACTTTGAAGCTACTCAATGCTAATCTGACTGTAAATAGAAGGTCAGTGGATGTACTCACCTTTTGCCTTGTTTTTTACTCATGTTCTATTTTGAAATGGTCAAAATAAATAAATTATTATTATCAAATCTAATCAAGGTGGCCAATGGCAACATTCACACTTGCCTCAAACAGACAAGAGTTCTTCCTCCCACCCTGGACATCATTCCATAAATATATAAAAATCTAACTTGACTCATTTCCAACAAACCTCACAACCTCTGAGGTTGCCTGTGATAGATGTGGGAGAAACGTCAGGCGAGAATGCTTCTGGAACATGGCCAGGCAGCCATACGGAAAACTCACAGCAACCCTTGATTCTTCTTTGGGATTCCTATCCTATTCATTTGAGAAAGTAAAGGGATGGAAGACCCAGTGTTTTGGAGAGGATCGGCCTGCAGAAAACCCTTGGTCGCCCCAAAATTATCCTTCTTTTTTTGTCTTTTCCCAAAAGGCGTTCCGAACCTTTAAAAAGGGGTGCCGAAAAAGCCGCCGAAGCGCAAACAGACAAAGCTCGAGCGCCAGCCATGAGCATGCTGTTATTAGAAGTCTGGAGATGGATGCGGAGAACTGGGAGGAAAGGCAGGAAGGGGAGAGAAAGAACACGAGAGAGAAATCCTGACGTTGGAAGGCCCTGACTCCATTCTACGGAGCCAAAGTGCCCGTGCTGCCATTGTGCCCATGCATGGCTGCTCCCAATCCTACACCCATTAAAATACAAAGACTGGGCAGCTCTTATACGCTGCATGCATGCAACCAAGCACTCCTTTCTTTTGCAATGCCCTTCCATCCTTGGGATGCCCTCCCCGGACAATGGCGACGCTAATTTCCAGTCCCCAAAACAGGATCCCTTGGCAATGTTTGGAATCAATTTCTGGGTTGGGTTGGTTGGTTGACCATGGTTGGAATCAATTTCTGGGTTGGGTCAGGTTGGTTCGTTGACCATGGTTGGAATCAATTTCTGGGTTGGGTAGGGTTGGTTCATTGACCATGGTTGGAATCAATTTCTGGGTTGGGTTGGGTTGGTTGGTTGACCATGGTTGGAATCAATTTCTGGGTTGGGTTGGGTCGGGTTGGTTGGTTGACCATGGTTGGAATCAATTTCTGGGTTGGGTCGGATTGGTTGGTTGACCATGGTTGGAATCAATTTCTGGGTTGGGTCGGGTTGGTTGGTTGACCATGGTTGGAATCAATTTCTGGGTTGGGTCGGGTTGGTTGGTTGACCATGGTTGGAATCAATTTCTGGGTTGGGTTGGTTGACCATGGTTGGAATCAATTTTTGCGTTGGGTTGGTTGGTTGACCATGCCCCCTGTCATGCATTTCTCACCCCCCCCCCATAGACATGCTTCCTCTCATTTTGGGACATTTTGTTTTGGGACGAAATGGCCCACACGCAACTTGTCATTCACACTTCTGGCAACGCAAGCTTGGGAAGAAGAAACCACGGGAGGATCACGYGGGAGAAYGGAAATGGCCCCAGCTCGGTTCCTGAGTTTTTGCCGTCGTGTCCAGCCGTAGATCCACTTTGGGAAACGTATCCAGCAATCCAATGGTTACAAAACTGGATTTGGGCTCTTTAGTTCTAGCAAGAGCTTTGGCTTGTTGACCTYCAAACAATGTCCTTTATGTTTTATTTTGGATGCATTAATGCTACGTGACTTAACCCTAAATCAGGCCGGTAGGCTGTCAGGAATTGTGGGAGTTGCAGTCCAAAACCCCTGGAGGGCCCAAGTGTGCCAATACCTGCCCTAAAACTAGATTCTACAAACTCTTCTTTCTGGGCAAGAAGAACCAAACGTCACCTGATCCAACTCCCTCAATAAGTTTCTGGTGCAACTTTCCTCTTCTCAACTGTCTCAAAACTCAACGCTTCTTCCCTTTTGTGTTGTTGGAACTTTCCATCATCAATGGTGGTTTCAATGGAACCTTGGAATCCCATCAGTGAGGAAAGCCATACTGGTTCCTCTGGGATAAGAGAGAACGTAAACAGAAGCCACCAACTTAAGGTGGTTCACCCTATTCATCCTAGTTTTGGGTCCATAGTCCAGCAGTCTATCCCATATCCTCACATATGAAATGTACATGATTATGATTATTAATTTTTGCAATGTTTATGTGTTTTAATCGTACTGTAAACCACCTGTGGCTGTTGTTGTTGTTGTTATTATTATTATTATTAGAAACACAACCAGATGAGTCCACAGCAGACAAAATCACTCTGCTGGCTATTATTATTATTATTATTATTATTATTATTAAAAACACAACAAGGTGAGTCCACAGCAGACAAGATCACTCTGCTGGCTGATGATTATTATTGTTATTATTATTATTATTGTTATTATTATTAGAAACGCAACAAGGTGAGTCCACAGCAGACAAGATCACTCTGCTGGCTGTATTATTATTATTATTATTATTATTATTATTATTATTGGAGCCATGGTGGTGCAATGGGTTAAACCCTTGTGCTGGCTGAACTGCTGACCTGAAGGTTGGTGGTTCAAATCCAGGGAGCAGGGTGAGCTCTCGTCTGTCGCCTCTCTTTCTCTTTTGGGGATATGAGAGAAGCCTCCCACAGGTTAGTAACACATCTGGGCAATGTCCCCTGGGCAATGTCCTTGTAGACGGCCAATGTGACTTGCAGTTTCTCAAGTCGCTCCTGACACGAATAATAATAATAATAATAATAATAATAATAATAATAATAATAATAATTGAAGCCCCCGGTGCACAATGGGTTAAACCCTTGTGCCAACAGGACCGAAGACCAACAGGTCAGCAGTTTGAATCCAGGGACAGTGGGTTGAGCTCCCTCTGTCAGCTCCAGCTCCCATACGGGGACATGAGAGAAGCTGCCTAGAAGGTTGGTAAAAACATCAAAACATCTGGGCAATGTCCCTTGGCCAATTCTCTCACCCCAGAAGTGACTTGCAGTTTCCCAAGTCGCTCCTGACACTGTTGTTGTTGTTGTTGTTGTTGTTGTTATTATTATTATTATTATTATGGATTATTATTATTCCATCCAATTCTTGGACCAAACTTGTCCATATTAAAGTTCATGGAAGATATTGCCCAATTATCCAGGCCTCGCTTACACTTCCATTCAGCCAAAACTGGGATTTGTTTCCAACTAGGAAACGAATCCCAGTTCGGATTCTTACATCTCGAATTGGATGCAGTGGATCCTAGCTGAAAAGAACCCAACACCTCACTGACGATTGAAAAGCTAGGCAACTTAATTAGTAATCATCAGTGATTTTTCCAGTTTTGAATATGTTTTTATGGATTTTTGATTGAATTTTTAAAAATACTGATATTTAATTATGTTTTAATATTTGCATATTGGTAGATTTCAAACTGTACTGAAATGTTTGTCATGGAAGCTGCTTTGAGTAGTCTCCTTTTGGAGAGAAGAAATGGAGGATAAGTGAAAATTAATAATAATAATGCATAATTATAATTATTATCCTATGGCAACTGGGAAGGTTGTCCTCTTAAGAAATATGACTGAAATTCAATGCATGCCCAATGGCAGGACCTGACATTGTAATCTCTCCTGAGCTTGATATTTTGGAGATTATTATTATTATTATTATTTTGTTTATTTATACCCCAACTTTTCTCTCCACAAGGAGACTCGTGTCTCTTCTACACTTCAGATCCACATTATCTGCTTTGAACTGGATTATATGAGTCTACACTGCCATGTAACCCAGTTCAAAGCAGATAATCTGGATTTTATATGGCAGTTTAGATGGGGCCTCAAAGTGCAGTTCAATGGCTTTTTTTGCAGAAGGCCTAAAGTTGGAGAAGGTCTCGGGGCCCTTCCAGACAGGCTCTATATCCCAGGATCTGATCCCAGGCTTTCTGTTTATTCCAGATTATCTGGCAGTGTGGACTCCTATAATCCAGTTCAAAGCAGAAAACCTGGGATCGGCTCTTGGGATATAAGGCCTACCCGGAAGGGCAATCAGGTCCACATTATCTGTAGTGTAGACTCATATAACCCAGTTGTGTTATATGAGTCTAGACTGCCACATAAAATCCATATTATCTGCTTTGAACTATGGCAGTGTAGACTCCTATAATCCAGTTCAAAGTGATAATCTGGATTATCCACTGTGCTAATCTGGATTATATGACTGTGAAGAAGAGGGCCTGTGCTTCTTCCACAGCTAATGTGTGTCTTAGGGCTCTTCCACACAGCCATACAAGCCAGAATAGCAAAGACACTGCCATATAAAATCCACATTATCTGCTTAGAACTGGGTTATATGAGTCTACACAGCCACATAAAATCCAGATTATCTGCTTCGAACTGGACAATATGGCAGTGTAGACTCCTATAGTCCACTTCAAAGCAGATAATCTGGATTATCCACTGTAATAATCTGGATTATATGATTGTGTAGAAGAGGGCCTGTGCTTCTTCCTTGCTAATGTGTGTCTTTGGGTCCTTCCCACACAGCCATACAACCCAGAATATCAAGGCAGAAAATCCCACAATATCTGCTTTGAACTGGATAATATGAGTCCACACTCAGATAATGTGGGATTTTCTGCCTGGGATAGAGGGCTGTATGGAAGGGCCCTTTCTCGTTCATTCTTGGCCAGCCTCCCAATAAGACTTGAAGGCAACAAGGGTGCATTGCTCCAAACTATAGATGCATTCCCAGATATTTAAAGCCACCTCTTCAATATTTCATCAACATCTCGGTTTGCCTGGGAGTCTGGGTCACACTCGGGAAAACCGAGAGCCGTCAAACTGTTTTTTTCTTGCATGTTTGAAGGGATTTCAATGGGAACGCCTTGCTTTGGGCACGTTGCATTTCGAAGAACAGCCTTGGTGCAAAACAACTTGCACAGACGGTGTCCTTCTTGCACGGCCTTTCCAAAACATCCCTCAGCTGGTCCGCCTGCTCTTCCTCCCTGTCACACCTGGGACTGTTTCCAAAGTGACACTTCTTCAGAGCTTTGCATCTACACTGTGGAACTGATGCAGTTTGAGACCCCGTGGCTCAATGCAATGTGATCCTGAGAGTCGAGGCTTAGTGAGGCAGAGAAGGCGCCAGACCTTGCCTTGCAAAACTACAACTCTCGTCATATCATAGAAGCATCGAGCCATGGCAGTTCAAGTGGTGTTGCATCTACACTGTGGAACTAATGCAGTTTGAGACCCCGTGGCTCAATGCAATGTGATCCTGAGAGTCGAAGCTTGGTGAGGCAGGGAAGGTGCCAGGCCTTGCCTTGCAAAACTACAACTCTCGTCATATGATAGCAGCATCAAACCATGGTAGTTCAAGTGGTGCCAAACTGCATTAGGCCTGCAGTGTGTACAAACAACGCAAATAGCTGGGTTATTGTAGGTTATTTCAGGCTGTATGGTCATGTTCTAGAGGCATTCTCTCCTGACGTTTCGCCTGCATCTATGGCAAGCATCCTCAGAGGTTCTGAGGTTCTGAGACACCTCACAACCTCTGAAGATGCTTGCCATAGATCAGTGGTTCTCAACCTGTGGGTCCCCAGATGTTTTGGCCTTCAACTTCCCAGAATTCCTAACAGCTGGTAAACCAGCTGGGATTTCTGGGGGTTGTAGGCCAAAACACCTGGGGGACCCAAAAGTTGAGAACCATTGCTATAGATGCAGGCGAAACGTCAGGAGAGAATGCCTCTAGAACAGTGGTTCTCAACCTGGGGTCCCCAGATGTTTTTGGCCTTCAACTCCCAGAAATCCTAACAGCTGGTAAAGCAGCTGGGATTTCTGGGAGTTGTAGGCCAAAACACCTGGGGATCCACAGGTTGAGGACCACTGTCATAGATTCAGGTGAAACGTCAGGAGAGAATGCCTCTAGAACAGTGGTTCTCAACCTGTGGGTCCCCAGGTGTTTTGGCCTACAACTCCCAGAAATCCCAGCCAGTTTACCAGCTGTTAGGATTTCTGGGAGTTGAAGGCCAAAAACATCTGGGGATCCCAGGTTGAGAACCACTGCTCTAGAACATGGTCATACAGCCCGAAAAAACTTACCACAACCCAGTGATTTTGGCCATGAAAGCCTTCGACAATACAACACAAATAGCTGTTAATAATACATTAATGGCAGGTAGTTAAGTTTCTATCTATTGACCCACACATTTGTTTACAACGTGTGATGGGACTAATTGCTAAATTTTAGGGAGATTTGAAAAATAGATGGACAAATAGAACAAGAGATCGTGAGACTGGACAATGAGCTGACCGACAGTGGAGTTTGAATGTGGAATAGAAGACTGTATGGACTTGCAATGCCATATCTGAAGATACGTTAATAGGGCAATGAAACTTTCAGAATCAAAGGTGAGGCATCCTTTCCAAGACTGGGAATGTTACAGCTTGGAGAGTGGATTAACCCACTTGATCTGTGATTCTGTCCAACTTATATCATCACATTGGACAATGAGCTGAACCACAATGGAGTTTGAATGTGGAATAGAAGACTGTACGGATTGCAATGCCGTATCTTAGATATGTTAATAGGGCAATGCAACTTTCCAAATCCAAGGTGAGGCATCCTTTCCAAGACTGGGAACGTTACAGCTTGCAGAGTGGATTGACCCACAGGTTGGGCCAGTTTACCAGTTGTTAGGATTTCTGGGAATTGAAGGCCAACTTGTATCATCACATTGGACCTTGAGCTGACCCACAATGGAGTTTGAATGTGGAATAGAAGACTGTATGGACTTGCAATGCCATAGTTTTATTGTGTCTTGGTGTATTGTTTTCTTGCTTGTTGTTTAATATTGCTTTAACTGTTTTTAATTTGCTTTAGGTTGTGTATTGTTATGTTGTGTTTTGAGGCCTTGGCCTTTGTAAGCCGCATCGAGTCCTTCGGGAGATGCAAGCGGGGTACAAATAAAGTTTAATAATAATAATAATAATAATAATAATAATAATAATAATAATAGTTTAAGATATGTTAATAGGACAATGCAACTTTCCGAATCAAAGGTGAGGCATCCTTTCCAAGACTGGATATGTTACAGCTTGGAGAGTGGATTAGCCCATTTGATCTACGATTCTGTCCAACTTGTATCATCACATTGGACGATGAGCTGAACCACAATGGAGTTTGAATGTGGAATAGAAGACTGTATGGACTTGCAATGCCATATCTTAAGATATGTTAATAGGGCAATGCAACTTTCCGAATCAAAGGTGAGGCATCCTTTCCAAGACTGGGAATGTTACAGCTTGCAGAGTGGATTAACCCGGTTGATCTGTGATTCTGTCCAACTTGTATCATCACATTGATCCATGGGCTGACCCACAATGGAGTTTGAATGTGGGATAGAAGACTGTACGGAATTGCAATGCCATATCTTAAGATATGTTAATAGGACAATGCAACCTTCCGAATCAAAGGTGAGGCATCCTTTCCAAGACTGGGAATGTTACAGCTTGGAGAGTGGATTAACCCACTTGATCTACGATTCTGTCCAACTTGTATCATCACATTGATCCATGGGCTGACCCACAATTGTGTTTGAATGTGGAATAGAACACTGTACGGATTGCAATGCCGTATCTTAGATATGTGAATAGGAGGATGCAACTTTCAGAATCCTTTCAAAGCCTGGAAATGTTATGGCTTGCAGGCTGGATCAGCCCACTTGGTCTGCGATTCTGCCCAAACTTGTATCACTATTGTTGTTGTTGTTGTTGTTCCATGCCCACCCCACCCCAAATCCTGCGTGGTTTCCTCCCCCAAAGGCTTGCGTTGCCACTCAGCTCTGCTCTTGCTGCTGCTGAGAGAGAGAAAAAGGTAAGAACAGGAATGCAATACCAACCGTGAACCGCCGGTTCTGTCTCCGCCGTTGTGTCTACACACGGGAACAGAGGATTTTGGAGGGAAGGAAGAGACAGGAGGGACGGCATGCAAAAAAAGGGAAATGGAAAAAAATGGAAACAGATAATATATGAGCAAGCCTTCAAAGAACAATTGCGTGACAAGCAATAATAATAATAATAATAATAATAATAATAATAATAATAATAATAAAAATGAAAGGCAAAAAGCATTTGAAGTGAGTTGCACTGTTTGTAAAGAGACATGCCTTTGAGCTTATTTACAAAGCCGTGAGCCTGGAAAAGGGGGAGCAGGGGTCCAAAGGGAGAAAAGGGCCCCCCGCTTGCTTGGGTTGGGGGTTTTTGCTTCTGTTCTTTCTGCCAACAGTGTTGTTGTTTTGTGGAGCGTTAGGGAGACATGCAAAGTGGGGAGGAAACGCCGGAGCGGTAAAGCTCTTGCAAGGAGAGAAAAAGCGCTCCGGACAATGGAGAGAATCACACGACGCTGTCACGGCGTTGCGACTCCGTTTCTCATCCTATGGCTGCTTCTCATGGAATCCTGGGATTTGCAGTGTAGGGAGAGATCTTTAACATTCTCCTTCATCTTACTAAACTGCAAATCCCAGGATGTCGTGGGAGGCGGCCATAGCAGTGCTTCGACGCCGTCGCGTGATAATCTCCCCAGAAAGCAGAGTGCAGCCCAGGAAAAAGCTTTCATCCATTCAGACATTGCCTTTGCCAAATGCACACCCCCCTTTGCTTGCTATGCTTTCGAGGCATAGCCTTGGCTCCCCAGCTTCCTCATGCAAAGGACGCCCGCGGATGCAACCCGGCCTCTTGCATCCGGCTTTGTCCGAGAAAGCACCCATGCCAGGTCGACGTGGGGTGAATGCCCCCGGAGCAGCAGTGGCATTCACGGGTTTGCAGGGAAAGGAGCGATGCCTTGCCTTTGGCAAGCCATGCAGAGTGCGGAAAGCGGGGGAAAGAGAGACAGAGACACCCCATCTTTGCAAAGAAACCCGCTCTGCTCTCCGCAAAGATTCCCATTTCGAGGCGGCGGTGGGTCGATTCCAAAGAGCATTTCTGGGGATCCCTGTTGCTAGGAATGCGGCTCGTAAAACAAAACAGCACGGCTGTTCTGGTGATGTTTTACAGCAAAGTAAAAGAGTGGGAGCCTCAGCTGGAGGTTGGGATTTGTCTGATGGCGCCAAACCTGGGAAAAGGCCCGGGCGGTCTTCTATCTTGCGTCCCGTGAGCAAAAGAGATGTCCTTTTCCATCTCTGGACTTGGATCCCTCATCCTGCACCGTCTGTGAGGTTCGTTCCCCAAAAGAATATCTCTGGAGGCACCTTGGACTTCCACTTGGGTTCTCCTTGGCTTTATGTAGACAGATAGCCATATTTCCCATACAGAACTCAACCTTCTCTTCTCATGTAAGAATAATTGGGTGATCATGCCTGGATCTGGGCAGAGAGGCAATGGCCTGCCATCCTATTATAGCAGGAGACTAGGAACATCTGCAGCTCCATCCCAGTAGATGCCCATAGTCTCCTGTTACAGAACTGGGGTGGCTCTATGTTAGCTCTGTCCCCAGGCACGACATCCAAGTACTCAGCAAGGAACACCAAAGAGGAGCCATTTTTGTGGCATCCGGGGACCTCATCACATTAGGATATACTCCGTTCACAAGGCTCTTTGGAAGCGATTCTGAAGGGATCGTATCACATGACTTTTGTCCCATTCTGTCAGTAATCCGTCTGTGAAACGTTGCAGAAACAGAAGTAATAGCACAGAGGATTCTAATCATGTTTTTCAAATTTTGATATGATTCCGAGGCAGTTTCCGATCGTGAAATCAGAACGCATTCCGTCAGCTCAAATTTCGCAAGATCGGTCGTTCGGGACTTCCAGGCTGCGTCACTGCGCAAGATTAGAAAAATAAAATTGCAAAAACGTGTTCCAGGAAGGCATGTGAACAGATTGGGAGGAGCCAGCCTTCCATGGGATCCAAGCGCAACATTTCCAAAATGGACGAGAATTGGGTGTGATGGGGGTGAGTGCGCATCCTGTTGGAATGCAGTGTCCGTCCAGTTCTAAAAAGATACAGGACGCATACTGATAGAAACGGAGTATCTCCCAATGTGATAAAGTCCCAGGAATCACGTTCTTGGCACCAGAATGTCCCTAGGAGGGCATTCTGGAAACTTTTTGCTCCTTTTAAAGCCCCAGGATAATTTTCTTTAGTGACAGGAAGCCTCTCCAGACCTGAAAATGTTGCCTCCAAAGTCCCAAAATGCCTCCGCATTTTCGTTGTTTACAAAACTCCAACAGCCGCCCCAAAGCAACGTTTGAAGCCACTTGGTTGGGAAGGCATTATGGTATTTCCGAAGAGCCACGGGCTTCAAGGGAAGGCCCGGTTGGCCTGGGTTTGGTTCAGCGTAGGCAATGTTTCAATGAACGAAGGCAGACCTGTACGCAAGGCTCTGGGACAAGCAATTCAGCCAACCAACTATCCTAGGACTTGAGCCTTTATGGTAACCAAAGACCACTCCATGGAGTCGATTGCTCCATTTGGCTCTCCGTATCCAACGAGGGCCAAATATTCCACTTAAGAGGGAGGAAGGGATGCTCTCCTTTAGAGACTGAACCACGGAAGAGTGCACGTTTACCTTTCCAGAGCAAAGGGCAAGACACAACAAGTCAATACACGTATATTACCCACATGGGGAGAAATGCACAATACTTACGGACGGGGAAAGGACAATAGAAATAGGCACTTGTATCATGTTTTTTACAATCTCAGTTCACCTCTGGCATTTCTCACCCTCCGTTTCAAGACAGACCAACTAGTAGGCCCAAGTGTACCCTATGCTTGGAGTTTGGCCAACGCTATGGCCCTGAAGAAGTAAGAGGGAGGTTTGGGATGGGGTGGGCTCACTCTTAACCCCAAGGAGAGCTTCATTCATGTTGATATAGGTTCAATATGGGGGTGGCACCATGAAACACTCTGGACATTGCATTGCATCAACTCCTGCAATTTCATCTTGCTTTCCCCACCAAATGATCAACTGATTTGGGGTTTTCCTTTTTTGGGGGGGTGGGTGGGAAGAGCTTTGCACGCTTCCGCTTTGAGAAGGCAATTCTTGCGGACCGCCAACTTCTGTTCACGTGCTGGAAAAAGAGGATTAGTCAAGGAAAAGGGTTCTGGGTGGACAGTGCAGCTCGCTTTTCCCATTCCGGGACAGAGATCAGCAAGGAACGGACAAAAAAAGAAAAGAAACCAAACAAAATGGAACGCAAAGTTCTCAAGCAAGTTAAGGGCGAAACGGATACTCAGCGTCAAACAACACCATGTTGGCTGCAGCTGGAATGGCAAAGTTATGATTAGCAGATGGGCTGGATGGTCGCGGCAGGAAACAAAGCAGTTATGGGTTAAAAGGGCCCAAGTCCAACCCAGATCCCCCCCATGGATTAGCAGAGGCCAGGCCTTGGAGAAGAGGGGGTTGGGTTTGCATTTTGGGTGGGAAACTCCTTTAAGGCACTTTTACAGTGATGCCCTGGGAAGAATGGCTTCGTTTGCAGAAGGCAACAAGGACACTCAGAATAATCCCTGCCCCGTAATTCTGCAAAGAGGACGTGTCTAAGGCCTTCAAGGAAGAGATATTACAGAGTTCGTCAACAAGAGAGTAGTCCAAAACAGGAGAAAGAAAAGGGAGGAAAAGTCCGTTTTAAAGCACTACGGGCACAAAGATGATATACAAACATAGAATGACCCAACGCTGCTCTGTGCAAAGTAGCAGCACTAAACAAAATTTATTAGGCACGGAAGAGTGTTCCAACCACCCGTTCCATCTAACACTCTCCACAGATCAATACTTAATGCTCAAAAGGCCAAATATATTGCCTCCATCAAGGTGCAGAAGATGCTATGGATGGAGGGGGAGAAGAAGAGGGAGTTGGACACTGTCCACGACTTTGGATGTCGCCTATTTCAACGCAAGTGAAACCTCCTAGAAAGGGGAAAAGGCAATGGAGAGAATGGTCCAAACTCAAGGGATTTCCCCAGGAAGCCTTCTCAAGGACCTTCTGGAAGCCAAGGCGTTCAAGATACAGTGGCATGGAGCCCTCAGCCTTCTTCCTGGAAAAACCACATTGACTTTCCTTAGAGACTGATGTGCAACTTGGACAGGAGCACAACCACCTAATGTACCAACACAATGCTGGCCTGAATCAATGCATCAGTACCCGTGCCTGCATACAACACGCAACCCACATTCTGCAAGACAGCTGGCCAACACTCGGTTGAAACAGCCGCGTTCCAACTCCTCCGTGGCGCCTCCTAATCTCTTCAGATGGCTCCTCTCCAACACAAAACTGTGTGCTGAGTGAGAAGGACCAAGGGTTTTAAAAGCTAATCTGTAAAATGAGTCCGCCGTTTCCAACAGAAACGGTCTCCATCGAGGAGAACAGAAAAACCCAAGGACGTGATTAAAATAAACCAACCCGAACTCCCCAACCCAAAACACTGAATGTTGTTCTGCAAAGTTGAGCCTCTGCCATGAGCTACTGTCAGTCTAGAGATGCTAAATAATACACAGTCAAGAATAATAATGTTGGGAGTTGCCTTCTGCACCAAACACCTTTGCGTATTGATCACTTACCTGGGTCGTGCTGTCCACCAGAAGAGAAAATGGGCTGGAAGAGACCTCATTCTGGAGCTGAAGGGTTTAACCCGGGGCATGGCCAACTTGGGCCTTACTTCCAGGTGTTTTGGACTTCAACTCCCATCATTCCTAACAGCCTCAGCGGCTGAGTGGGAAAAGGAAGGGGCCTGAGACTGTTAGGAATGGTGGGAGTTGAAGTCCAAAACACTTGCAGGGCCTAAGTTGGCCCATACCTTTGTCCTCTTGGAACCAAACACTTCAATCAAGGGATCAAATCAAATCAAATCATTTAATTCGGTCATTGACGAGCACAATCAAGGGATCATCTGTCACGGGATCATCAGTCAATCAAGGGATCATCTGCATACCCACATTGTGGGAGTCCAAAACACCTGGAGGGAGGGCCCAAGTTGGCCCATGTCTTTGTCATGTTGGAACTGGACACTTCAATCAAGGGATCATCTCTCAAGGGATCATCAGTCAATCAAGGAATCATCTGCATACCCACGTTGTGGGAGTCCAAGACACCTGAAGGGCCAAAGTTGACCCATGCCTTTGTCCTGTTGGAACTGGACACTTCAATCAAGGGAATGGTAGGAGTTGAAGTCCAAAATACCTGCAGGACCCAAGTTGGTCCATGCCTTTGTCCTCTTGGAACTGGACACTTCAATCAAGGGATCATCTCTCAAGGGATCATCACTCAATCAAGGGATCATTTGCATACCCACATTGTGGGAGCCCAAAAGACCTGGATGGCCAAAGTTGGCCTATGCCTTTGTCCTGTTGGAACTGGACACTTCAATCAAGGGATCATCTGTCAATCAAGGGATCATTTGCATACCCACATTGTGGGAGATGTAGTCCAAAACACCTGGAGGGAAGGCCCAAGGTTGTCCATGCCTGGTTTAATTCTAAGGCTCTTTAACCTTCCAGATGTATCTGAGATGTTTAGTAATGGGGAATGGGGGGAAACCACCTGCATTTCAAAACTTTTATGGGGTTTCAGAAAGCAAAATAGGGTCAACACCTCACCGACCCAACATTGTCCTATCCGTACTCCATTTCATTCAAATGGAACACCAGAATGAAGCATAGGACAAAGGAGACCCAGGAAGAGGTTGGAGAAAAAAGGAGGACTTCCTAAGTCGCCCCAAAGGAGCGGCAAGGGCTCGAATCCTGCTCTGCTATCACTGCGCTTTGAAAAGCATCATTTCCGAGAGCCGCCTTCGGAAGGAAGCGCTCTGCCGAGCGGCCGGTTCATACGGCACCCACGAGATCCCTTCATTTGCAGACCAGATGTTTCCCAAAAACAATCTGGGTCCGTTTAGGGGCTTTGTGTTGCATGCAAAATTATTTTCCGAAGCGTGGCGCCGCATATTGGGCTGAGATTTAATGCTTCGCTCCACACGGCAATCTCTCTCTCTCTCTCCAGGCTTTCCTCTCCATTTAGACCGGAAATGCCCCTTGCAAGGAGCGTCATGGAAAACACACTGTTTGCACGCTGCCAATGCAATGGATTGCATGGCAATCGTGTCTCCCTACCAAGTCCTAATGTGTTGCAGAATGAATGGTTTGGGTGAGCAAGAGAGCCCGTCTGAAGCACCTGCAATGCGTTTTAGCATTGCAGGTTAGAGCTCTATTGGGATATATATGGGCTCAGTGCTACTTGCAGAGCAAGCAAGAACAGCCGCAAGCAATTTAGACTGGAGACCCCTTTGGATGACCTTTTTAGCACCCTCCAGAAAGACCAGGTTAACCAGAACTCAAGCAACCGGCAACCCCCTCCCCGCAACAAATTAGAATCTCAGAATCTTAGAGTTGGAAGAGACCACAAGGACTTCAGCCCAATTCGTAAACTTAGATAAAAATCAAAATAATATCAAATTTAACCCTCAATTAAATAAAATTGCAGGCTGTTCTTCTAATGCAGTAAAACTGGGTTACATGAAGTTAAATTTGTCTTAATTTGCTTTTAATTGCTGCATTTCAATATCAACACAGAGTACATATGGTTTGGTATAGCATGGCATCTAGTATTAGTTAGGCATACTGCATAGTTTTTAGCATTTGCCGCTTTGAGTCTCCTCTGGGAGAAAAGAAGCGGGATATGGATATCACTACGAATACTATTCTTAATAGTCAATCTCAAGCAACCAGAAACGACATGCATCTGGCACCCACCCCATAGGTTCTGGTTAACTGAGAGCTTACTGTACTAAGAAAGAAACCAGAACAAAAACCCAAGTCAGGAGAATCCCCCGGGCCGGATGGCTACTAGCTATTAGAGGTGTGCAAAATTTTGGACACAATTCGTAAGTTGCATTAATTTCAGCTAAATTTCAGCTGAAGTTTTCTAAGGAAGTCTGGAAGATATAGTTCTAAAAAGTATTATTTTCTGCCCATGCTGTGTTCACCACAATCATGTCAATATGGTCTCATGGGTTTAGAGCAGTGTTTCTCAACCTGGGGGTCGCGACCCCTGGGGGGGTCACGAGGGGGTTTCAGAGGGGTCACTGAAGACCATCAGAAAACACATATTTCTGATGGTCTTCGGAACCCCTTTGGCATAGTTGTTTGGGTTCACAGTGCTCTCCGGATGTAGGTGAACTGCATCCCTAAATCACTGTCAATTCATCCCAAATCCCTCCAGTATTTTCCATTGGTTATGGGAGTTCTGTGTGGGAGTTCTGTTTGGCATAATTCTATCATTGGTGGGTTTCAGAAGGCTCTTTGATTGTAGGAGAACTATAAATTACAGCAACTACAACTCCCAAATGTCAAGGTATATTTTCCCCAAGCTCCACCACTGTTCGCATTTGGGCATATTGAGTATACATGTCAAGTTTGGTCCAGTTCCATCATTGTTTGAGTCCACAGTGCTCTCTAGAGGTAGGTGAACTACAACTCCCAAACTCAAGGTCAATGCCCACCACACCCTTTCAGTATTTTCTGTTGGCCATGGGAGTTCTGTGTGCCAAGTTTGCATCAATTCCATCGTTAGTGGAGTTCAGTTTGCTCTTTGATTGTAGGTGAACTATAAATCCCAGTAACCACAACTCCCAAATGTCAAGGTCTATTTTTCCCAAGCAATATTCACATTTGGGCATATTGAGTATTCATGCCAACTTGGTCCAGATCCATCATTGTTAGAGTCCACAGTGCTCTCTGGATGTAGGTGAACTACAACTCCCAAATGACAAAATGACTCCCCCTTCTCCGATCCCACCAGTATTCAAATTTGGGCATATTGGGTATTTGTGTCAAATTTGGTCCAATGAATGAAAATACATCCTACATATCAGGTATTTACATGACGATTCACGATGGGAGCAAAATGACAGTTATAAAATAGTAATGAAAATAATGTTATGGTTGGGGGTCACCACAACATGAAGAACTGTACTATGGGGTCACGGCATTAGGAAGGTTGAGAACCACTGGTTTAGAGTCCAAGTTCCATGAAATACAAGTTGGTGAGCTGCAAGAGGCCAGATTCTTGCTTCCTTGCCCTCCTTGGAGGCTTTTTGGAAGGGTCCGTTTGGCCGTGATGGGAAACAGGGAGCGGGAAGAGATCCCGATCTTAGTCACATACGTGGAATTTATCACTAGAAAATTCAAGAAAGAGATCTGGACATTTTTCAGCTGGGATGAGTGTTGCGTATGGTCCATTCCGTCAACAACAAGACCCTGGGCCACCTGAATATGAAGCCAAGACTGATTGGAGATCAAAACCTCCTTGTGTTGCTTAACAAAAGCCACTGTTCGATTGTGCTCTTTCAATTATCAACAGCAGATGAGAGAAGAATCGCATTAGCTTGAACAAGCTCTTACGCGTCCATTAGACATGTTGATTCAAAAGCTTGTTTTATCATCAGGGAAGGATAAATAGGTCTGAGATTCTCTTTGAACACGCCTGCATTAGGAGCATTAAATGGGCTTAAATATCCCGGATTCTCCCGGGAAGGAGCATGTATCTCTTTCACGCCTCTCTCCCCAACCCACCCCCAACCTTTGTCTGGAACATCAGAAGTGACCCACGGCCAACCCTTCCCTCTGATTCGTGTCGCATTTGCCTCTCGGTGTCGCAGCAGCCGTGGACTGAACACATTCCCCAAGGCACTTGGCAAGCTGGTGCCAAAGGAGTTGTTCCCTCTAACCTTCAGTCCCCACAAATTATTTATTGTTTTCATCTCGGCTTTCTGGGGAGCCTTCCTTGTGTCCCTGGTAAAATGTCAAGTTAATTTAGAGTTGACGCGGCACTCTCCTGACATTTTCATCCACGATGACCACATTGAAATGGAAGAAGGGAGGAGGAGGAGAGACCCAACAGAGGAGGAATGGAGGATGCTCCTTTCAGTTGCTAACCAACATGGATGTGTTTTGCCTGGACAGCTGTAGACTCCGTTCTCTAGTCCATCGGAAGAGGAAACAGTTCAATGGAAGGGAAAGAGGATGAACACAATGGATAGCTAGTAGAGGTGTGCAAAATGGCAGAAATCCGTTCTGAATTTGTTTCAAATTTCAGGTGGCCCTTGTTTTCAAAAAGAAGGGGGAGAGGCATTTTGTTTCGAATCCAAATTTCCAAAATTTGGTTGTGTTTCGTTACTGTTTTGTTCCATTGGAGGCCCCAACGAGCATGTTCAATTGTCAGGAATTCTGGGAATTGAAGGCCCAAACAGTTGGAGGGCCGCAGTTTGAGGATGCCTGCTTCAGAGGCCCATTTCGTCATCATTTGCACAGCTATCAGGATGAAACTTGGGACACTTGTAGGGCACATTTGCGACTGCAAATCTGCCCTACAAGATTTAGATTTAGAGGAAGTCCTAGGGAGGAGGGAGCAAGCTTCCTTTCTGCTTCCCTGGAGACTAGGACGCAATGGAGCAATGGATTCAAACTACAAGAAAGGAGATTCCATCTGAACATTAGGAGGCTGGTTGTTGTGGGTTTTTTCGGGCTATATGGCCATGTTCTAGAGGCATTTCTCCTGACGTTTCGCCTGCATCTATGGCAAGCATCCTCAGAGGTAGTGAGGTCTGTTGGAACTAGGAAAAAGGGTTTATATATCTGTGGAATGACCAGGGTTGGACAAAGGACTCTTGTCTGCTGGAGCTAGGTGTGAATGTTTCAACTGACCACCTTGATTAGCATTTGATGGCCTGGCAGTGCCTGGAGCAATCTTTTGTTGAGAGGTGATTAGATGTCCTTGTTTGTTTCCTCTCTGTTGTTGTGCTGTTCTGATTTTAGAGTTTTTTTAATACTGGTAGCCAGATTTTGTTCATTTTCATGGTTTCCTCCTTTCTGTTGAAATTGTCCACATGCTCGTGGATGCCAATGGCTTCTGTGTGTAGTCTGACATGGGTTAGGGTTACATCTTCCTGACTGTCAGAGCTGTTCAGCAGTGGAACTCTCTGCACCGGAGTGTGGTAAAGGCTCCTTCTTTGACAGCTTTTAAACAGAGGCTGGATGGCCATCTGTCAGGGGTGCTTTGAATGCACCCCTGACAGGGAGTTGGACTGGATGGCCCATGAGCTCTCTTCCAACTCTATGATTCTATGTAAGCCTCCCAAAATTCAGAACATTTCACTCATCCACTGATGTTTTGGAAATTTTTACAAATACCTTTTTTTTTTTTAAAAAAAAAGAAAACTACAGGAGGGATCCCTTTGAATTTCTGGAAAATGAGACAACACATGTAGGGCATCATTCTTCCCAAGTTTCAGAGCATTTCATTCATGCACTGATTTTTTTGAATTCGTTTGAATTTTCTCTCCTACCGAGAGGAGGAGATAGCTTGCAGGGGGGAAAATAGATGCTGTGGCTGTTCAGCAGCCGACGGCATGGACGCCTGGGACTTGAAGTCCAAAACAACATCCCAACAGGGGAGGAGAATGGACAACCAGCCCTGTGAAGAGCATGTGATGCAGCCAGTGTGGTTGCGCTCAGCCCCATCACCCCCATAGAGAGAGCGCTTGCTAAATACTAACATAATGCTAACTAGATTTTCTGGAATTTCATGGGGGGCCTGTTTTGTTTCGTTTGAGTTCTGAGGGGTGCAATTTTGGGTTCATAACTGAAATAACGCAATCGAACAGTGGCTTTTGTTAAGCAACACAAGGAGGTTTTGATCTCCAATCAGTCTTGGCTTCATATTCAGGTGGCCCAGGGTCTTCAGCCATAACTACTGAGGTAACCTTCTGAACCTCTAGATACACCTGCTCCAAGAGACTGTTCCACTGAAAAGAGAACTGGTGGAAGTTGGCCACAGAGTTGGGCTATGGTCTGAGAGATTCCTAGCAATGCCTCAAGTATCTCTAGATCCTCCGGCACAACTATATAGTAAACTTTGGGCAGAATTTGACCACATTCTGGAAGACTTATGGATATCTAGAGAAAATACTTGTCCAAGAATCTCTAGTTCCTTCAACACAACTCTATAGTCAACTTCTGGTGGCAATTGATCATATTATGGAGGACCTATAGATATCCAGAGAGAATACCTATCTGAGACTCTCTAGTTCCTCCAGGATAACTCTAAAGACCACTTTTGGAAGGATTTGTCTATATTACAGAGTACCTATAGATACCTCGAGTCAATTCTTGTTGAAGGATCTCTAGTTTCTCCAGGACAACTCTATAGTCAACCTCCGTCAGTGTTCTGGTACGGCTATACCAGGAGCTCCATCTTTATTTGCTTTGTATTAAGTGTTTGCTTGCAGTCCAAGGTTTCAGGGACTCTGCAGAAAGGGGGCTTCCTTTGGTTGCAGTCATAGGGAAAGTCACCTGTCCATCATCGTTAAGTTTTGGTTCCACCCCTTGCTCAGGGCAATTGAGAGGGGAAGGGAGCCATTTTTTAGTTAGTCTCAGCAAGGAAAGCTAATGTACAGGATGTGTTCAAGCTTCTCCTGTACAAAAGCTTCAACCCTTAAGACTCTCTGGGGGAGAACAGTCTTAAGAGGCTCCAAAGATTTCCAGGGAAACAGCCCTAAAGACCAAAGAACTCCAGCTGGAGAGTCTATTGCCTCACTGGTAGGTCCACTTGGCGTTCGAGACGCAGTTCGACCCGGTAGCAGAGCCCACATCAGTAAGGTTAGATTACAGTCAGCCTGGGAGAAGTTAAAAAGGGGATTTTCCTTTAAAGCAAAGAATTAGTTATTGAAGACAATTGCCTGTCCTTTGTGGACAAGATTAGGAAGCCACCAGTTGCATAAAAGCCTGGAATCATTTGTTTAACTTTCTGAAGACAAGAGAAGTTTCTGTTTGATTGTTCATTAATAAAGGACTTTGTTATACTTCACAAGCCATCTAAAGATCATTTGTGGTGGAAAACCTCTGAGAACTTCTCTTCGGGGGGCCCTGGCTTCCCGCTGGGCTCAAGTCACATCCTGTTGAAAGGCAATTATTTACAGGCCCAGCACACGACAGAACATTGATCACATTATGGAGGACCTATAGACACCTAGACAGAAAACCTGTCTAAGGATTTCTAGTTCCTCCAGGACAACTCTATAGTCAACTTCTGGCAGAAAGAGATCACAGAGTCATCATAGAAGTTTCCTAGCTAGATGTTCTTGCAAGTAACAATAGTGTTCTTCAATTTGTGGGTTTGTTTTCTGAATTTTGAGGGTGTGTTGTGTCCCTAACCATGATGGAAACGGGGGACCTACGTAATAAATATTAATTTGAAAAAGGAAACAGGGACCCCCTACTGTGGTTGTCCTCATGCCTTACAGAGAGGGGTGAGGAGATCATATTTTGGTGCTCTGGGGTGAGAGAGTTTCTGAGAGATGTTACGGATCCATAACACAATCTTCAATCCAGACAGAATCCAAGATGTCAACAATAACATGAAGGTCTCCTTGTCAAGACACAGAGGACACCCTCTCTGCTATTAGCATGGAAACCAGGAGAGAAACGGGACCCGGCGGTAAGGAAGGCGTAGACACGTTTCTGCAATACGCACAAATAATTACTGGCGTACTTGAGGAGAGGAAAAATTGATCCATCGCCCAGAGAGGAGGGAAGGAACTCAAGGTACACAAACACAGCCAGGCACAATTGTCCCGAGCCCCCAAAGAGGAGACGGAGGGCTCCGTTTCTCTCCCCTACAAATATTAAGAACTTTTTAATTATCTCCGAGGAAATAACAGCTGTCCAAACCGAGTATTTCCGAGAGAAAACTCCAGGGGCAATTTAAATTATGCAGCATGCTCCAGCGTATCGGAGTGTACATCTTAATGAACAAAGCTACAAGGACATTTTGAAGTGATATAAAAGGGCCGCTTCTGGGGGAGGGGGCCGGCTTGGCGTTGCAGCCAAAAACACCCATGAAAGGAGGGACGATCGGCACAGAGACGGCAAGGAGGGCCTGACCTTGGAAGGATAGTCCAATGTGGGCGAGGCAAAACTATGGTGAGGTGGATCTGGAACTGGTTAAATGGACGAACCCAGAGGGTGATTCTCCCCAAGGCTTCCTCTTCTTCATCCTGGAAAGAAGTGACGAGCGGAGGGCCACAAGCAGGGTTCCCCCCTGGGCCCAGTCCTGCTCAGGATCTTCATTCATGACTCTTAGATGAAGGGCCAGAAGGCAGGATCATCAAGTTTTTAGACGGGACCAAGTTGGGAGGGCCAAGACTCCAGAGGACAGGAGCAGGATTCAAAACGGTCTTGACAGATTAGAGAGATGACGGGCCAAAACTAACACAATGAAGTTCAACGGGGACAAATGCAAGATACTCCACTTTGGCAGAAAAAAGGAAATGCAAAGATACAGAATGGGGGACGATGAGGCCTGGCTCGAGAGCAGGACGTGTGAAAAAGATCTTGGAGTCCTTGTGGACAACAAGTTAAACATGAGCCAACAATGTGATGTGGCGGCAAAAAAAGCCAATGGGATTTTGGCCTGCATCAATAGGAGCCTAGTGTCTAGATCTAGGGAAGTAATGCTACCCCTCTATTCTGCTTTGGTTAGACCACTTTACCTGGAAGATTGTGTCCAATTCTAGGCACCACAACTCAAGAGAGATATTGACAAACTGGAATGTGTCCAGAGGAGGGCGACTAAAATGATCAAGGGTCTGAAGAACAAGCCCTATGAGGAGTGGCTTAAGGAGCTGGGCATATTTAGCCTGAAGAAGAGAAGGCTGAGAAGAGATATGATAGCCATGTATAAATATGTGAGAGGAAGCCACAGGGAGGAGGAGAGAGCAAGCTTGTTTTCTGCTTCCTTGGAGACTAGGACGCAATGGAACAATGGCTTCAAACTACAAGAGAGGAGATTCCATCTGAACATGAGGAAGAACCTCCTGACTGTGAGAGCCGTTCAGCAGTGGAACTCTCGGCCCCGGAGTGTGGTGGAGGCTCCTTCTTTGGAAGCTTTTAAACAGAGGCTGGATGTCCATCTGTCAGGGGTGATTTGAATGCAATATTCCTGCTTCTTGGCAGAATGGGGTTGGACTGGATGATGGCCCACGAGGCCTCTTTCAACTCTAGGATTCTTTGATTCTATGATTACTCAGCAAAGGTCTTTCCCTTCCAATTCTGAAGGTTCCTTGACCCAACCCTATTGGCGCAGAGATGGCAAGGACTGACCCAACCCTATTGCTACTAGCCCTCCAAAATGGCCAGGAAGTTCTGTAGGAGCTTCATTTCCCTTTCTAAATGGGTTTCAGGACAACTCATGAGCACCACCTCTTAGTCATCTCAATGGAGAAAGCAAGAGGCATTGACAAGGTGACCTGGGAACCAGACTTGGGTCTCCAGCTCAGATTTCTACCCACTGGGTCTTATGGGCCTTTTTGCTGTATCATAGAATCCTAGAGTTGGAAGAGACCTCCTGGGCCATCATCCTGTCCAACCCCATTCTGCCAAGAAGCAGAAGTACTGCATTCAAATCACCCCTGACAGATGACCACCCAGCCTCTGTTTAAAAGCTTCCAAAGAAGGAGCCTCCACCACACTCCGGGGCAGAGAGTTCCACTGCTGAACAGCTCTCACAGTCAGGAAGTTCTTCCTCATGTTCAGATGGAATCTCCCTCTTGTAGTTTGAAGCCATTGTTCCGCGTCCTAGTCTCCAAGGAAACAGAAAACAAGCTTGCTCCCTCCTCCCTGTGGCTTCCTCTCACATATTTATACATGGCTATCAACTCTCCTCTCAGCCTTCTCTTCTTCAGGCTAAACATGCCCAGCTCCTTAAGCCGCTCCTCATAGGGCTTGTTCTCCAGACCCTTGATCATTTTAGCTGCCCTCCTCTGGACACATTCCAGCTTGTCAATATCTCTCTTGAATTGTGGTGCCCAGAATTGGACACAATATTCCAGGTGTGGTCTAACCAAAGCGGAATAGAGTATGGGGAGCATGACTTTCCTAGATCTAGACACTATGCTCCTCTTGATGCAGGCCAACATCCCATTGGCTTTTTTTGCCGCCACATCACACATCACATTGTTGGCTTATGTCTCATCACCATCTCCACCACCATCCCCATTTGTGATTGTTCTTTCTAGAGAGCTCAGCGTTGCAAAGCAGGCGGCACCCGAGCGGAGGGCGACGGGAACCCCCGAAATGATCTGTTGCCCCTCGAGGCTTTTAGGAAAGCATTTTTCCTCGCGACGACTGCATTAAAATGCCGGTAATTATGCTAATTTCATTCGGAGGATGGTTTTCAGTTACACAAACCTTTAGCACGGAAGGAAGAAAAATACATTCCTGGAGGTTTTATGCCGGCATTTAATCACCGATGTTTGGCTGCCGAAGCTTTTAAGGCTAATGGGTGGCTCCAAAGCGCTGCAGACGGCAGCCAGAGAGCGGAAATTCGGTCCATTTGTCAGGCCGTAATAAACACGGCAAATTTAGGAACGGAGATGAGAGATGCTTCCTTCTCTAACCTTTTGCCCATTTGAAGGATCCAGGTTAAATCCCATGTGGGGAGGAAAGGAGCCTTTGGGATCAGGTAACTGCAGGAGGAGGTTGTCGACTAAGACGTGGCAAGTTGGTGAGATCCCATACAACAGATGGGACCCAGATGTTACCAGCATTGGGAGCCAAGGGGAGGGAAACCAAGAAAGATGAGTGGAAAGGGATTGCATATAGCAGTGTTTCTCAACCTGGGGGTCGGAACCCCTGAGGGGGTCACGAAGGGGTGTCAGAGGGGTCACCAAAGACCATCAGAAAACAGTATTTTCTGATGGTCATGGGGATTCCATGTGGGAAGTTTGAGCCAATTCTATCGTTGGTGGAGTTCAGAATGTTCTTTGATTGTAATGAACTATAAATCCCAGCAACTACAACTCCCAAAAGTCAAGGTCTATTTTCCCCAGGCTCCACCAGTGTTCACATTTGTGCATATTGAGTATTTGTGCCAAGTTTGGTCCAGATCCACTATTGCATGAGTCCACAGTGCTCTCTGGATATAGGTGAACTATAGCTCCCAAACTGAAGGTCCATACCCACCAAACCCTCCAGTGTTTTCCGTTGGTCATGGGAGTTCTGTATGGCAAATTAGGTTCAAATCCATCGTTGGTGGAGCTCAGAATGCTCTTTGATTATAGGTGAACCAGTTTGGTCCACTGAATGAAAATACATCTTGCATATCTGATATTTACATTATGATTCCTAACAGTAGTAAAATGACTGTTATGAAGTAGCAACTAAAACAATGTTATGGTTGGGGGTCACCACAACATGAGGGACTGTATTAAGGGGTCACGGCATTAGGAAGATTGAGAACCACTGACATATAGCATCCTTTTAGGACAGTGGTTCTCAACCTGGGGTCCCCAGATGTTTTTGGCCTACAACTCCCAGAAATCCCAGCCAATTTACCAGCTGTTAGGATTTCTGGGAGTTGTAGGCCCACAGGTCGAGAATAACTGTTTTAGGATGTGTTTGAGGGCCCCTCTCTATCTTAGTTGTGTTTCTAATGTTTGCACGCCTTCTCCAAATAGAGCGACAAAAGCAAGATCTGAGTCCACCTCAGAAAAACCCAGAAGAATCACTGACCTCCTCTACTCTCTCCACTATGGAACCACTTCTGGCTTTTTTGAATGTCTGGTTGGAAAAAAATGGCAGAGATGGCCCTGAGTTGACATTAGTCCTTCTTCCCTCTTCACAGAATGACCCTCCACTATCCACGATTCTTATCAAAAGACGTCAACAAGGCCACCAAACCTGCCCTCAACTTATACATGAGATTGACTCGTACACGAGTATAGTATAAATCAGGCTTGGGCCAAATTCAGCCCTCCCTCCAGGTGTTTTGGACTTCAACTCCCACAATTCATACATCTACTCAAAGTACACAGATATCTATAAATGCAATGTTAATACACAAATGTCCTATTACTATACTCTTCAGCACAAATACCAATTGGAGTAATGAGAAAAATACCAAACTAACTCATATAATACACAAGCAAGTGCAGCAAACACTGAGGGACAAGTTACAGCAGTGTGTTGTTGTTCATTCGTTCAGTCATCTCCGACGCTTCGTGACCTCATGGACCAGCCCACGCCAGAGCTCCCTGTCGGCCGTCACCACCCCCAGCTCCTTCAAGGTCAGTCCAGTCACTTCAAGGATGCCACCCATCCATCTTGCCCTTGGTCGGCCCCTCTTCCTTTTACCTTCCACTTTCCCCAGCATCATTGTCTTCTCCAGGCTTTCCTGTCTCCTCATGATGTGGCCAAAGGACTTCAACAGTGTACAAACATAATATACAAGTTTTTCAAAATAAGTTGTCAGACCGTCCAAAGGTCATGTGGACAAACTTCTGGGGCCTCACCCCCTACCAGCCCCAGAGATCCCTCCACTCCGAGGACCAAGATTTGTTGGAAATTCCCAGTGTCAAGACCTTGCGCCTAACAGCAACCAGGCGCAGAGCCTTCACAGCAGTGGCACCATCACTCTGGAATACTCTGCCACCTGAAGTCCGTGCCTTGCGGGACTTACCAGCTTTCCGCAGGGCATGTAAGACATATCTGTTTCGACAGGCCTTTGATCTCTGATATTGCTGTTTTTAAATTGTTTTAAATTGTGTTCGATTTTAGCCTGTTCTTGTAAGCCGCTCCGAGCCCCAGGGGAGTGGCGGCATATAAGTTTGAATAATAAATAAATAACAAACATATCCAATATTGTCCCGTGTGAATTCAAAATGTGATAAACAGTCTTGGGAATACAACAAGCTTCCCTGGTGTTTTTATGTCCTTGTTTCAAGAGGAGAACCTCTTCTCATAGAATCCTAGAATCAAAGAGTTGGAGGAGACCAGGTGGGCCGTCATCCAGTCCAACCCCATTCTGCCAAGAAGCAGGAATATTGCATTCAAAGCACCCCTGACAGATGGCCATCCAGCCTCTGTTTAAAAGCCTCCAAAGAAGGAGCCTCCACCACACTCCCTCTGGGGCAGAGAGTTCCACTGCTGAACAGCCCTTCTCACAGTCAGGAATTTCTTCCTCATGTTCAGATGGAATCTCCTCTCTTGTAGTTTGAAGCCATTGTCCCATTGCGTCCTCCATTTTTCTCATTACTCCAATTGGTATTTGTGCTGAAGAGTACAGTAATAGGGCATTTGTGTATTAACACTACATCTACTCAAACCAAAACCCATCTCAAGACTTTATGGTTGGCAATCATGGACTCAACAGCATCTCATCCCGCTTCCTCCCATCTTAAAGTCACCATCATCTGCTAAAAGAGCAATACTGATACATCCCAAATTCAACAAAGACTTTAGTTACTTACCTGAGCTTCTGGAGCATTACATCGAAAGGGTCTTGGCTGAACATAGCATGAGGAGGGCCTTCTGAAGGGTGCAGATGTATCTGTGGCTCTCTAGCTCATTACCTTTGACCGAATGATTGGTATTGACAACACCTTTAAGACAAGGCCTTCACAACAAACTAGGCATCTATCTATCTACCTACCTACCTACCTACCTACCTACCTACCTATCCACCCACCCACCCACCCATCCATCCATCCATCCATCCATCCATCCATCCATCCATCCATCTAACCTACCTATCCATCCATCCATCCATCCATCCATCCACCTACCTGCCTACCTACCTACCTATCCATCCACCCACCCATCCATCCTCCACCCACCCACCCACCCACCCACCCCCCATCCATCCCATCCACCCATCCTCCCCTCCACCCCCCACCCACCCATCCATCCATCCATCCATCCATCCACCACCCACCCACCCTATCCATCCATCCATCCATCCATCCATCCATCCATCCATCCACCTACCTATCTACCTACCTACCTATCCATCCATCCACCCATCCACCTACCCACCCGCCCACCTACCTACCTACCTACCTACCTACCCATCCATCCATCCACCCACCTACCTACCTACCTACCTACCTATCCATCCATCTACCTACCCATCCATCCATCCATCCACCTACCTATCCATCCATCCATCTATCTATAAATACAAACAAATGCTTATTGAAAGCATAACTTTGTAAGTGTCACGGGGAACACTGATGCTAAATGGTGAGGAGAGTATGCTTCTTGCTATGAAAAAGAAATTAATAATTGCCCCATCACATATGATTTAGTGATATGCAAATTTATGCAAAAGCAATTGACTAATATAAATGAGATTGGAAACACAGCCAGCCAGCCAAGGCCAAGGGGAACCTAAGTGGATGAGACTAGGGACCCCTCCCCAAACCTCACATTGAGACACCAAATGCTCAGAACCCCCCCCCCCCCCCAAATATTCTTAGGGCACAAAGGGATTTGTTCGTCTTTGGATTGTGGCCACAAATAAAAGTAAAGGACACACAACTTGCTACGAGGGATATTACCACTTGTCAGCAAGACTTCCTGCAACAAAATTAAGGTACAAATCAATTCGGGGACAGAGGATGAGGCTATTGAGGTTGTTTTCGTAGAGGAACGCTCTTCCTCCAAAAGACAAATGTAGACATACACACACGCAAACTAAGTTAGGATCATCCAGAGGGAACCTAGTGAAATTAAAACCCACAGAATCCGCACGAAGGAGGCATTAGGAGGAAACCTGATTACATTAAGAGGTGAGAGTGACAACAACTACAGCAAACAAAGAGGAGGAGGAGGAGAAGGGGGACGAATCAATTCCTGGACACCAAGGGGAGTCTACTGGGGGAAGGAGGAATGTTATGGCTGGAGTAAACAGCAATTGGGAGAAGGGTCAACAAAGATGAGGAACCTTGAGGGACAAGTCCACAAGGTCATCTTTTACTGGCCTAGAACAAGCATGGGCAAACTTGGGCCCTCCAGGTGTTTTGGACTTCAACTCCCACAATTCCTAACAGCCTACCCGCTGTTAGGAATTGTGGGAGTTGAAGTCCAAAACACCTGGAGGGCCCAGGTTTCCCATGTCTGGCCTAGAAGATGGTTAGGACTACATACTATTGGGGGAAGCAGGAATGTTGTGGCTGGAGTAAATAGCAATCAGGAAAAGGGTCAACAACAATGAGGAACCTTGAGGGACAAGTCCACAAGGTCATCTTTTACTGGCCTAGAACAAGCATGGGCAAACTTGGGCCCTCCAGGTGTTTTGGACTTCAACTCCCACAATTCCTAACAGCCTACCTGGAGGGCCCAAGTTTGCCCATATCTGGCCTAGAAGATGGTTAGAACTACATAACAACAACAACAATTTTATTATAGGCCTCATCTTGCAGCTTGAGATGGTGTACAACAGGAAGAGTGATCCTTTACACTCAAGTCATTTTTTCACCACATCTATATATCTACTTTCTGTGATTTCACTCATTCGTTTCCCTCCATAACGACCAGAATCCTTCCTCAAAATCCCGGTTGTTTCCTTCCCTTCTTAGACTCTACTCAAAGCACTATTTGACTTATTGGCCAACTACCACTTGGGTCAGCATATTTTTCTTAATACCATTGGTTCTCTATATCTTTCCCTCCATAAGGACCAGAATTCTTCCTCAAAATCCTGGTTGTTTCCTTCCTTTTTAAACTCTACTCAAAGGACTATTTGACTTATTGGCCAACTACCACTTGGGTCAGCATATTTTTCTTTATACCATTGGTTCTCTATATCTTTCTCTCCATAAGGACCAGAATCCTTCCTCAAAATCCCAGTTGTTTCCTTCCTTCTTAGACTCTCCTCAAAGGACTATTTGACTTATTGGCCAACCACCACTTGGGTCAGCATATTTTTCTTAATACCATTGGTTCTCTATATCTTTCCCTCCATAAGGACCAGAATCCTTCCTCAAAATCCCGGTTGTTTCCTTCCTTCTTAGACTCTACTCAAAGGACTATTTGACTTATTGGCCAACCACCACTTGGGTCAGCATATTTTTCTTAATACCATTGGTTCTCTATATCTTTCTCTCCATAAGGACCAGAATCCTCCTCAAAATCCCGGTTGTTTCCTTCCTTCTTAGACTCTACTCAAAGGACTATTTGACTTATTGACCAACTACCACTTGGGTCAACATATTTTTCTTAATACCATTGGTTCTCTATATCTTTCCGTCCATAAGGACCAGAATCCTCCTAAAAATCCCAGTTGTTTCCTTCCTTCTTAGACTCTACTCAAAGGACTATTTGACTTATTGGCCAACTACCACTTGGGTCAGCATATTTTTCTTAATACCATTGGTTCTCTATATCTTTCCCTCCATAAGGACCATAATCCTCCTCAAAATCCCAGTTGTTTCCTTCCTTCTTAGACTCTACTCAAAGGACTATTTGACTTATTGGCCAACTACCACTTGGGTCAACATATTTTTCTTAATACCATTGGTTCTCTATATCTTTCCCTCCATAAGGACCAGAATCCTCCTCAAAATCCCAGTTGTTTCCTTCCTTCTTAGACTCTACTCAAAGGACTATTTGACTTATTGGCCAAACACCACTTGGGTCAGCATATTTTTCTTAATACCATTGGTTCTCTATATCTTTCCCTCCATAAGGACCAGAATCCTTCCTCAAAATCCCGGTTCTTTCCTTCCTTCTTAGACTCTACTCAAAGGACTAT
The DNA here is from genome assembly GCF_025583915.1 of Anolis sagrei ordinatus. Lineage (NCBI taxonomy): Eukaryota > Metazoa > Chordata > Lepidosauria > Squamata > Anolidae > Anolis > Anolis sagrei. The sequence goes on along the minus strand of NW_026847882.1, from coordinate 45,602,694 downwards.
TTGACTTATTGGCCAACTACCACTTGGGTCAACATATTTTTCTTTATACCATTGGCTCTCTATATTCATGGATTCAACCACCCAAGGTTTTGACCATATTTCCCTCCAAAACAATCCAAGAAGCAAACCTCGGTCTTGCCATTTGAGGTCTGGGACACCACTGAACCTGAGTTTGGTATCCATAGAGAGGGTTCTAGATAACCCAACCCCAGCAGATATCGAAGCCCGTTGCACACAAAGGGCATCCAATTGCACCTTCTCGTCGTGGAGGTTGAGGAATAGGGAAAATAAAGGAGAAGGGATGTCTTCTGTGATGCAACCACAATGAGCACCAACACAGGGAAGGTTTTCTATGATAGGATGGGCAACAACACAACGGCATATGGAAGACCTGATGGCCACCAGCAAACAGGGAAGCCATGGTCAGAAAACTACACAGAAGCAGAACCTGGAGATGGAAACTGGGAGGAAAAGCATATCCACTCTGCACAATTGCTAGGGTTGACAAGGTAATGTCTCTGCCATGGTGAAGTTTGCTGCCCAGTGGGAGACCTAGACCTCACCATGAAAGCTCCAAATCTAGGACACTTCACATGTTCAAGACATGAAAATGGGAATCATAACACAGTAGAGATCCCATGTTCTCCTCACAATGTCCCAACGGACCCTCCAGTTCCTGCATCCAGGAGCTTTGCAGGCCTTGGTAAGGCATATGTGGACATTATTTTGGATTCTATTCCCACAAAGGAGCAGAAACTACATGGCATTCCTGCACATCGGCATTGCCATCTTCGGAATGCACAGGGACTCAGAGACATTCTGATTTCTTAAGATCCTAGAAGGAGGGGGGAAAAAAAGCGTAACGAGGCGAACAGCTAGACAGCGCAACGGAAAGTGGTCGTTAAGGCACACTGGAAAGAAAGGTTTTTTGTTATTTGCACAGATCATTAATTCCAAATATCAGAGAAAGCAAAAAAAGGCATGAGTCCAAGGACGGGAACGGAACGGGGAGCAAAGCGACACATGTTGGCCACCATTGTTATTATGAGCAAAGGGGATATCGCAACCAGGATGGGAAAACGGCACTTCTCCGCTCCGGTACCGGGTTCAGATTCGCACCACTTCTGAACTGAAAAGCATGGGGAGAATAATGGGCACAATGGGAGAGAAGACCGCAAATGGAAGCAAACCAGGGGGTGGAGATGACAATGGAGGATGGATGGATGGACGTGGCAGCTGGAAGAAAGAAAGTTATCTGTTATTGGAGGACGAGATGGACCAGCGGCAAAAGAAAGGGAGGGTTGGATAAAACAAAACCATCGGGCATTTTGTGGGAGGCACTTTGGTTTCTTGTGGGGACAAGGGATTTAACATTGGGAAGGGGCTAATTTTGGAAAGCGTTACACAAACGAGGCATTTTCATGGCTACAGGAGACCCCATTGCTTCTCTGGTGTGAAGAAAGAGGCCACAGATGCACCCCTGGAAACCCAAAAGGAAGAATTAGGTCCTTTAAAGGGAGGGGGGGGGGTATTAATCTGAATTGAGGTAGATCCCATTTGGCCCATAGTCACTTAAGGACTCCTTCAGCTTGAATGGATTGTTCTCTCAAATGATTCTCAGCATCTCCATTAAGAGGAAAGCTATCCAATGGTAGGGAATGGAAAGAACAGTTGTTGTCATTGCCCCTTGCCCACCCCCAACTGAATAAGGGGTTTCTCAACAAATGGGAAACCTATTTGAGACCAATAATATAAAGGTGAGACTTTTGGAAACTTATGGAGATTCTCCATAAGTTAAGTCAACTTGACTCAGTGAAAGAAGTCATGGCTGCCATGAGGTTGAGAGATCTGAGGAGAACTGGTGATGATTTGGAGGTCTCCCACCCATCGGTCCTCCAGAATTTGCACACCTCGAGGTGTTTTGGGAAATTATTCTCCATAAGTTAAGTCAACTTGACTCAGTGAAAGAAGTCATGGCTGCCATGAGGTTGAGAGATCTGAGGAGAACTGGTGATGATTTGGAGGTCTCCCACCCATCGGTTCTCCAGAATTTGCACACCTCGAAGTGTTTTGGGAAATTATTCTGTGTAGAAACACACATGAAAGGGATTTTCTCCCCACAAAAAGCATGTTTTTCACATAGATGGAAAAAAGATAAAGATTTTGTACAAGGCTGGAGTTTATTTGCAAATCCATACCATTTCTGTACAAAATCCCCAGCGCAATCACACTATAAACAGAATATTCTGCATACAAAATTGTATTTTTTGGTTTCAAATATTTTTTTCATGCAAAAATAGGCCCAAGACAGTTTCCTGAATCATCAATACAGACATACACACAAACACACATTTGATTCAAGAAAAAGCATTGGGGAGTTTTGATAGATATATAGAGAATACACTGGTTTTTGCAAACCGGGAGATGGAAGAGCGCCTCAAAAACACACTTTTCTGCATACATTTTTCATGCAAAACCCCAATGTGTGTTTCTCTGTACAGAGTAATTTCCCAAAATACTTCCAAGATGTATGAAGAGAACAGAAATATTTGTTTTCTCCTACAGTTGGGGAGAAAAAACCTACAGAAATGATCCACCCTTCTAACCAAGGCTGAAATAGCGATATATTTACATCCCTGTATGTTAGCGGTAGGGGAAACCTTCCGGGGATTCACAACTTTGACCGCTTTCTGGTCACATCAAATTGCCGAAACAAAAACAGACAAAATAAATCCATAATGGGACAAATAGGGTGGGAGTTTCTCTCTTTCTGGACTCTTATTCCCTCTCCCGCCTCGAATATATTTACATCCCTGTAAGTTAGCGGTAGGGGAAACCTTCCGGGAATTCACAAGTTTGACCGCTTTCTGGTCACATCAAGTTGGCGAAACAAAAACAGACAAAATAAATCCATAATGGGACAAAGGGGTGGGAGTTTCTCCCTTTCCGGACTCTTATTCCCTCTCCTGCCTCGGATATATTTACATCCCTGTAAGTTAGCGGTAGGGGAAATCTTTCGGGGATTCACAACTTTGACCGCTTTCTGGTCACATCAAGTTGGCAAAACAAAAACAGACAAAATAAATCCATAATAGGACAAATGGGGTGGGAGTTTCTCCCTTTCTGGACTCTTACTCCCTCTCCCGCCTCGGATATATTTACATCCCTGTAAGTTAGCGGTAGGGGAAACCTTCCGGGGATTCCCAACTTTGACCACTTTCTGGTCACATCAAGTTGGCGAAACAAAAACAGAAAAATTAATCCATAATGGGACAAATGAGGTGGGAGTTTCTCCCTGTCTGGATTCTTACTCCCTCTCCCGCCTCGGATATATTTACATCCCTGTAAGTTAGCGGTAGGGGAAACCTTCCGGGGATTCCCAACTTTGACTGCTTTCTGGACACATCAAGTTGGCGAAACAAAAACAGACAAAATAAATCCATAATGGGACAAATGAGGTGGGAGTTCCTCCCTTTCTGGACTCTTATTCCCTCTCCCGCCTCGGTCGTCCCCCCTTTCGACAGAGATAAATAAAAACATATCTGGGTTCTTTGACCCCATGTTTATGAAAGTACCGTACCTGTGGCGGTGGTGGTGGTGGTGGTAGGGATGGTAGTGAAGGTGGTTGTTGTGGGTGGAGGGAGAGTTGTGGGGGAATCTAGAGAAAGACATAAAACAAAACAACAAAGAGGAAAACAAAAAGAAAAGGAAACAGAAACAAAACATAAGCAAATTAAAAGCAATGAGCAGGACGCAAAACTGGTCAATAAAATTAACAAAGAAGCAAAACAAAGGATGGAGGTTATATGCCCCTGCGTCGGTGTTTTTTAGGCTTTAGCTTGAGGAGGAAGAAGAGGAGGTTATGCCCGAATCTGAGTCCGGATCGACTCTGAATTAATTGGACGGAGCCGTGTTTCCGGGCACGAATCCTCCCTTCCCGCGAACGAGCGGACACAAGGCGTAGCAGCGTAAAGCATTAGTCAGAGATGCAAAAGCGTGAGATGGAATAGGAAAAACCCTGCAAGAAGAAATAAAGATAGAAATATAAAAAATTCTAGCCCTCCAAACAAACAAACAAGCAAACAAACAAGATGCACGATTTGGGGTCCGTTTGCAAAAGGATAAGACCGACAATAGCGCTTTGTCTTCCTTATGGCTTTTTTGAAAGAGAGAAATCCGAAAAAATTAGGGGCCGATGGAGGGACCCCGCTGCGCTGAACAGACTAAATATCAACAGCAGATGAATACGTTCCCCCCACTCCTTCCCTCTCTCCCTCCCTTTTTCCTCTTCTTCTCTTTCTCTTTCTCTCCAGAGCGGTTAACTTCATTATTCTCCCCGGCATCAATACATCCCAGCAGGACATAAAACTACTTCTAAGCCAGTAATAAATACAAAAGGGAACGAGAATGTCACGACTAAATATCACGTTGGATGCATGGGAGATTTTAGCGAGATTTCTTTTAAAATGAAGTCAATGTCTTTTGTGATGTATAAATATTAATGTTCGGCCGGGGCCCGGGCTCCATCCATCACGTCCCCTTGAACGGCCCCAACGGAGGAAGGCGAAGGGAGGGGGCGGAAAGCGCTCGCCCTTCTCCCTTTCGTGGGGGGAGCAATTAAGGAAGGCATACGCATCTCCCCAGGTCGAGAAGGCGCTTGACCTGCAAAAGGGAACCATCTTAAGGAGCATCAAATATGTATAAAGAACAGGCAGCACCAGATATTCCTTCATATCTATACCTATATCAATATCTATATCTATATCTATTAGGCGTGGGTAACCACGGAAAAATTTGGTTCTAAACTCGTTTCGTTTTTAGGGGTCCATCGCGTTTCGTTTTTTTAAAGAATTCCGAAATTTTCCTTTTAAAAATTTCGAAATTTACGAAATTTCGTATAATTACGAATTGATTTGTTAATGGCGGATGCGATTGCGCAATATGCTAAAAAAACCCTCCAAATGGGACAGGGGAACTTCTGAAGCTTCCCTCTCCCTCTGTTGTTGACTGTTGGTGTGATAAAACAAACAACAACTATAAAACTTGCACCAGACATGCCAAAATAATTACGAAATAATTTCGAAATAATTACAAAATAATAACGAAATAATTACGAAATAAATTGAAAAAATTGTTTCGAATCTAATTTACTCCTCACACTATTCCTGCATGGCTCAATATTGGATCGTAAGCTAATTTAAATACGAATTAATAACGAATTACGAAATTAACGAACGAAACCGCCCAAGCCTAATATCTATATCTATTAGACTTGTTAGATCGTGTTCGTTAGTTTCTAAAGTCGTTATTAATTCGTATTTAAATTAGCTTACGATCCAATATCGAGCCATGCAGGAATAGTGTGAAGAGTAATTAAGAATCGAAACAATTTTTCCAAATTTTCGTAATTATTTCGTAATTATTAAGACGGGAAAGAAGGAGAGAAAAGGTGCCAGCATTGCCTTTCCTCCCCATCCTCCTCCTCCTGGAGATATTTTATTATCTTATTACTTATTTTATTATTTATTTTATTATTTATTTTATTATTTTATTATTTAATTAATTTTAAGTGATTTTAATTTGTATTTTTACTAACTTAATGTATTTTAATTTCATCCTGAATTTCAGAAGTTCCCCCTGTCCCGTTTGGAGGTGTTTTTAGCGCATTGCGCAATCGCATCAGCCATTAACGAATCGATTCGTAATTAACGAAATTTCATAAATTTCAAAATTTTGAAATCTTAAATTTCGGAAGTCCTCAGAAATTCGAAACGCTGGCGCCCCCTGGAAACAAAGCGAGTTTAGAACCAATTTTTTTCTTGATCAAACAAGCCTAATATCTATATCTATATACTAGCCGTCCCCTGCCACGCGTTGCTGTGGCCCACATGGGGGTTCTGTGTGGGAGGTTTGGCCCAATACGATCGTTGGCGGGGTTCAGAATGCTCAGAATGTCTCTGGGACATGACTTTGGCCTGTCTGTCTTCTTCAGTTTGGATTCACTGTTTGGGTTTGAGTTTGGGAAGGTTACTTTCCTTAATTGCGAGGAATGAAAGGTGTGAATAGAAACCTTTTCGGATTGTGTCTCCGAAACCTTTTCATTCCTTGCAATTAAGAAAAGCAACTGCCCCAAATTCTGGGGAAACTCACCGCCCATGGCTCTCAACCCCAGAATTATTGTAGTACTAGCCATCCCCCGCCACACGTTGCTGTGGCCCACATGGGGGTTCTGTGTGGGAGGTTTGGTCCAATACTATTGTTGGTGGGGTTCAGAATGCTCTCTGATTGAAGGTGAACTATAAATCCCAGCAACTACAACTCCCGAATGCCAAGATTCTATTTTCCCCAAACTCCACCAGTGTTCACATTTGGGCTTATTGAGCATTTGTGCCAAGTTTGGTCCAGATCCACCGTTGTTTGAGTCCACAGTGATCTCTGGATGTAGGTGAACTACAACTCCCAAACTCGAGGTCAATGCCCACCAAACCCTTCCAGTATTTTCTGTTGGTCATGGGAGAGGTGTGTGCCAAATTGGTTCAATTCCATCGTTGGTGGGGTTCAGAATGCTCTTTGATTGTAGGTTAACTACAAATCCCAGCATCTACAACTCCCAAATGACAAAATCAACCCCTTCAACCCCACCACTATTCAAATTTGGATGTATTAGGTATTTGTGCCAAATTTCATCCAGTGAATGCAAATATATCCTGCGTATCAGATATTTACATTACAATTCATAAGTCACAAAATTACAGTTATGAAGTACCAACAAAAATAATTTTATGGTTGGGGGTCACCACAACATGGGGAACTGTATTAAGGGGTCGCGGAATTAGGAAGGTTGAGAACCACTGCCCTATAGAGTATTCATGCCAAGTTTGGTCCAGATTCATCATTGTTTGTGTCCACAGTGCTCTCTGGATGTAGGTGAACTACAACTCCAAAACTCAAGGTCAATGCCCACCAAACCCTTCCAGTATTTTCTGTTGGTCATGGGAGAACTGTGTGCCAAGTTTGGTTCAATTCCCTTGTTGGTGGGGTTCAGAATGCTCTTTGATTGTAGGTGAACTATAAATCCCAGCAACTGCAATTCCCAAATGTCAAGGTGTATTTCCCCCAAACTCCACCTGTGTTCATTTGGGCATATGGAATATTCGTGTCAAGTTTGGTCCAGATCCATCATTGTTTGAGTCCACAGTGATCTCTGGATGTAGGTGAACTACAACTCCAAAACCAAAGGACACTGCCCACCAAACCCTTCCAGTATTTTCTGTTGGTCATGGGAGAACTGTGTGCCAAGTTTGGTTCAATTTCATCGTTGGTGGAGTTCAGAATGCTCTTTGATTGTAGGTGAACTATAAATCCCAGCACTACAACTCCCAAATGACAAAATTAAATTTTTTTTTGAGTGAAGAACATACATTGGGTTGTTAGGAGTCTTGTGTCCAAATTTGGTGTCAATTCATCCAGTGGTTTTTGAGTTCTGTTAATCCCACAAACGAACACTGACATTTTTATTTATATATAATATATTATTTATGTATTATTATTTGGAGTAGAGAGAAAGAGATATGGGAATGCAGGGTTTAAGGGAAAGCCACGCCAGCCCCCCCCCCCCCCTTCACCCCCTCAACCTCAACGCATACCACCAGTCCTTCACTAACCCATTCAGCAACCACCATTCCACCTGTTTCCCCCCCCAACCTTTTTCACCCCCCCCCCCCCCCCGGCCGCCGCCTTCTCAGCCCCCCCCCACCCTATCATTGCCCAAATGATCAAACCGAATGCATAAAGTAGAGCGCCAGACTTTGAACTCAGGAATGAATCTGCAATAATGGAGCATGAAACGGTTCGGAGGCTTTTGATTTCGGATTTTATCTCGAGCATGTCAAACTTCTCATCGCCGACACATCTGCTCCTCTTTTATCTCTCCGAGTGAGCTCTCAGATTTTCTAATTAATACCTCCAAAACTTTAATTATGTGCTTCACCTTTATTGTGTTTGGCACAACTTTCCCCGGGGAGAGAGAGGGAGAGAGAGAGAGGGAGACGGTGGAGCCGTCACCTGGACGAGAGGGATTGCCGGGGGAACCGCCACGGTGGGCGGCCAGGTAACCCTCCGCCAAGGGGTCCCGGCTCCCCCTGCGCCGGGCGGAGGATCCAGAGTCAAGGCCGGCCCCATCGGGGGGTCCCGTCAGAATGCTTTTAATGGGCAGAAAGGAATTAAGTGCTAGGGGACAGTGGGGGGGGGGGACGGACCTATGAGCGGGGACGTGTGCCCACCTTAGGCCCACCTGAGCACCGGGATTGTGGCGCAGCTGGCTGAGTGTCAGCTGCATTAAGATCACTCTGACCAAAAGGTCATGAGTTCGAAGCCAGCCCTGGTTGGAGTGGGTTTCCAACCAATTGTGTAGCCTGTTGTCGACCTTTGCAACCCGAAAGACAGTTGCATCTGTCAAGTAGGAAAATAAGGTACCACCTTAAAGTGTGGGGAGGCTAAATTAACTGATTTATGAGGCCATAAAGAAGACTCCAGCAAAGCATTCCAGTGGGGAAGCATGCGGGGAATGCGGAAGTGCTTCATCAGCCCGGGTTGGAGTGGGTTTCCAACCAATTGTGTGTAGCCTGTTGTCGACCTTTGCAACCCGAAAGACAGTTGCATCTGTCAAGTAGGAAAAAAAGGTACCATCTTAAAGTGCACCAGCTCCACTGGCTGCCGATTTGCTACCGGGCACAATTCAAAGTGCTGGCGTTGGCCTATAAAGCCCTAAACGGTTCTGGCCCAAGTTACCTATCCGAACGTATCTCCACCTATGAACCCACCAGGACTTTAAGATCTTCTGGGGAGGCCCTGCTCTCGATCCCGCCTGCATCACAGGCACGTTTGGCGGGGATGAGGGACAGGGCCTTCTCAGTGGTGGCCCCCCGGCTGTGGAACGCCCTTCCTACGGACATTAGATCGGCCCCCTCATTAATGGTATTTCGGAGAAAAGTGAAAACCTGGTTATTTGAACAGGCGTTTGGATAGGCAGTGCAATGAATTACAATGAATTATAGGAAATCGGAACAATGGATGACGAGCTTGGATTATGATTTTAGTTATGAGACGCTAGTGAGTTGTTTATTGATGTTTATTGATGGTTACTGATGTTAATTGCTTAGTGTATTATTGTGTTAATTGTTTTTTTAAATGGTTTGTATGATGTCTGCATTGAATTTTTGCCGCTGTTTGTTGTTAGCCGCTCTGAGTCGCCTAAGGGCTGAGAAGAGCGGTATACAAATAAAGTAAATGAATTAACAAATAGGTAGGGAAATTAGGTACCACCTTAAAAAGTGTGGGGAGGCTAAATTAACTGATTTATGAGGTCATAAAGAAGCACTCCAGCAAAGCATTCCAGCGGGGAAGCATGCGGGGAATGCGGAAGTGCTTCATCAGCCCGGGTTGGAGTGGGTTTCCAACCAATTGTGTGTAGCCTGTTGTCGACCTTTGCAACCGAAAGACAGTTGCATCTGTCAAGTAGGAAAATAAGGTACCACCTTAAAGTGTGTGGAGGCTAAATTAACTGATTTATGAGGCCATAAAGAAGACTCCAGCAAAGCATTCCAGCGGGGAAGCATGCGGGGAATGCGGAAGTGCTTCATCAGCGTCACAGATGGACGATGAAAGCGACAGCTCCCCTGGCGGCCAGAAAAAGTTAAATAGCCTCTGTGTATGTCTGTATATGTTTGTATGTCAAAAATTGGCATTGAATGTTTGCCATATATGTGTACACTGTAATCCGCCCTGAGTCCCCTGCGGGGTGAGGAGAAGGGCCGAATAGAAAAGCTGTAAATAAATAAATAAATAAATAAATAATGTTCGCTTCAAACTTCAAGAAAAGAGATTCCACCTGAACACGAGGAAGAACTTCCTGACTGTGAGAGCCGTTCAGCAGTGGAACTCTCTGCCCCGGAGTGTGGTGGAGGCTCCTTCTTTGGAAGCTTTTAAACAGAGGCTGGATGGCCATCTGTCAGGGGTGATTTGAACGCAATATTCCTGCTTCTTGGCAGAATGGGGTTGGACTGGATGGCCCAGGAGGTCTCTTCCAACTCTTTTTTCATAGAATCCTAGACTCCTAGAGTGGGAAGAGCCCCCCTCCTGGGCCCTCATCCTCCAGTCCAACCCCCTTCTGCCAAGAAGCAGGAATATTGCATTCAAAGCACCCCCGACAGATGGCCACCCAGCCTCTGCTTCAAAGCCTCCAAAGGAGGAGCCTCCACCACACTCCTGGGCAGAGAGTTCCACTGCTTAATGGCTCTCACAGTCAGGAAGTTCTTCCTAATGTTGAGGTGGAATCTTTATGGCATGTTTTTTTTTAATTGGCCAAAATGAATTTAAATTATTAGGGGGACCAAGGGGGGGGGGGGCTATGAGGCGGGGTAGGGTGCCCCCCTTTTAGGCCTGTTTCTGGGCAAAAAAGGTCACATGACAACGGGGAATTATCAAAAACTTGAGAAATTCCTCCTTTCTGATCCAATTGGAAATCTTTTAATTGGCAAAATAGAATTAAGCATCGTGGGATGGTTGGGGGGGGGGGGGGGGGGGGGGGGGGGAAACAAGAACAGAATAGAACATTAAGTTCTAAGACAGAGCCGGAGCAAAAACTAACCGCGAGCGAAGCAGCCCGGTTGGGGAGGGGGAGGGGAAGAACCGCGAGCGGGGCTGGGCTCCTCCCTTTAGGTCCATTTCAGGGCACAAAAGAGTTATGTGACAATGGGGAATTATCAAAAACGAAAAAAGTTAAATAGCCTCTGTGTATGTCTGTATATGTTTGTATGGCAAAAATTGGCACTGAATGCTTGCCATATATGTGTACACTGTAATCTGCCCTGAGTCCCCTGCAGGGTGAGGAGAAGGGCGGAATAGAAAAGCTGCAAATAAATAAAGAAATAATTTTTAGGCCCAATTCTGTGCACAAAACAGTCGTGCAACACGGAGTAAGAGCCTGGAATGGGGTGCCATCCCTTGCCACTCAGTCCAAACTTTGAGTTTGTTTGATTGACTTAATGTTGGTCCTACTTTTCACCTCATTGAGGAACTCAAACAAAAAAAATATTCGGGCTGAATGCATTGCGTCTGATATTGGAGTTGATTGCTATGGGGCTGTTGCTCTCCGCTAATGACCTTTTGTGGTCATCTCTCAGTTGTTTATTTGTTCACTTTATTTACTTTTCCTCGCGCCTTTCTCGCAATACAGGGACTCAAGGCGGCTCGCCATATATTCAACCCTACAGGCACCTCAAGTCCCTATATTGGGAGAAAGGCGGTTCAATAAAAGTAAATAGAAAAGTAAACAAAATGGTAAATATCCCAGCTCAATGTATTGCTGATGTGGCAGATAGTTGCTGTAGGACTCATTACATTTCATCTAATCCACATATTGGTACAATTATCTATATTTAAGGAGTTATATTGTACTTCAATGGTGTTGACTTGTAATTAGCAAGATCTATGAGTCATGACACACTTTTCTGTTGTTGCATTCTTGTATTTGTTTGCTTGTATAGGAATGGCTACGGACTAAGCATTAAGAAGCCACCACAATCAATACATAACAATGCTAGCTAACAACAATGTGAATTGTTGCCATGCAAAAAGGTAACTGGGTTGTTGTCGGCCATGTTCTAGGAGCATTCTCTCCTGACGTTTCGCTTGCATCGATGGCAGGCATTCTCAGAGACCTCACCACCTCTGAGGATGCCTGCCATAGATGCAGGCGAAATGTCAGGAGAGAATGCTTCTAGAACATGGCCACATAGCCTGGAAAACCTACAACAACCAAGTGATTTCGGCCATGAAAGCCTTCAACAATACAAAAAGGTAACTTTTCCAAGCGGGAGCTGGTCAAAGCCAAGGCCCAGCTGACTCATCTGGATGTCTCCGGGGAACGCAATGGCCCAGGAAAGATCATTTTTGGACTCTAACATTTAAAAGTCTCCCCATACCAGCTGCTGCAGTCCACAAAAATAGCTCTGAGCAGAAATAGCAAATGCCGAACCGGGGGATATTGAGATAGAAGACGTGTGATCGGGTGACCACCAGGCCTGAGGCCAGGATTGTGAACCATCTCATGTTTTGAAGCTCTTCGGCTTCTTCCTCTTCCTCTTCTTGTGGTGAGAGCTCCTTCTTTGGAGGCTTTTAAGCAGAGGCTGGATGACCATCTGTCGGGGGGAGAGGAGGGCTTGGAATGTGACTGTCCTGCTTCTTGGTGGAAAGGAGTTGGACTGGATGGCCCACCAATGTCTCTTCCAACTCTAGGATTCTATGATTCTTCTTCCTCCTCCTTTTTCTTCCTCTTCTTTCTGTTCTTCTTCCTTCTCTCCTCCTTTTTCCTCTTCTTTTTTCTCTCCTCCTCCTCTTCTTTTTCTTCTTTTTTCTTCTTCTTTCTGTTCTTCTTCCTTCTCTCCTCCTCCTCCTCCTCCTTTTTCCTCTTCTTTTCTCTCTCCTCCTCCTCCTCCTCCTCCTCTTCTTCTTCTTCCTCCCTCCTCCTTCCTCTTCTACTCCCCCTTTTCCCTCTTCTTCTTCCTGTCCTCCTTCCTTTTTCCTCCTCCTCTTCTTTTTCCTCCTTCTTCCAGGAACCCAATAATCTAACCTTCGGAGACCCGTGAGGCATCTCAGCTGCCACCAACAACTTGGTGAGCCTCCAAGGTCTTTCCTCCTGAAAAACCAGCCTTGGGTAGGAAGAGAGATCTGTTTTGCTCAACGTTCTGGCCAAGGTTAGAACACATGTGTCCAACTCTGTTCCAGATTCAAGAGGGGAAAACAAAGCAAGGCTGGGCAAACCAGGAGGAAGAGGTGGGCTCTTTTCTAGGACAACTGAGGAGCTGCCATAACCATGACCCGTTGCTCCACCCACCATGTTATTTCAGTGAGATCTTCTGTAAGGGAGGATCAACGTATTTCTGTAACTGATTTCTGAGATCAGAGAATCCATTGGTAGAAGGCAGGTAAGGAAGAAGGGGCTTCTCTCGAACTCCGTGAAGTCATGGAGAAGCAACACAACTGGATCTTGGCCAGTTTCTGGAGCATTTGTTGGCAAACGGATAGGAGGGTTTCATCAACTTTCCATGAGATTATGGAGGGCTGTAAACACACTCCCCCTCACCCCCAAATCATCATCATCATCATCATCATCATCATCATCATCATCATCTTGCATACCCTCAATACCACTGTAGGGGATGTGAGGGATATCTCCGCCATGTCTCCCTCTTAGAATCCTAGAGTTGGAAGAGACCTCCTGGGCCATCCAGTCCAACCCTATTCTGCCAAGAAGCAGGAATATTGCATTCAAATCACCCCTGACAGATGGCCATCCAGCCTCTCTTTAAAAGCTCCCAAAGAAGGAGCCTCCACCACACTCTGGGGCAGAGAGTTCCACTGCTGAACGGCTCTCACAGTCAGGAAGTTCTTCCTCATGTTCAGGTGGAATCTCCTTTCATAGAATCATAGAATCAAAGAGTTGGAAGAGACCTCCTGGGCCATCCAGTCCAACCCCCTGCCAGGAAGCAGGAATACTGCATTCAAAGTACCCCTGACAGATGGCCATCCAGCCTCTCTTTAAAAGCTCCCAAAGAAGGAGCCTCCACCACACTCCAGGGCAGAGAGTTCCACTGCTGAACAGCTCTCACAGTCAGGAAGTTCTTCCTCATGTTCAGACGGAATCTCCTTTCTGGTAGTTTGGACTTCCTGGGTGAGATAAAGGTCTTCTTGTTCTACGAGAAGGACCTTAAATGGCCCAGTGGGTTGACGAAGTGATGCAAATGGATGCCCTTGGGGGTATTTAACGGCAGATCTTTGGAAACCTGGTCTCCACATGCCGCCTTTGGGCCATACTTTGTGAACTCTTGGTCTACAGTGCTTTTGACAGAGAGAATATGCCTCTTCCAGCATAAACCAGTCCCTTACTCCTTCCACTCCAGTCCTTTTTTGGTGATATTTTGGAAAGCGGGGGATATAACGGTTCAATGTGGAAGGTCTGAGACATGCGTGCAGATTTTTTTAAAACGTGGCAATGCCACATACAACGAGTACTCTGAAGGAAACACCTTTGGGTCGGATCTCTGCAGCCGAAGGTGATCCACTTCGCCCTGACTGTCATTTGTATCTTTGTGTTTCTTGGGTGTTTCCTATCCACCCGACACTTAGCAGTGATGAAAGAGAATTCCTGCATGTTTTGTCTACACCCTTGCAGGCTTCAAAGACTCAAATACAAGCGAAGGAAGGGGAAAAAGAGAGAGAAAGGCTCACAAATCCTGCCTCGTACTTTCGGCACAAAAGAACGGATGCCAACCCTCTACGGAAGGGAACCGGAGACCTCAAATATCTATAGATGGGAATCCGACGTCCCCAAACAAGACAGAAGTGAATCTAACACTCTAGAAGGGAACCACCCATCCCAATATCCTACAGAAGGGATTCTAAGACCCTATGGAGGGGAATCGAGGACCTTAAAAGACCACAAAAGGAAACCTGGATGAGAAAGAAACCAGTAGAAGCACCTTCAACCGTTCAGTATTTGGAAACCTTGACACACATGGTGACATTTTGCAGCCCAGGATTACAAGCAACAGTCCCGTCCCCCCCTTAAAGCTTTCCTAACCAGAGTCCTGCAAAACAAGAGGGGAAATGGGAGCCACGTGTTGCTGTGGCCCAGTCTGCGTATATGTGTTTTTCGTGTGTATATGTGCATATGTGTGTGTTAGACATGGTCAATCCATGGTTCTAAAGTACTTACAAAACTAAAGTTCTGGTAGTGAAAATTTCAGAACTCTAACAAAACTTTCAAAATTTAATTATTATTTCATTATTGGTGATTTTTATGATAGAACCAATTAGGAAGTGCCATTTATAATGAAATTTGAGAGTTTTGTTAGAGTTCTGAAATTTTCACCACCAGAACTTTAGTTTTGTAAGTACTTTAGAACCTCTTAGAACCATGGATTGACCAGACCTTGTGTGTGTGTGTGTGTGTGTTTGTGTGTATGGTTTTGTGCATGTGTTGTAATATWTTTTTTGTTTTTTGGCTTTCTAGTCGTCCCCTGCCATGAGTTGCAGTGGCCAGTCTGCATATATGTGTTTTCTSTGTGTATATATTTGTGTACATGTGTATATATGTGTGTGTGTKTGTGGGTTTGCACATGTGTTGTAATATATTTTTTGGTTTTCGGCTTTCTAGTCGTTCCCTGCCATGCATTGTTGTGGCTCAGTCTGTGTATATGTGTTTTCTGTGTGTATATATTTGTGTATATGTGTGTATGTGTATATGTATGCATGTGTATGGTTTAGCGCATGTGTTGTAATATTTTGTTTTTGTTTTTGGCTTTCTAGTCGTCCCTGCCATGCGTTGTTGTGGCCCAGTCTGCATATATGTGCTTTCTGTGTGTATATATTTATGTATATGTGTATATATGTGTGTGTGTGTGGTTTTGCACATGTGTTGTAATATATTTTTTAGTTTTCGGCTTTCTAGTCGTTCCCTGCCATGCATTGTTGTGGCTGTGTATATGTGCTTTCTGTGTGTATATATCTGTGTATATGTGTATATATGTGTGTATGTGTATATCTATCTATCTATCTATCTATTATCTATCTATCTATCTATCTATCTATCTATCCATCCATCCATCCATCCATCCATCCATCCTATCTATATATCTATATCAATATATCTCTATCTATCTATCTATCTATCTATCTATCTATCTATCTATCTATCTGTATGTGTGTGTGTGTGTGTGTGTTGGTGGGTTTGCGCATGTGTTGTAATATATTTTTTGTTGTTTGGCTTTCTAGTCATCCCCTGCCATGCGTTGCTGTGGTCCAGTCTGTGTATATATGTTTTTTGTGTGTGTATGTGTGTATATATATTTGTGTATATGTGTATATATGTGTGTTTGCATATATGTGTGTGTCAAGGTCAGACGCCAGCCAATTCAGATAATTCTATCACAACAGTGTGTGTGGTTTTGCACATGCACTAGTGTATATATTTTTTTGCCTTTTTAAGTCTCTTCTGTTGTGTTTTCCAGTGTTTTATGAGTGAGGGTCACTCCCTGGCCTGAGAGGTGTCTTGTGTCCAAATTTGGTGTCAATTCGTCCAGTGGTGTTTGAGTTCTGTTAATCCCACAAACGAACACTGCATTTTTGTTTATATAGATGGGGAAGAATAGCAAGTAAGTCTCAGCCCTTCCAAGAAAAATACCACCGCAAGGGCGACGGAAGGTGGAGTTTTTCCTTCCAGGTTCTGCCCCGCGTTGCATTACCTGACTGTGTTTCTCAACCTGGGGGTCGGGACCCCTGAGGGGGTCGTGAGGGGGTGTCAGAGGGGTCGCCAAAGACCATCAGAAAATACAGTATTTTCTGGAGGTCATTGGGATTCTGTGTGGGAAGTTTGACCCAATTCTATTGTTGGTCGAGTTCAGAATGCTTTTTGATTGTAGGTGAACTATAAATCCCAGCAACTACAACTCCCAAATGTCAAGGTCTATTTTCCCCAGACTCTACCAGTGTTCACATTTGGGCATACTGAGTATTTGTGCCAAGTTTGGTCCAGATCCATCATTGCATGAATCCACAGCGCTCCTCTGGATATAGGTGAACTACAACTCCCAAACTCAAGGTCAACGCCCACAAAACCCTTCCAGTGTTTTCTGTTGGTCATGGGAGTTCTTTGTGCCAAGTTCGGTTTAAATCCATCAGTGGTGGAGTTCAGAATGCTTTTTGATTATAGGTGAACTATAAATCCCAGCAACTACAACTCCCAAATGTCAAGGTCTATTTCCCCTAGACTCTACCAGTGTTCACATTTGGGCATACTGAGTATTTGTGCCAAGTTTGATCCAGATCCATCCTTGCTTGAGTCCACAGTGCTCCTCTGGATATAGGTGAACTACAACTCCCAAACTCAACTACAACTCCCAAACTCCCAAACTCCTTCCAGTGTTTTCTGTTGGTCATGGGACCTCTTCAAGTTCGGTTTAAATCCATCGCTGGTGGAGCTCTGAATGCTTTTTGATTATAGGTGAACTATAAATCCCAGCAACTACAACTCCCAAATTACAAAATCAATCCTCTCCCCCCCCCCCCCCCCCCCCCCCAACCCCACTAGCATTCACATTTGGCCATATTGGGTATTTGTGCTCAATTTATTCCAGTGAATGGAAATATATCCTGCATATCGGATATTAACATGACGATTGATAACCGTACTAAAATGACAGGTACCAAGTAGCAACGAAAACAATATTATGGTTGGGGGTCACCACAACATATGGAACGGCATTATTAAGGGGTCACGGCATTGGCAAGGTTGAGAACCACTGTGCTAAAGAGAGAGAGATGGGGGGGGGGACACCGTCCTTCAGGTGTTATTAATGTCCAGGACTGAGCGGAATACAAATGGGGAGAGGAGCGGACGGCGAAGAAGAGGCGGCTCTTATCTCTCCACCTCCGGCCAACGGGTTCTGACCTCGGCGTGGAACCTGACAGCATCTCCAGATTCCCAAACAAGCCCTCAATGACAGATCGGGGCAAGAGCGGCCTCCCTGAGATGGGGGGGGGGGAGATATATATTCTGCGTCAAGAGGCGGAAAGGGAAGGGGACCCAGAAGAGAAGGCGTCGCGCCAATGAGACGTCCCCCGTTTCCTTCCCGGAGGAACGCATTCAAGCACGAGCGCCCTCCCTCCCTCCCTCCCGCTTGCCAAGGGAATCCGTGCCCGGAAGAAGGAAGAAGAACCAAGAGGAAGAGGAGAGTGGCGTGTTCCACGTACCGTAGACGTAAAGGACGTAATCGGAGAAGGAGGTGCCCACTTCGTTGGAAGCCTCGCAGCGGTAGGTGCCGTTGTCGCTCTTGTTGAGGCTCTCGATGTGGAGGTTCGATCCGGACACTAGAACGTGTTGGGGCATCTCGTCGTCGACCCGGATCCACGTCACGTCCAGGGGCCTAAAAAGGAGGAAGGAAGGAAGGAAGCAAGGAAAGAAAGAAGGGGATAATCTGAAACTAGGTACAAATACATATGAAAGCCAGGTCTAAGGACTGGGACAGACTGGGAGTGATTCACAGCTTGGGAGTGATCCTGGACTCATCGCTGAGCCTGGAACCACAGGTTTCAGTGGTGGCCGGGAGAGCTTTTGCACAATTAAAGCTTGTGCACCAGTTGCGTCCGTACATTGGGAAGTCTGATTTGGCCACAGTGGTCCACGCTCTTGTTACATCCCGTATAGACTACTGCAAACACACTCTACGTGGGGTTGCCCTTGAAGACTGTTCGGAAACTTCAACTGGTCCAGCGAGCTTTTGCACAATTAAAACTTGTGCACCAGTTGCGCCTGTACCTTGGGAAGTCTGATCTGGCCACAGTGGTCCACGCTCTTGTTACATCCCGTATAGACTACTGCAAACACACTCTACGTGGGGTTGCCCTTGAAGACTGTTCGGAAACTTCAACTGGTCCAGCGAGCTTTTGCACAATTAAAACTTGTGCACCAGTTGCGCCCTGTACCTTGGGAAGTCTGATCTGGCCACAGTGGTCCACGCTCTTGTTACATCCCGTATAGACTACTGCAAACACACTCTACGTGGGGTTGCCCTTGAAGACTGTTCGGAAACTTCAACTGGTCCAGCGAGCTTTTGCACAATTAAAACTTGTGCACCAGTTGCGCCTGTACCTTGGGAAGTCTGATCTGGCCACAGTGGTCCACGCTCTTGTTACATCCCGTATAGACTACTGCAACACTCTACGTGGGGTTGCCCTTGAAGACTGTTCGGAAACTTCAACTGGTCCAGCGAGCTTTTGCACAATTAAAACTTGTGCACCAGTTGCGCCTGTACCTTGGGAAGTCTGATCTGGCCACAGTGGTCCACGCTCTTGTTACATCCCGAATAGACTACTGCAACACACTCTATGTGGGGTTGCCCTTGAAGACTGTTCGGAAACTTCAACTGGTCCGGTGAGCGGCAGCCAGGCTGCTCACCGGAGCGACATACAGGGAGCACACCACCCCTCTGCTGTGTCAGCTCCACTGGCTGCCGGTTCAATTCCGAGCACAATTCAAGGTGCTGGTTTTGACCTACAAAACCCTGTACGGTTCCGGTCCAGCGTATCTGTCCGAACGTATCTCCCTCTACGTCCCACCCCGGAGTTTGAGATCATCTGGGGAGGCCCTGCTATCGACCCCACCACTGTCACAAGTGAGGCTGGTGGGGACGAGGAGCAGGGCTTTCTCAGTGGTGGCCCCTCACCTGTGGAACTCACTCCCGGGAGAAATCAGAGCATCACCATCCCTCCTCTCCTTCAGGAGGAAGGTAAAGACGTGGTTGTGGGACCAGGCCTTCGGGCAATCTACTAACTAGATAAGGACAGCCAGACGAATAGGACCGGCAGGACTGACAATTGTGGAATTGGAATTTGAACTATGAGATAGCGAACGCTGACCGGCAATAAGGAGTAATTGGTTTGTATTTATTTGTATGGATTTTTATTGGTCTTATTGGTTTTATCGGTTTATAGATGTAATGTAGAATTGTGGTTTGATTGCTAATTTATGTTATTTTGTTTTATTACTGTTGTGTGATATGGGCATCGAATTGTGCCTTGCTTTTGTAAGCCACCCTGAGTCCCCTTCGGGATGAGAAGGGCGGGGTAGAAGGAAACCAAATAAATAAATAAATAAGACTGGCACTAACTGGGAATCCATCTCCGGGGGGCCAAGCGGAGAAGGCCCTGCTTTTGTGCTCTCTCACCCTGAGTTTTTAAACCATTGTATTGTACATGCGGCCCGCTCACTGTCATTATGTTGTTTATTGCTTTCTTATGCTTTGTGTATATTGCTTATTGTGTTTATATGCTTTTGTACTTTATTGCAATGTTGTTTATTTTATTTTATTATAATTTGTATTGTGTTTTATTGTAATTTGTTCTTTGGGCTTGGCCTCATGTGAGCCGCCTTGAGTCCCCATTGGGGAAGATGGTGGCGGAGTATGAATAAAGATTATTATTATTATTATTACTACTACTAGTCGTCCCCTGCCATGCATTGCTGTGGCCCACATGGGGACTCTGTGTGGGAGGTTTGGCCCAATTCTATCGTTGGGGGGGTTCAGAATGCTCTGTGATTGTAGGTGAACTATAAATCCCAGCAACTACAACTCCCAAATGTCAAGATTCTTTTCCCCAAACTCCACCAGTGTTCACATTTGGGCATATTGAGTATTCGTGTAGAGTTTGGTCCAGATCCATCATTGTTTGAGTCCACAGTGATCTCTGGATGTAGGTGAACTACAACTCCCAAAACCAAAGGACACTGCCCACCAAACCCTTCCAGTATTTTCTGTTGGTCATGGGAGAACTGTGTGCCAAGTTTGGTTCAATTCCATCATTGGTGGGGTTCAGAATGCTCTGTGATTGTAGGTGAACTATAAATCCCAGCAACTACAACTCCCAAATATCAAGTTTCTATTTTCCCCAAACTCCACCAGTGTTTACATTTGAACATATTGAGTATTCGCGTAGAATTTGGTCCAGATCCATCATTATTTTAGTCCACAGTGATCTCTGGAGGTAGGTGAACTACAACTCCAAAACCAAAGGACACTGCCAACCAAACCCATTCAGCATTTTCTGTTGGTCATGGGAGTTCTGTGTGCCAAGTTTGGTTCAATTCCATCGTTAGTGGGGTTCAGAATGCTCTTTGATTGTAGGTGAACTATAAATCCCAGCAACTACAACTCCCAAATGATCATTGTTTGAGTCCACAGTGTTCTCTGGATGTAGGTGAACTACAACTCCAAAACCAAAGGACACTGCCCACCAAACCCAGTATTTTCTGTTGGTCATGGGAGAACTGTGTGGGAAGTCTGGCCGAATTGTCTCATTGGTGGAGTTCAGAATGCTCTTTGGTTGTAGGTGAACTATAAATCCCAGCAAGTACAACTCCCAAATGACAAAATCAATTTTTTTGAGTGATGGACATACATTGGGTGGTTAGGTGTATGCTGTCCAAATTTGGTGTCAATTGGCCCACTGGTTTTTGAGTTCTGTTAATCCCACATGAACATGACATTTTTATTTATATAGATTATTGGGTTGTTGTAGGTTTTTTCGGGCCAGATACAGCCCTCCAAGGTAATTTTCCCGGCCCTCACTCAGGGTCAACCAAAGTCTGAAACGACTTGAAAGTACACAACAACAACAACAACAACAACAACAACAATCCTATCTCATCAGCCAAAAACAGGCCCACACTTCCCACTGAAATACTAGTAAGTTTATATTTGTTAAAATTGTTCTTCATTTTAATGATTGTATTGTTTTTAAGTGTTTTTTGAACTACAAATAAGAGATGTGCACTGTGCATAGGAATTCATTCATGCTTTTTTTTTTCAAATTATGATCCAGGCCTCCAACAGTTTGACAGACTGGACCTGGCCCTCTGTTTAAAAATTTTGTGGACCCCTGGTCTAGAGGCATTCTCTCCTGACGTTTCGCCTGCATCTATGGCAAGCATCCTCAGAGGTAGTGAGGTCTGTTGGAACTAGGAAAAAGGGTTTATATATCTGTGGAATGACCAGGGTGGGACAAAGGACTCTTGTCTGCTGGAGCTAGGTGGGAATGGGTTGTTGTTGGTTTTTTCAGGCTATATGGCCATGTTCTAGAGGCATTCTCTCCTGACGTTTCGCCTGCATCTATGGCAAGCATCCTCAGAGGTAGTGAGGTCTGTTGGAACCAGGAAAAAGGGTTTATATATCCTGTGGAATGACCAGGGTGGGACAAAGGACTCTTGTCTGCTGGAGCTAGGGGTGAATGTTTCAACCAGTATTTTAAAAAACTCTAAAATTACAACAGCAAACATCAGAGGAAAAACAATCAGGGAAATCTAATCACCTCTTAACAAAAGATTGCTCCAGGCACTGCCAGGCCATCAAATGCTAATCAAGGTGGTCAGTTGAAACATTCACACCTAGCTCCAGCAGACAAGAGTCCTTTGTCCCATCATGGTCATTCCACAGATATATAAGCCCATTTTCCTAGTTCCAACAGACCTCACTACCTCTGAGGATGCTTGCCATAGATGCAGGCGAAACGTCAGGAGAGAATGCCTCTAGAACATGGCCATATAGCCTGAAAAAACCCTACAACAACCCAGTGTTTCTGGTCATGAAAGCCTTCGACAATACATTATTATTATTATTATTATTATTATTATTATTATTATTATTATTATTGTGGGTTGCCACTGTGTTTTAATGACTCATTAAAATACATATTTGGAAAGGTGGGCACTTGTGTGTTAACTTACACAAGTGCCCACCTTCCCCCCTGCTTTTGCTTTGACATAAGAGCAATGTTTTGAGTTAAGAGCTCGGTCTCTCTTAACTCAAGATAACATTGTATGCATGTTTGGTGTCCTTTCCCTGGCCCTCATTTATTTATTTATTTATTTATTTATTTCTCGTATTTATATCCCGTCACTTCTCAACCCCCGAAGGGGGGACTCAGGACGACTCACAATGTGCCCCATTTCCTGCTTCTTCTTTTCTTTCTCGTATTTTGGAAACGCAATGCAAACCCAATGGAGGGGAAATGCACCGTTGCAAAGAAATCCATCCAGGAAGCTAGGAAACCAAACCCGACGCTCCGGTGGTCTTAATGCGCGCACACAGAAATGCAACACAATGCAAAGGAGCTTGGAGGGTACGTGGGAAACACTGCGGCCTCTGCGGAAACCGTACACAATTCCATCCAAAGTGTCTCCTATCCTTTGGGAGCAAGGACTGCATCAGGACCGCAGCCTTGGATTTAAATTCATGGTGAACGATGGTGGGAAGCGGAGGGTGTGTGTGTTGTGTGTGTGTGTGTCGGGGGAGGCCAGGGAGAGGCAAAGAAAACCTTCTGTAAGCGAAAAGGTCAGAGCGGGAGGTTATCGATCAGGCGTGTCTTCTTCGGTAGGGCAAATTCATTAAGCGGAGGGAAGGAGGGAGGAGGAAAAACAAGGCCGGCTGGAAAAGAAGAATCAAAGCCCAGCCAAGTCCAATGGACCTCTGGCCTGATAACACAATCAGGGAAAGAGGCTGGGGAAAAAAGAAGGTTGTGTGGGGCCTCTTGTGGTGATGGTTTGAGCAGGCACATCATGCCCAAAGGGAAACTGCGCTGGTGGTGCTACCCTTCCCATGCCATTTCTGCTTCCGGAGCTCCATTTTCAAGCCCACTTGGTGAATGAAGGCACACCTGTCCTATCTCTCACATGCATAAACATATTTGGCTGTAACTTCTCTACTAAACGCAGTAACATCCCATTATTACAGTGGAAGCGGTGGCGCAGTGGGTTAAACCCCTGTGCCAGCAGGACTGAAGACCGACAGGTCGCAGGTTCGAATCCGGGGAGAGCGCGGATGAGCTCCCTCTATCAGCTCCAGCTCCTCATGAGGGGACATGAGAGAAGCCTCCCACAAGATGATAAAAACATCAAATCATCCAGGCGTCCCCTGGGCAACGTCCTTGCAGACGGCCAGTTCTCTCACACCAGAAGCGACTTGCAGTTTCTCAAGTTGCTCCTGACACGACAAAAAAAGCGGAAGCTCAACTTATGAGCATTTTGAGTTACAAAACACTCAAACTTACGAAAATGTCCCAACTTACGAGCATTTCAAGTTACGAAATGCTTGCCCCTGCTTTTGCTTTGACATAAGAGCAATGTTTTTAGTTAAGAGCCCGGTCACTCTTAACTCAGGGCAACACTTTTTTCAAAGTTCCCTCTCATCCTCACAGCAAACAGGATGTTTGTAGCGCAAAACTTACTTGGGTTTGCTCTTCACTTAAAGTCTTGAAGTTTTGCAAGACTTTACAAGTGTTTCGAGTTACGAGCAGATGCTCACCCCCGGTTTTGCTTTGACATAGGAGCAATGTTTTGAGTTAAGGGCCCAGTCACTATTAACTCAGGAGCAATGTTTTGAGTTAAGGGCCCAGTCACTATTAACTCAAGAGGGACTGGGCTCTTAGCTCAAGGCAACACTATTTTTTCCCCTAAAGGTCCCTCTCATCCTCACAGCAAACAGGGTATTTGTAGCCCTTGACTTGGCAAAGCAGGTCAAGGAGGTCTCCTTCTCTTGTGAGCAGCTGAGCGGGGGAGCGGGCAAGACCTTATGAGTGTTTTGAGTTACAAGCAGATGCTCACCCCATTTTGCTTTGACACAGGAACAATGTTTTGAGTTAAGGGCCCAGTCACTCTTAACTCAGGAGCAATGTTTTGAGTTAAGGGCCCAGTCACTCTTAACTCAAGAGGGACTGGGCCCTTAACTCAAAGCAACACTATTTTTTTTCATCCTCACAACAAACTGGTTATTTGTAGCATGACACTTAGGTTTGCCCTTCACTTGGCAAAACAGGTCAAGGAGGTCCCCTTCTCTTGTGAGCGGCGATGTTTTGCAAAACTTTATGAGTGTTTTGAGTTATGAGCAGATGCTCAACACCTGGTTTTTGCTTTGACATAGGAGCAATGTTTTGAGTTAAGGGCCCAGTCACTCTTAACTCAAGGCAACACTGTATTTTTTCCAAAGGTCCCTCTCATCCTCACAGCAAACAGGATGTTTGTAGTGCAACACTTACTCGGGTTTGCCCTTCACTTGGCAAAGCAGGTCAAGGGGGGGCTCCTTGTCTTGTGAGCGGCTGAGTGGAGAAGTTTTGCAAGACTTTACGTGTGTTTTAAGTTACGAGCAGATGCTCACCCCCCCAGTTTTGCTTGGATATAGGAGCGATGTTTTGAGTTAAGGGACCAGTCACTCTTAACTCAAGAGGGACTGGTCCCTTAACTCAAAGCAACACTATTTTTTTCAAAGGTCCCTGTCATCCACACAGCAAACAGGATGTTTGTAGCACAACACAGATGCTCAACCCCGGTTTTTGCTTTGACATAGGAGAAATGTTTTGACTTGAGGGCCCAGTCACTCTTAACTCAAGGCAACACTGTATTTTTTCCCCAAAGGTCCCTCTCATCCTTACAGCAAACAGGATGTTTGTAGTGCGACACTTACTCGGGTTTGCCCTTCACTTGGCAAAGCAGGTCAAGGAGGTCCCCTTCTCTGGTGAGCGGCTGAGCGGGGGAGTTTTGCAAGACTTGGACTTCGGGCTTATCTGTGCAGCAAACACACAAAACACACCATGAGAGGGAGAGAGAGAAGGAGAGAGAAGGCAAGCAACACGAGAGAGAAGAAAAGCACGTGCAACCGAACGCGTTTCTGGATGGATCCTGGAACGAAACCTTCCCAAATTAAGTTGACTAATAACCTCCAAAGCCTTACACGCCGATAAGGCCTCTGCGCACCAAGGGCAGCAAGCGGTGCCAGGAGCCTCCGCCGGCTCTTGCGAAATGAAATTTTGTCAAATTGAAGTTTATCTCTGAACTCACTCGAGCTAAAGGAAACTCATTTGCCTTCATGCTGAGGTGAAACGGCAGATTTGTGGCGTTCAGAATTGATATGTTTTATCATGTATCATATTTTACGGGATGACAATACTCGGTGCCACGGCATATTAATACGTCCGGGCTCCGGTGGGAGCGTCGAGCAAGCAACGGACGGCATGGCGGCGGTGGCCCTTGTGCACGAACAAAGGAGAGCCTTCCGCCACCACCAGACACCTCTCACAAATCCCCAAATGCAAATGCGGCCAAGGATTAATGTGGGAAGGGAGTGTCAATCCTTCTGGAGGGTCTGAAGGAACAGGAGATGGTGCCCACCATCATGGAGTCCACTGCCTTCCACACCTACAAGGCAATTTGCTGCCGAATCAGATGAAGACAATCCATGGAAAGCCATGTGTTCCATTTCCACCAACAATCAACCCGTTGTTGAACCAACAATCAACCCTTTGAGATGGTTACCATGAACTCATGGGAACCATCTCAAATGGAGAGTGATAATAAACCCAAAGACATAAGGACTTAGTCTGGATCAGTATACAAAGGGATTGTGGAGCCTCTTTGGGATTAAGTGAGAGAAAGACCTCTCATAAGGTTTGGGAGACCGAGTCTACGCCGGACTGGAAGAGAGCCCAAACGGCCCCATATGGACCATGAAGGTGGCCACACTCATTGGGCTGGATCCAGGGCTCGAAGAGAGATCCAGCTGTGTTTGCCTGGAATATTGGTATGCAAAGGAATCTTGTATCCCCTCTCAGATGAACTGAGAGGAAGACCTTGGTAGCATAAGCTTTTGTAAATGGAATTTGTTGTTGTTGTTGTTCATTCATTCAGTCGCTTCTGACTCTTTGTGACCTCCTAGACCATCCCAGGTCAGAGCTGCTCCCTGTTTGTCGTCACCACCCCCAGGGTCTCCTTCAATCCAGTCACTTCAAGGATGCCATCCATCCATCTTGCTCTTGGTCAGACCCTCTTCCTTTTTCCTTCCATTTCCCCAGCATCATTGTCTTCTCTAAGCTTTCCCGTCTCCTCATGATGTGGCCAAAGTACTTCATCTTGGCCTCTACTATCCTTCCCTCCAATGAGCAGCCGGGCTTTATTTCCTGGAGGATGGGCTGGTTGGATCTTCTCGCAGTCCAAAGCACTCTCAGAACTTTCCTCCAGCACCACAGCTCAAAAGCTTCTCTCTTCCTTCGCTCAGTTTTCCCTAAGGTCCAGCTCTCACATTCGTAGGTGGCTACGGGAAATACCATTGCTTTATGTGGATCTTCGTTGCCAATGTGATGTCTCTACTCTTCACTATCTTATCAAGATTAGACATTGCTTTCCTCCCAAGAAGGAAGCATCTTCTGATTTCCTGGCTGCAGTCTGCATCTGCAGTCATCTTTGCAGCTAGAAATACAAACTGAATCTACAAAGGCCAAATAATCTGGGACTAGTCCTGAGCCTGAATGGTCCTGGATAAAGGTGACCACATCCACTGAGTCAAATCTAACATGGTGCCTCCCTGTTGTCCATGTAGGCAGTGAATTCACTCAGGTGGCCATTTTGGCATTGCCAACACCACATCTTGCCATCAGAACTGGCTGGATCCAGACCTGAACCAGCTGTCCAGATATCAACAACTGGATCAAAAAGCTACTCTTGAGTTTCTGGGGAACAATGGACTTTTCCTTGAGTTTGCTTCGGTCAGAGCAAAGTCAATGTGAAGCCAGAGAAGATAGACATAAGTCATCTGGAGCATCACCACCAGCTTTGGGATGAGTCCACCTTTTTTACTGAGTCATGGAATTATAATCATAGAATTATAGAATCTTAGAGTTGGAAGAGACCTCCAAAGGCCATCCAGTCCAACCCCATTCTGCCAAGAAACAGGACAATCACGTTCAAAGTACCCCTAACAGATGGCATCCAGCCTCTGCTTCAAAGCCTCCAAAGGAGGAGCCTCCACCACACTTCAAGGTAGAGAGTTCCACTGCTGAACGGCTCTCACAGCTAGGAAGTTCTTCCTCATGTTCAGGTGGAATCTCCTTTCCTGTTGTTTGAAGTCTATGTGCATCTGATGATGCAAACTCCAATCTATAAAAGCTTATGCTCCAAACATCTTCTTCACAGATGCTACAAGATCCCTTTGCATAATAAACATGGAGGTAGTTCCATCCCTTGTCAACCTGGGATACAAAATGAGGGAGAGGCGACATGTTTTGCTCATGCACCGAAGAGCACCTCAAAGCCCAATTTGAGGAACTGGGTGCGTATGGATGGAGATAGCTAAGTTGGAGAGATGTATGGACCACCTGTAGACGCAGGGAGCTCCCAGTACAAATTGGAATGGGGTCCAGTTGTTTTAGAAACCCAACTGGTGCCTAAGACTTGGTGCAGAATAAGACGTGAAGTAAAGTAGGTCTACTTGGGATTTCTGCTCCATAGTCTCGTTGGCAAGGGACCGACGAAGAGGCAAACACATATATTATCCACTTTCACACAATACTTCAAAACGAACAATGGTGGACATTCAAGGAAACCTGTAAAAGAACACTGGGGTGACTTTAAGCAGCAAAGATCATCATCAAATCTAGAGAGT
This sequence comes from Anolis sagrei ordinatus, assembly GCF_025583915.1. NCBI lineage: Eukaryota > Metazoa > Chordata > Lepidosauria > Squamata > Anolidae > Anolis > Anolis sagrei. The sequence goes on along the minus strand of NW_026847882.1, from coordinate 45,574,654 downwards.
AACACAGGAAGTTAGTGCGGACGCAGAAAGGGAGATGATGCACCTTACTTGGAATTTCACTGAGAGAGATTATCTATCTATCTATCTATCTATCTATCTATCTATCTATCTATCTATCTATCTATCTAGTTTAGACCATAAATACATTATAGATATATGCATTTTTGTTTCAACTACACAAGCAATGCTTGAGCACATGATGTGACATGACACACATATGATCTTCTCTTCCAGGGAAGGAGGAAGTCCGCTCCTGCTGGGAAATAAGGGTAAGTATCAGTCCACGGATACTGAACTCATAAAACCTTACATTTCCTTGATTTCAGAATATTGACAAACCAATTGCTCCCTGCCCCCCAAAATCGTGCAACCAGGGATTTGAATCTCACGAGGAAATGAAACGCCTCTTTCCCTCGTCAACCACAATGTCTCCACGCGCTCAGATTGCTTGCAAACGAGAGGAAGAAACAATGGTATTATTTGCGACGCGCACCCCCAAATTATAGGGAATTCCTGCCTAGAATTCCTGCAAATTGACAGGAGAAAATAAATGAGAGGTAGAAGGAGAACTGGAGGAGGGAAACAAAATATAATTGTAATTAGATGTTAGTTTTGAAACATGAACCAGTTAAAGGCATATATCACCTGGTAAGGCCTTTGAAAGATAATGGACGCCGCTCTAAATATGACACATAGGACGAGGTGTAATGGGGTGTAATGGGGTTCAATGGAAGACAAAGAGTCAAAAAGGAGATGGAGACGGAGGAGGAAAGAACAGAGGGATTGGGAAGGAAAGCAGCCGGAGGGAGATATTTGGATAGAAGAGAAACAAAAAGCGAAGGGACATGGATTGGCATGCAAAACACAAATGTTTACATTGGGGGGAAAGGAAAATTAGGTAATAATATTTGATGGAATGATGATATTTTTGTGCCATGGTTAAGAACAAAGTGATTTTTAGCAATATTTGGCCATTGCGAGTAACAAACAAAAATAGCAGCAGCAGTGATGGAATTTGGGGGAAAGGAAAGAGGAAGAGAGCCAAGGAAGAAGGCTGGTTTGAGAAAGAAAGAGTCACTTTGTCAATAGGCAACCCCCCAAGAAAGCCAAGGGAAGAGTCCAGAGGGCGAGGAAATCCAGGCAACGTTGTCCTTGAAAAGAGGGAGCTTGAAAGAATGCGCAGGCGGCTGTGAAGGAATGACAAGAGGAGATCAAAGATTAAAAAATAAAGAGCCCAGATCTGAGATTGCAAAGCAGAACGGGGACAACAACATCGGCAGGAAACACAATAGTTTGTATGAAAGGACCGGAGAACATAATAACAGAATGGGAATAATAATAATAACACCAAGAAAAAGGAGAAGGAGAAGCAGCAGCAGCAGCAGCGAAAAGCTCCGGCACAAACGAAGGGATCTCCGACGGAGGGAAAGGAGGAAAGGAGAAGGAAAAAGGGGAGGTGGAGAACCATGGAAACCACGTTGGAGATCTACAGAACTGAAAACACACCAGCAAATTCAGTCATTGGATTTTTAGGTGCACAATATAGTCTACTGCAGTGGTTCTCAACCTGGGGTCCCCAGATGTTTTTGGCCTACAACTCCCAGAAATCCTAGCCAGTTTACCAGCTGTTAGGATTTCTGGGAGTGGAGGCCAAAAACATCTGGGGACCCCAGGTTGAGAACCACTGGTCTACTGCCATTGCGCTTCATAGGAAAGCCTGGGGTGAATACGTTTCCCTAACTTTGGATCTCAACCTTTTTTTCTGACATATTAAAACGATGATTCTAAAGTTGACCGACATCAACTTGAAGTCCATCTTCTCCTTTCTGTGGACAAGATGACCAACCAGAGAGGACTCCCTCTCATCTAGAATAATGCATCTCAAGCCATCCAATGTGGACAACTAGCTATTTTTTCACCCAACTTCTGGCAACCCCATGAATGAGAGACTTCCACGAAGCCCAACCTCCAAAAGCAATCATAGGGCAGACATGGATTCCTTGAAGGCATCAATCCATGTAGACTATGTTCTTTCTGTCTTGCCTTCAACATTACAGAGCATTATTGAGCCATGGCACACAGAACTGAAAACACACCTGCGAATTTGGTCATTGTTTTTTAGATGGACACATAATATAGTCTACTGCCATTTCTCTTCACAGAAAAGCCCGGGGTGAATACGTTTCCCTAACTTTGGATCTCAACCTTTTTTTCTGACATATCAAGACGACAATCCTACGGTTGATCGACATCAACTTGAAGTCCATCTTCTCCTTTCCGTGGACAAGATGACCAACCAGAGAGGACTCCCTCTCATCTAGAATAATGCGTCTCAAGTCATCCAATGTGGACAACTAGCTATTTTTTCACCCAACTTCTGGCAACCCCATGAATGAGAGACTACCATGAAGCCTGACCTCCAAAAGCTCTGCTCAGGTCTTGGCATCATAGGGCAGACATGGATTCCTTGAAGGTATCAATCCACACAGACTATGTTCTTTCTATATTGCCTTCAACATTATAGAGCATGAATGAGAGACGTCCATGAAGCCCGACCTCCAAAAGCAATCATCAGGCAGACATGGATTCCTTGAAGGAGTCAATCCATGTAGACTGTGTTCTTCCTGTGTTGCCTTCAACATTACAGAGCATTATTGCTTTGTCATTGAGCCATGGCATACAGAACTGAAAACACACCTGCGAATTTGGTCATTGGTTTTTTAGATGCACCCACTACATAGTCTACTGCCATTTCTCTTCACAGAAAAACCCGGGGTGAATACGTTTCCCTAACTTTGGATCTCAACCTTTTTTTCTGACATATCAAGACAACAATCCTACGGTTGATCGACATCAACTTGAAGTCCATCTTCTTTCCGTGGACAAGATGACAACCAGAGAGGACTCCCTCTCATCTAGAATAATGTGTCTCAAGCCATCCAATGTGGACAACTAGCTTCCATAAAGACTTCCATAAAGTCTGACCTCCAAAAGCTCTACTCAGGTCTTGGGATCATAGGGCAGACATGGACACCTTGAAGGCATCAATCCACACAGACTATGTTCTTCAACATAGATTATGTTCTTTCTATATTGCCCTCAACATTATAGAGCATGAATGAGAGACGTCCATGAAGCCCAACCTCCAAAAGCAATCATAGGGCAGACATGGATTCCTTGAAGGCATCAATCCATGTAGACTATGTTCTTCCTGTGTTGCCTTCAACATTACAGAGCATTATTGCTTCGTCATTGAGCCATGGCTTGCAGAACTGAAAACACACCTGAGAATTTGGTCCTTTCTGTGGACAAGATGACCAACCAGAGAGGTCTCCCTCTTGTCTAGAATAATACATCTCAAGCCATCCAATGTGGCCAACTAGCTCTCTTTTCACCGGACTTTTTGCAACCCCATGAATGAGAGACTTCCATGAAGCCTGACCTCCAAAAGCTCTGCTCAGGTCTTGCGATCATAGGGCAGATATGGATTCCTTGAAGGCATCAATCAATCCACACAGACTATGTTCTTCAACATAGCCTATGTTCTTTCTATTTTGCCTTCAACATTATAGAGCATAATTCTTTTCTCATTGAGCCATGGCATCTCATGATAGGCCCAAAGTATGATAGCCTCAGCCATTTTGGCTTCAATGGAAAGTTAGTTAGAAATGGCACAGCCTTTCTAGTTATGGAAAAAATCCTGTTTGATGAACCTGTAGATTATATATTTATCCTGTTTCACCAAATACATATCTATCTACAATATCTACCTACCTACCTACCTATCTATCTATCTGATAGAATATATGGCATGCTATACATATACGTGATATATGTGCATGATCAATAATAAATATACTATATATCCCTTATATATTTATCCCCTATTTCACCAAAGATATTCTCTCTCTGATATATACTATAGATGTGTGTGATATATATGCATGATAAATATTCTTTCTCTATATATGATATATGACTTATATATTTATCAGATACTAGCTGTCCCCTGCCAGGCGTTGCTGTGGCCCAGTCTGGTGATCTAGAAAATAAAGTAATGAGAAAGTGTTGGTTTCTAATATATGTAACTTCTCTATGCTTGTGGGTAAACAGTTCATGGGGTTCAGAATGCTGTTTGTAGGTGAACTGTAAATCCCAGTAACTACAACACCCAAATGCCAATATCTATTTTCCCCAAACTCCATCTGTGTTCATATTTGGGCATATTGAGTATTCCTGACAAGTTTGGTCCAGATCCATCATTGTTTGAATCCACAGTGTTCTCTGGAGATAGGTGAACTACAATTCCCAAAGTCAAGGTCAATGCACACCAAACCCTTCTAGTGTTTTCTGTTGGTCATGGGAGTCCTGTTTGGTTCAATTTCATCATTGATGGAGTTCAGAATATTCTTTGATTGTAGGTGAACTATCAATCCCAAGAACTACAACTTCCAAATGCCAAGATCTATTTCCCCCAAACTCCATCTGTGTTCATATTTGGGCATATTGAGTGTTCGTGCCAAGTTTGGTCCAGATCCATCATTGTTTGAATCCACAGTGCTCTCTGGATATAGGTGAACTACAACTCCCAAACTCAAGGTCAATATCCACCAAACCTTTCTAGTGTTTTCTATTGGTCATGGGAGAACTGTGTGACAAGTTTGGTTCAATTCCATCGTTGGTGGAGTTCAGAATGCTCTTTGATTGTAAGTGAACTCTAAATTGCAGCAACTACAACTCCCAAATAACAAAATCAATTTTTTGGAGTGATGGTCACTGCATGGGTTAGTAGAAGTCTTGTGGCCAAATTTGGTGTCAATTCCCCCAGTAGTTTTTGAGTTCTGTTAATCCTACAAACGAACATTACATTTTTAGTTATATAGATACTAGCCATCCCCTGCCACGCGTTGCTGTGGCCCACTCTGCTGGTCATGGGGGCTGTGTGTGGGAGGTTTGCCCCAATTATATCGTTGTTGGGGTTCAGAAAGCTCTGGGATTGTAGGTGAACTACAAATCCCAGCAACGACAACTCCCAAATGTCAAGATTCTATTTTCCCCAAACTCCACCAGTGTTCACATTTGGGCATATGGAGTATTCGTGTAGAGTTTGGTGCTGATCCATCCTTGTTTGAGTCCACAGTGATCTCTGGATGTAGGTGAACTACAACTCCAAAACCCAAGGACACTGCCCACCAAACCCTTCCAGTATTTTCTGTTGGTCATCGGAGTTCTGTGTGCCATGTTTAGTTCAATTCCATCGTTGGTGGGGTTCATAATGCTCTTTGATTGTAGGTGAACTATAAATCCCAGCAACTACAACTCCCAAATGACAAAATCAATTTTTGAGTGAAGGACATACATTGGGTTGTTAGGTGTCTTGTGGCCAAATTTGGCTTCAATTCCCCTAGTAGTTTTTGAGTTCTGTTAATCCCACAAACGAACATTACATTTTTATTTTTATAGATTTCACCAAGATATTGATCTCTATCTGGCCCCATATAAAATCCAGATGATTGACTTTGAACTGGATTATGTGGCAGTGTAGACTCATATAATCCAGTTCAAAGCAGATAATGTGGATTAACTGTGGCTAATAGGGCAGTGTAGATCTATCCTCAGACTACTTCCGAAGTATTTCGAAGGGATTGGTTGTGCTAATGTTTGAGCGATGATGGCGCAGCAAGGGCCGGCAATTCAGCTGCAGTCCGACCCGGTCGGAAACGCTTTCCATCTCTCTGGACGTGCGTTCCTCTTCTCCCCATCATCATCATCATCATCACCATCATCACCGCCATCCCTGGGCTAATGAGCCCTCTCTTCGGAGGCGCGAGCAAGCCTTCTTGCTTTGCTCCTTCCGAAGCAGCGCCATTTGTAACTCACGCCGCGCTCTAAAGTGGCACAACTCGAGGGAAGATTGGCACGCTAATGCCCCATCGAAATCAGCAGAAGCAGGGAACAAGAAAAGAAAACCTCCACTTTGGCTGATTTCTGGAGGACTTAAGTGAGCCGAGCTTCCCGTCGGCCGGGTGCAAAGGCGGCGTTGGCGGCATCCGGAAGCATTTCTCCTCCGCCACTGCCTTCAGGTGATGATGGGCCACAGAGACACTTGAGCCGCCACAGATCAGGAATTTGTTTGGAAAAGAGCTCACAAAACAAAGCCATGGCCAAACCTTCCTCTAACACAGTGGTTCTCAACCTTCCTAATGCCGTGACCCCTTCATACAGCCCCTCATGTGGTGGTGACCCCCAACCAGAACATTGTTTTCGTTCCTACTTCATATCAGTCATTTTACTACTGTTATAAATCATAATATAAATATCCAATACGCAGGATGTATTTTCATTCACTGGAACAAATTTGGCACAAATACTCAAAACGCCCTAATATGAATACTGGTTAGGTTGCGTTTCTCATTTGGGAGTTGTAGTTGCTGGGATTTATAGTTCGCCTATAATCAAAGAGCATTCTGAACTCCACCAGCGATTGAATTGAATCAAATTGGGCACACAAAACTCCCATGCCAACAGAAAACACTGGAATGGTTTGGTGGGCATTGACTTCGTAAGGGCAAACGAGGCTATTAAGTAGGGCTGGGCAACCACGGAAAAATTTGTTTCTAAACTCGATTCGTTTTTTGGGGTTTTTTGCATTTCGATATTTAAAAGAATTCCGAATTTTTTCTTTAAAAAAGTTCGATATTTACGAAATTTCGTAAAATTATGAAACGAATACGAAATGAATACGAATTGATTCGTTAATGGCGGACGCGACCGCGCAATACGCTAAAAAACCTCCAAATGGGACAGGGGGAACTTCTGAAGCTTCCCTCTCCCTCTGTTGTTGACTGTTGGTGTGATATTTATAATTTTTTTTCACTGATTAAACAAACATCAGCTATAAAACTTGCCCCAGACATGCGGAAATACTAACGAAATGATTTCGAAATAACGAAACGATTACGAAACGAATACGAAGCAATTATGAAACGAATTGAGAAATTCGTTTCGTTTTTTAGATGCTCCTGAATGGTTCGTTATCGCTTCGTAACAAAAAAAAAAAAAAAAAACGAATTTTTAACGAATTACGAAATTACGAAACGAAACCGCCCGGCCCTACTATTAAGCCATCGCCAATTATGCCGTTTGCAGCAGGAAAGGAAAAGCCTTGCAAGGAGCAACCTGTTGTGATCCCTCCAGCCTCCCCCTCAACCAAAGAATGGTTTCATTTACTATTATTATTATTATTATTATTATTATTATTATTATTATTACGATTCCTCGTCTTTTTCATGCCCGGGAAGGAGAACAAAGAGGCCTCTTCGGCTGAGCCTGGGGTGCAATTATCTCCCATTTCGAAACATGTATTTGGCCACGTTTTTGCAACCCAACGGGCTTCCCGAGACCGGGCCGGGCTTTGCCACGGAGTGCGGCTCTCCTTCCTTCGTTTGCGGCCACGTTCCTCCTCCTCCTCCTCCTTGGAGAAAGGCTTATTAATGAGCTCGCAAACGAGCACCCAACTGGGAAATGTCACAAACAAGAGAGGCTAATGCTCCAGAAAATCAAATAACGGAACACTCAGCCGATCGCGGAGCCTTTCATATATCTGCAATCCTCATACATTTCGAGGTGGGGGGAGACCACACTTTCTGAAAGGGGTCAACACCTCGTTGAACAAAACAACTCATTTATTTTTGTTCAGAAATCTCCAGATGATAAATTATATTGATGTTAATCACTTCACTGCGTACGATCGCAATTAATATTGGCACGTTCTGAAAGCGCCGGGCGGCATATGGACGGCTCCTTCCCTCGCTCGCTTGCTCCCCCTCCTCCCTTCCTTCCTTCTTTCCTTTCTTCCTTCCTTCCGCAAACATAATTGGGCACCGGGAATCCTCCCGGAATGCACAATAAACAGAGGTTACCGCCGTTTCCCTGGGTATGTGTTTTTATAAACATGCGTGTAGACATTATAAATATCTGTGTTCCATTAATTAGGACTGAACTCTACGTTACTTCTCCTGCGGCTTGAAGAATCCAGAACGCCCCCCGCCCACACCACCATCCCTTCAGCATCAAAACACAAGGAAGAAAAAAGGGGAAAACAATCCAAAGGCACCGGGTGGAGGGCTTTCCCCCTTCCTTCCTTCCTTCTCCTTCCTTCCTTCCTTCCTTCCTTCCTTCCTTCCTTCCTTCCTTCCCTCCTCCCGGCTCCTTCTTCTCTCCTTCCTTCCTTCCTTTCTCTCCTCCCTCCTTCCCTCCCCTCTTCTTCTTCCTCCTTTCCTTCTCTTCCTTTTCTTTCTCTCCTCCCTCCCTCCCTCCCTTTCTTTCCTCCTTCCTTCCTTCTTTCTTTCCCTCCTTCTCTTCCCTTCTCCTTCTCCTTCTTCCTTTCCCTTTCCTTCCTCTCATTTCTTTTCTCTTCTTCCTCTTCTCCCTTTCTTTTTCTTTCTTTCCCTCTTTTTCTTTTCTCTTCCTTTCTCCTCTCCTTCCTTTCTTTCCCCCTTCCTTCCTTCCTCCTTCCTTCCTCCCTTTCTTTCCCTTTCCTTCTTTCTTTCCCTCCTTCCCCCTCCTCCCTTCAAATCCTATCCTTTCTTCCTTTCCCTTTCCTTCCTCTTCATTCTTTCTTTTCTCTTCTTCCTCTCTCCCTTCTTTTTCTTTCTTTCACTTTTCTCTCCCTTTCTTCATTTCCTTTTCTCTCCTCCCTCCCTCCTTCTTCCTCCTTCCCCTTCCTTCCTTCTCTCCTTCCTTCCTTCCTTCCTTCTCTTCCTCCTCCCTCCCTCCCTTCAAATCCTACTCCTTTCTTCCTTTCCCTTTCATTCCCCTTCATTCTTTTATCTTCTTTCTCCCTCTCTTTTCTTTTTTCTTTCTTTCGCTCTTCCTCTCCCTTTTCGTTCATTCCTTTTCTCTCCTTCCTTCCTCCTTTCTCTCTCTCTCCTTCCTTCCTTCTCTTTTTTCCTTCCTTCCTTCCTTTTTCTCCTTCCTTCCCTTCACATCATACTTCTTTCTTCCTTTCTTTCCTTCTTTTTCCTCTTTCCTTTCTCTTCTTCCTTTTCTTTTTATCCTTCTTCCTCTCCCTTTTCTCTCCTTCCTGCCTTCCGTCCTTCCGCTTAATCCATTCCTTTTCTCTTCCTTCATTTTGCCTCCCTTTTCTTTCTTCCTCCTTTCTTAATACACTCCTTTTCTCTCTCTTTCCTTTCTTTCTCTCCACTCTCCCTCCTTCCCTTCAAATCCTACCCTCTCCTTCCACTTCCTTCCTCCTCTTTCCTTATCTTTCCATTCCTTTCTCATTTTCTTCTCTTTTTCTTCAAATCCTACTCCGTTCTTCCCTTCCTTCCTTCCTTCTTCCTTTCATTTTCCTTTCTTCCCTCCCTCTCCATTCCTTCCCTTCTCTTCCTCATTTTCCTTTATTTCTGTCTCTCTCCTTCTTCCCTTCCCATTCTACTCCTTCCTTCCTCTTTCTTTCTTTCTTTCTTTCTTTCTTTTTTTCTTTTTCTTCTTTCTCCTCCTCCTCTCCTTTCCCTTCCTTCTCTCCTCTTTCCTTCCTTTTCTTCTCTCTCCTTCCACCCTCTCCCCTTCTTTTCATTTCCTCTCTTCCTTCCTTCCTTCCTCCTTCCTTCCTTCCTTCTTTCTTCCTTCCTTCCTCTTTTCCCTCCTTCTCCTTCCCCATCTTTTCTCTTTCCACAAAAGCAGGCATTCTTTCCTTTCTCCTCCTCCCTTCCCTATTCCATCCATTTTTCCATTTCTTCTTCTTTTCCTAACACCAAAGCATGCAGAGCTGGGTTCCCTCTTTCCTCTCTCTCTTTCTCTCCCTCCGCTCCTTTCCTGCCCATTTCCTTCCAGCCCTTAATGATGCTTTAATGTGTTTCGATGCTCCATTTCACTTTTTAAAAATTATATTTATGCGCAGCCTCCTCCTCAAGCAACAAGGGAAACGGGATTTGTGAGTGTGTGTGTGTGTGTTTGGGGAGGGGATGGGACTTCATGTCGGCCATCTTGACCTAAACCTTCCCACAAAATTTTTTCATGGCAATAGGTTGGGCGTCACCCATGACTCAAACGTTACTCCTGAGATACCCCACCTCATGCTACATGGTACTTGTCAATAAATATGCCATACTGGTGCCGTGCATGTGCATAGCTTTCCTTACACATGTGTTTGTTCTTTTCTGACCATTGTACACAATATATAAAAGATCTCGATGGCAGCTATGCATCCTTGTATGGTGCACAACTCTCCATCAGGGCCTTCCATGGCCCACTTGGTCCAATGCAGGAAGTGCTGTTGTGGGTTCCCCCAATTCATTGTGTGTCTGTAAACACATCTATTGGTAGATAAACAACCAATGCATTGCACATTGGCGGCCTTTAGTAGAAGGGTGGAGTGGTGGGCAACTAATGTGCCACTTATGTGAGCACTGACTTCTGCTACATGAATATGATATAAGTCTCAATGTGTGTGTATCTGAGTATTTTTGGCAGCACAGCTCCAGGTGCATGCAGAATTTTCAATACTGAAGAGCATAATCCATACAGGGCCACTTGATTAGTGTGTCAAGGACACCCAAAACATTTCCTGGATTTCTATTTTGTGGTTGAAGGCCAACAAAAACATCTCAAGGATTTCTGTTTTGTGGTTGATGGCCAACAAAAACATCTCAAGGATTTCTGTTTTGCGGTTGAAGGTTATCAAAAACATCTCAAGGATTTCTGTTTTGCGGTTGAAGGTTATCAAAAACATTTCAAGGATTTCTGTTTTGTAGTTGAATGCTACCAAAAACATCTCACAGATTTCTGTTTTGCAGTTAAAGGCCAACAAAAACATCTCAAGGATTTCTGTTTTGTGGTTGAAGGCTACCAAAAACATCTCACGGAGTTCTGTTTTGTGGTTGAAGGCTACCAAAAACATCTCACGGAGTTCTGTTTTGTGGTTAAAAGCCAACAAAAACATCTCATGGAGTTCTGTTTTGTGGTTGAAGGCCACCAAAAACATCTCACAGAGTTCTGTTTTGTAGTTAAAGGCCAACTAAAACAGCTCACAGATTTTTGTTTTGCAGTTAAAGGCCAACTAAAACATTTCAAGGATTCCTGTTTGTGGTTGATGACCAACAAAAACATCTCACAGAGTTTTGTAGTTGAAGGCCACCAAAAACATCTCACAGATATCTGTTTTGTGGTTAAAGGTCAACAAAAACATCTCATTGAGCTCTGATTTGTAGTTGAAGGCCAACAAAAACATCTCACGGATTTCTGCTTTGTGGTTGAAGGCCACCAAAAACATCTCAAGGATGTTTGTTGTGTCCTTCAACACTTCCACAATCCCTACAAGTGATCTTCTTCTGGGTAAAAGAGAAGGCCAATGGATGCCCTTGGAAGTCTCCTGGGAAAACAAGTGTACCTTTTCCTTAGGTTGCAATGCCTTTCTTTTGAGACCAGAAGTGAACTGGGGACACTTTGCTTGTGGGTGATTTGTTGGTCCATGTGAGCCTCAGAAGGCCTCAGGGCATCAACGTGGCCCCAGACCTGGTCTGTATCCATTGCTTTCTCACTTAGTGTGAAGGACAATATTGTGTAGGAGGATTTGAACATGAGGAAGAACTTCCTGACTGTGAGAGCCGTTCAGCAGTGGAACTCTCTGCCCCGGAGTGCGTTGGAGGCTCCTTCTTTGGAAGCTTTGAAACAGAGGCGGGATGGCCATCTGTCAGGGGTGCTTTGAATGCAATATTCCTGCTTCTTGCCAGAATGGGGTTGGACTGGATGGCCCATGAGGTCTCTTCCAACTCTTTGATTCTAGGATTCTATGATTTGAGCTGAATTTCTGGTTATTTTTGAGAGAGAGCCTCCTTTCCTTCCGCAATGCCGCGGCCCAGCAGGGCTCTCCGATGCAGCCGATAAAGCCGCTCGGCAAACAAGTTCCTCAGCGTTGTTGCTCACAGAGGAGCCGGCAGGAATCAAGTCAGCAAGAGGGGAAGGAGTGGGGGGATTCCAGAGCCATAATTTCATTTGAGCTGGTAGTATGGAAAGTAAGTTTGAACGAAATGTTCATAAAACCTGAAGTTAAATAGGTCAAACTTGTCAGCCCGCGATCTGGCACGCCGGCTTCCAACAAAGTGAATGTGTGCAGCGGGAGGCTGACTTCTAATGGAATTACTGACAGGCCCAGAACAATAGCTGCCGCGGGTCTGGGGACCAAATCCCTCCTTACAAACAGGGCGATTACCATACTCAAGGGGGGTCTGTCAGGAGCAAAGCTCAGGCACCAAAAGCCAAGTGAAAAGCCTCCCCCCCTCCCCTACTTCTCCTCCCGTTGCTCCGAGTGGGAGTATGAGCTCGGGATTGCAGGAGAATGGGCAAAGCACAATCCTCGCTTGTCAGAATCCTTCCTTCCTCTTCTCTTCCCTCCTCTCCTTCCAGCTCCTCCTCCCCTTCCTCTTCCTCCTTGTCCTCCTTTTCCTCCCTCTTATTGCTCTTTGCTTCCATCCTTCTTACTCTCCTTCCTTCCTTCCTTCCTTCCTTCCTTCCTTCTTCCTTCCTTCCTTCCTTCCTTCTTCCTTCCTTCCTTCCTTCCTTCCTTCCCCTTTCTCTTCCTCCTTCCTCCCATTCCTCTCTCCTCCTAATTTCTTATTCTCTTTCTTCCTGATTTCTCCTTTTACTTTCTTCTTCCTCCGTTCTCCTCCTCCTCCCTCTCCTCCTCCCAATTTCTCATCCACTTCCTTTTTCTCCTCCTCCTTGTCCCCCTAGTTTTTCTTTCTCCTCCTTTCCTTCTTTCCTTCCTGCCTCCTTTCTCTTCCTCCCTCCTCCTATTCCTCTCTCCTCCTCCTAATTTCTTATTTTCTTTCTTCCTGATTTCTCTTTTTACTTTCTTCTTTCTCTGTTCTCCTCCTCCTCCCTCCCTTCTCCTCCCAATTCTCATTCACTTTCCTCTTTCTCCTTGTCCTCCCTCCTAGTTTCTTCTTTTTCCTCCTCCTCCCTCTCCCCCTCCTCCTCCTAATTTCTCATTCACTTTCCTCTTCCTCCTCCTTGTCCTCCCTCCTAGTTTCTTCTTTTTCCTTCTCCTCCTTTTCTTTCTTCCTTCCTTCTCCTCCTCCTCCCAATTTCTCATTCACTTTCCTCTTCTCCTCCTCCTTGTCCTCCCTCCTAGTTTCTTCTTTTTCCTTCTCCTCCTTTTCTTCCTTCCTTCCTTCCTTTTTTCTCTTCCTCCCTCTTCCTATTCCTCCCTCCTCTCCTTTCCTCTCCTCTCTTCCTCCTTTTTTCTTTTCTTTCTTCCTCTTTCCTTCCTTCCTTCCTTCCTTCCCCCTTTTCTTCCTCCTTCCTCCCATTCCTCTCTCCTCCTCCTAATTTCTTATTTTCTTTCTTCCTGATTTCTCCTTTTACTTTCTTCTTCCTCCGTTCTCCTCCTCCTCCCTCTCTCCCTCCTCCTCCCAATTTCTCATTCACTTTCCTCTTCCTCCTCCTCCTTGTCCTCCCTCCTAGTTTCTTCTTTTTCCTTCTCCTCCTTTTCTTCCTTCCTTCCTTCCTTTTTTCTCTTCCTCCCTCTTCCTATTCCTCCCTCCTCCTAATTTCTCATCCACTTTCCTCCTCCTCCTTGTCCTCCTAGTTTCTTCTTTTTCTTTCTCCTCCTTTCTTTCCTTCCTTCCTTCCTTCCCCCTTTTCTTCCTCCTTCCTCCCATTCCTCTCTCCTCCTAATTTCTTATTCTCTTTCTTCCTGATTTCTCCTTTTACTTTCTTCTTCCTCCGTTCTCCTCCTCCTCCTCTCTCCCTCCTCCTCCCAATTTCTCATTCACTTTCCTCTTTCTCCTCCTCCTTGTCCTCCCTCCTAGTTTCTTCTTTTTCCTTCTCCTCCTTTTCTTCCTTCCTTCCTTTTTTCTCTTCCTCCCTCTTCCTATTCCTCCCTCCTCCTAATTTCTCATCCACTTTCCTCCTCCTCCTTGTCCTCCTAGTTTCTTCTTTTTCTTTCTCCTCCTTTCTTTCCTTCCTTCCTTCCTTCCCCCTTTTCTTCCTCCTTCCTCCCATTCCTCTCTCCTCCTCCTAATTTCTTATTTTCTTCTTTTTTTTTTTTCTCCTTTTACTTTCTTCTTCCTGGTTCTCTCCTCCTCCCAATTTCTCCTTCACTTTGCTCTTCCCCTCGGGATCCTTGGTGCACGCTTGTCCTTGGAGGTGGCCAGAGGGAGTGACCCCTGGCCCAGGGACTAGGCTCACTAGATGGCCATTCACCCTTGAGTTCTATTTTTGCATTCTTACCGATTTCCCCTCTACTGCTCATTACAAGTTCTTTCAATAAATAAGTCAGAATATGGCCCTTTAGATCCATTTTCTTGTGTCTGGCTCTTTATTTCATGGCGGGGGTTCAAAATTTAGATACATTTGCATTACAGCTATTAGTGGATTTTGGTCTCTCCAGTTCCAAGGGAACTCATTCTTCTTCTCCGTATCTGGCCATGTTGCCCTTCCATGAGGCCTCCTCCCGTTCATCTCCCATCCCTCTAACTCTCTTCTACAAATGTTCCCACTTCCCTGGATATTCAGGGTTCTGAGCAAACAATAATTAGCTCGCTGCCTCGAAAAAGCTCCATAGATAATTTGAATTTTGCCTGCTAATACCTTCTCTGATATTACCGGCCATTTCCTGCTGAATTCCATCTCATAGTAAGAATAGCAAAGTGACAAAATTGCTCGCTGTGACTGCGCATTCATTGGAACGCTTCTCCGAATCCAACCCTCCATTATATATCCGTAGTTGTTTACTACCCAGTCCTGGCTGAGGCCCATCTGACATTCTCCTGGCCTTCACACTTTGCTCTTGGTCAATACATGGGAGTCGCCGTGGCAGAGTTGATCCACTACTAGATTTTTAGATACTTCCTTACTCGTCTTTGTGTTGTAGGTCATTGCGCTGGCCTTGACATACTCAAAATCTATTAATCCAGGTTGTCCCCAAAATCTGTAAGTCTTGCTCAATGGTTGATCCACATTTCTCTTATCCATCTTTCTGTTTATCGTTTGAATACATAGAGTCATGGAATCAAAGAGTTGGAAGAGACCTCCTGGGCCATCATCCAGTCCAACCCCATTCTGCCAAGAAGCAGGAATATTGCATTCAAAGCACCCCTGACAGATGGCCACCCAGTCTCTGTTTAAAAGCTTCCAAAGAAGGAGCCTCCACCACACTCCGGGGCAGAGAGTTCCACTGCTGAACGGCTCTCACAGTCAGGAAGTTCTTCCTCGTGTTCAGATGGAATGTCCTCTCTTGTAGTTTGAAGCCATTGTTCCATTGCGTCCTAGTCTCCAGAGAAGCAGAAAACAAGCTTGCTCCCTCCTCCTCCTCCCTGTGGCTTCCTCTCACATATTTATACATGGCTATCATATCTCCTCTCAGCCTTCTCTTCTTCAGGCTAAACATGCTCAGCTCATTAAGCCGCTCCTCATAGGGCTTGTTCTCCAGACCCTTGATCATTTGAGTCGCCCTCCTCTGGACACATTCCAGCTTGTCAATATCTCTCTTGAATTGTGGTGCCCAGAATTGGACACAATATTCCAGGTGTGGTCTAACCAAAGCGGAATAGAGCATGGGGAGCACGACTTCCCTGGATCTAGACACTATGCTCCTATTGATGCAGGCCAAAATCCCATTGGCTTTTTTTGCCGCCATCACATTGTTGGCTCATGTTTAACTTGTTGTCCACGAGGACTCCAAGATCTTTTTCACACGTACTGCTCTCGAGCCAGGCATTGTCCCCCATTCTGTATCTTTGCATTTCGTTTTTCCTGCCTAAGTGGAGTATCTTGCATTTGTCCCTCTTGAACTTCCTTGTGTTAGTTTTGGCCCATCATCTCTCTAATCTGTCAAGATCCCTTTGAGTCCTGCTCCTGTCCTCTGGAGTCTTGGCTATCCCTCCCAATTTGGTCCCGTCTGCAAACTGGATGATACTTCCTTACTCGTCTTTGTGTTGTATGTCATTGCGCTGGCCTTGGCATACTCAAAATCTGTTAATCCAGGTTGTCTCCAAAGTCTGTAAATCATGCTCAACGGTTGATGGACATTTCTCTTATCCATCTTCCTGTTTATCGTTTGTGTACATACGTCTCCCCGTTTTTGTGCTTCTGTGCCTAAGCCTTTTCTTCTTCTTCTTCCTCTTCCTCTAATCAGACCTCACATAGGTGCTAATGTATTATTAAGGCTAATGGAGCTCTACAAGAAATGTTAATGGACATTAAGTTTGCATAAATGAATTACACATTTAGCGCCGCGGCGAGAAAGCGACAATCTGCCAATTTAGGTAGTATCTGATGGTGTTTGTTTTCCCATTATGGGGACATTACTTCCCCCAATACTTTCAGGGCGATATGAAAATTGTAAGCAGAATGCTCATAATGGAACAAACATAATGAAGTAGAAGAAATAAATTAACACGGGGGTGGGTTGCGGCGAGGGAGCCGCTTTGGCTAATGTTATGCTCGAGCTGCATGTACAAAAAAGCATTCTGAATCATCCGACGACCAACCAACCGGCTTCGTTTCTGCTCCTTGGTGGAAAGGAAGAGCCACAGGAGGAAGGGTTGGGTTCTGCTTAAGGACTATTCTTCCTTGCTATGGATCTGTGCTCCCAACCAAAACATGTGATCCTGCCAGCTCTATCTTTCCATGGGCATTCCTATCCTGGCATTCGAAATGCCACAATTCCAGGCAAAGAAGAGAAGAGTCAGACCCAACACAACCTTGGAGACCTCTCTTGGAACACCTCCATTGGATGTTGACCATAGGAGAATGAAAGGAAGAGCCATAGGGGGATGGGTTGGGTTCTGCTTAAGGACTATTCTTCCTTGCCATGGATTTGTGCTCCAAACCAAAACGTGATCCTGCCAGCTCTATCTTTCCATGGTCATTCCTATCCTGGCATTCAAAATGCCACAATTCCAGGCAATACAAAGCAAAGACCTGAAGAAGCAGACCCAACACAACCTCAGAGACCTCTCTTGGAAGACCTCCCTTGGATATTGACCATAGGAGAACGAAAGGAAGAGCCACAGGAGGAAGGGTTGGGTTCTGCTTAAGGACTATTCTTCCTTGCCATGGATCTGTTCTCCCAACCAAAACATGTGATCCTGCCAGCTCTATCTTTCCATGGGCATTCCTATCCTGGCATTCAAAATGCCACAATTCCAGGCAAAGAAGAGAAGAGTCAGACCCAACACAACCTCAGAGACCTCTCTTGGAACACCTCCATTGGGTGTTGACCATAGGAGAATGAAAGGAAGACCTGAAGAATCAGACCCAACGCAACCTCAGAGACCTCTCTTGGAAGACCTTCCTTGGATATTGACCATAGGAGAACGAAAGGAAGAGCCACAGGAGGAAGTGTTGGGTTCTGCCTAAGTACTATTCTTCCTTGCTATGGATCTGTGCTCCAAACCAAAACATGTGATCCTGCCAGCTCTATCTTTCCATGGGCATTCCTATCCTGGCATTCAAAATGCCACAATTCCAGGCAAAGAAGAGAAGAGTCAGACCCAACACAACCTCGGAGGCCTCTCTTGGAAGACCTCCCTTGGATATTGACCATAGGAGAACGAAAGGAAGAGCCACAGGAGGAAGGGTTGGGTTCTGCTTAAGGACTATTCTTCCTTGCCATGGATCTGTTCTCCCAACCAAAACATGTGATCCTGCCAGCTCTATCTTTCCATGGGCATTCCTATCCTGGCATTCAAAATGCCACAATTCCAGGCAAAGAAGAGAAGAGTCAGACCCAACACAACCTCGGAGGCCTCTCTTGGAAGACCTCCCTTGGATGTTGACCATAGGAGAACGAAAGGAAGAGCCACAGGAGGAAGGGTTGGGTTCTGCCTAAGTACTATTCTTCCTTGCTATGGATCTGTGCTCCAAACCAAAACATGTGATCCTGCCAGCTCTATCTTTCCATGGGCATTCCTATCCTGGCATTCAAAATGCCACAATTCCAGGCAAAGAAGAGAAGAGTCAGACCCAACACAACCTCAGAGGCCTCTCTTGGGAGACCTCCCTTGGATGTTGACCATAGGAGAACGAAAGGAAGAGCCACAGGAGGAAGGGTTGGGTTCTGCCTAAGTACTATTCTTCCTTGCTATGGATCTGTGCTCCAAACCAAAACATGTGATCCTGCCAGCTCTATCTTTCCATGGGCATTCCTATCCTGGCATTCAAAATGCCACAATTCCAGGCAAAGAAGAGAAGAGTCAGACCCAACACAACCTCGGAGACCTCTCTTGGAAGACCTCCAATGAATGTTGACCTTAGGAGAACACTAGAGATGCCTACAGAGATGTTCCCTCAGAAGTGTTTTGAATTATATTTATTGATATTTCCCTTGTTGTGAGACTCTGCTCCCCAAATCCTTGCAAATAGACTACTGCAACGCTCTCTACATGGGGCTGCCATTGAAGACTGCCCGGAAACTTCAACTAGTCCAATGTTGTGCCAGGTTGCTCACCAGAGCGACGTACAGGGAACATACAACTCCTTTGTTACACCAACTCCACTGGCTACCAATCAGCTTCCAAGCACAATTCAAAGTTCTGGCCCAGACTACCTGTCTGAACGTATCTCCTGCCACGAACTATCACGAAGTTTAAGATCTTCAGGAGAGGCCCTGCTCTCGATCCCACCACTATCAGAAACGTGGTTGATGGGGAGACAGGGCCTTCTCAGCAGTGGCCCCCCGCCTATGGAATGCCCTCCCTAGAGATATCAGATTGGCGACCTCCCTCTTGTCTTTTAGAAGGAAAATCAAGACCTGTGATGGGACCAAGCGTTGGATCAGTGAGCAGCAAGTGGAAGAAGATCACACAACTTATGGCAATGAATTGACCCGGACTGGTTTTTGGATTTCAGTTTTAATGAATGTGTCTTAATTAATTAATTCTTGTTTCAATATTTTTAATATTTTGATTGTATTGTGGTTGTTTTTATGATAATTGCATCGTATTATGCTTTTGTTAGGCCGCCCTGAGTCCATCTTTGGAGGAAGAAGGGCGGCGTATAAATATCGGAAATAAATAAATAAATAAATAAAAATGTGGAGGGACTACTATAGTTTCCTCAGTGGATAAAACACCATTCCAAATCAGTGATTCCTTCCTTGGCCTTGGAGAAAGGGTTCCAGAAGTAAGGAGATGTCCCCTGTCCTTTCTTGGGCAACTGAAGCCAAAGGAAGTCCAAAGACCACCTTCTTTCTGGATGGAATGAGGTGGTAGAAGATGGAGACATAGATTCAGGTAGATACGAAAGGGATGCCTGGATGCTGAGATGCCTGGAGCCCAGCTGAGGAGTCCAGAAGACTATGGCTCACTCTTGGACTCCTTTGGGCACCTCCATGAGTGCTTTCAATGGGATCCATTTCTTATCCATTCCATGCAATAATGAGACTCAAGAGTGGTTTGCAACATATAGTTTCAAAACTGCCCAAAAGCTTCAATAGAAATACTCCCACAATGATCAAGCAAGGTCATTCATGATGTTCCTCTTGTTCCTCTTGTATCTCTACAAGACTGTCTAGCTTACTGACAGAGTAAAACAAAACAACCATACAGCACACTTCATTAAGACTGATTTAAGGTGTGTGTGTATAGGTATGTGTTGGGTCTACCAGATAGCTCCTTGTTCCCTTTGAACCATCTGATCGTCGTGGCTGGTCTGCTGGCCATTGCGGTGCAATTCAGCTCAACCTCTTCTCCCTCCATGATGGTCTCCTTCTGGGATTCAATCCTTAAGTTGCGCGGAGGAACTGTGAGGACATACTGGTCCAAGGCTTGGTCCCATAAGGAGGTCTTTGGACTTCATTTGGCTTGAGTTGCCCAAGAAAGGACAGGGAACATCTCCATGCCACCAAGGAACCAAGAGCAGAAGCTTGCTTCCACTCTCACACAAGCTTTATTACGGTAATGTTTGGAAGCATAATGGCTAGTCAAAGGCAAACAAGTTAAGGAGAGACTATGGTGAGATTCATATTTGGGGCCTTCAGCTTCACAGTTTCTCATCTTACGCTCAATTCAATGTTTTTGGGATCAGGAAGGATATTGACATGTGCTTCAGTTACTACAGGGCGCAAACAGTGATTCTACAAGTCGTCCAAGTTTGTGGAAGCAAACATCATAAAAGCTGAGCTGCTAAGTCAACATTCCTTGAGGGAATCATCGCATGCGGTTGGTCCAAGAATTGAGAAGGTGGAACTGCGTTCTGTGGCCAATTCAATGACAAAACCAACAGAGAAAGCCTTAAAACAACACTCAACATTTTGAATCTCAGAACGAGATAGAAACCACAGGCACCGCGTGTAGCTAAAAACGCCAACCATATTGCCCAATGGACATTTTCCAGCCTTTATCAGGTGGACGGATGGAAGAGGGGAGATGATTCTGGTACTCACACATTACGTCTAGGTAGTACTTGGTCTGCAAGTCTTTGACGGCAGGGTGGTCTACCTGACAGATGACCGGGACCCCATCGTCCTCTCGCTTGACCTTCAGCGAAAGCTGGCTGGTCACTGTGAACATGTCTGACCACTGCTCCACTTCTGTTTTGCCTGCTGGAGAGAGGAACACGGGGGAGAAAGAGGGCAAGTAAGTGGCAAATGGCTGGACCAATGGTATCTGCATCCAAGGACTAGCCTACTTCACCTTCACTTGTGTGTGAGGAACACTCTACAATTGGCATAGAGGTCTACATCTTCTCCCCTGGACCCATTTAGATATTTCTTCTAGACTATTACAATATTGTATTTCATCACACAATAGTTGCACTTTTTTCCTTTCTGGGTGCGATTATTATGCAAGGAAACCCACTTTTTGTTCCAAAACAGTATTTTTGTAATAAAATGATGTTGAAAACAACTTGAGAATACCCTCACTCGCTCCTTCCAAGAACAATATTGAACAACACTGCTTGAGGGGGCGTTCTTGGAAGGGAATAGTCAATGAATGGATAAGTGAGTGAGTAAATGGAGGGTGGGTCTTTTCGCAGGCAAGTAGATCTGCGAGCAGATGGGTCTTTGGGTGGGTAGGCGAATGGATGGAGAGGCCTGCACCAGTAAATCAAGGGTGCAACTATTATGCGAGGAAAATAGAAATACTGAAACCAGGCCCATAAAACTGGGGGTGCGACTATTACATGAGGGCAACTATTACGTGATGAAACACAGCAATTTTAAAAAAATCTGATGCAACAGACTCACAAAATTGGAGGAAACCCAAAGAGACATCCAGTCCAACATCTTGCCAAGCAAGAATTCCCAATCCAAGCACTCCTGGAATGCACAGATGTTTACCCAAAATCTTATTGAATCAAATCTTTTCTGAAGGTCTTCTTCAATCAAAGTTCAGACATTTCTGGACCAGGAAGTATCAAATAATCGTCTGGACAAAATCTGAAACACGTCTAGCTTTGTTACTGACACCATACAAAGCCATACCATCATTGGAAGGGATTGTGAGAATGATCCAATCTAATCCACTGCTAAAGTCCTTCTGAGAGATGTCCATCCAACTGTCATGGAAGACCTCCAAAGAAGATGAGTTCAGTGGAATGGTCTTTCCCCTGAGGAAGTCTATTCCACTGTGGAATATTAGATCTTCCTAATATTTAGGTGGCACCTTGGGATGCATCTCCATTTTCATCTCTTTGAGTTCCTTGAATGTGGAAATGTATTCTCTGAGCCCTGGTGGCCTCATAATAGCTTTCAATGGGAATAGTCAATGAATGGATAAGTGAGTGAGTAAATGGAGGGTGGGTCTTTTCGCAGGCAAGTAGATCTGCGAGCAGATGGGTCTTTGGGTGGGTAGGCGAATGGATGGAGAGGCCTGCACCAGTAAATCAAGGGTGCAACTATTATGCGAGGAAAATAGAAATACTGAAACCAGGCCCATAAAACTGGGGGTGCGACTATTACATGAGGGCAACTATTACGTGATGAAACACAGCAATTTTAAAAAAATCTGATGCAACAGACTCACAAAATTGGAGGAAACCCAAAGAGACATCCAGTCCAACATCTTGCCAAGCAAGAATTCCCAATCCAAGCACTCCTGGAATGCACAGATGTTTACCCAAAATCTTATTGAATCAAATCTTTTCTGAAGGTCTTCTTCAATCAAAGTTCAGACATTTCTGGACCAGGAAGTATCAAATAATCGTCTGGACAAAATCTGAAACACGTCTAGCTTTGTTACTGACACCATACAAAGCCATACCATCATTGGAAGGGATTGTGAGAATGATCCAATCTAATCCACTGCTAAAGTCCTTCTGAGAGATGTCCATCCAACTGTCATGGAAGACCTCCAAAGAAGATGAGTTCAGTGGAATGGTCTTTCCCCTGAGGAAGTCTATTCCACTGTGGAATATTAGATCTTCCTAATATTTAGGTGGCACCTTGGGATGCATCTCCATTTTCATCTCTTTGAGTTCCTTGAATGTGGAAATGTATTCTCTGAGCCCTGGTGGCCTCATAATAGCTTTCAATGGGATCTTCGCCTACAGAGATCCCAACATGGATGTTGTGAGTAACTGTGTAAATGAAGGGGAAACAACCAAATCTTCTTGGTTGTGGGCAAGAGCTCCTGCCTGGAGGTCTCAAGCCAAGTGCCTGGTTTCATATTGGTTTTGTCTGGATGTGTCAAGGAAAACCAAATTGCTTTGCAATGAAGTCGCACTGGCCAAGGTCTATCTCAAGTGATGCACAGGAACAACTTGGAACTCGCACCCAACCTAATCCTAACCCCAACCCTCACCTTCCATGAAACCTACAGCGCTCAGTGGAAAGGATTAGGAATCCCAGGAAAGCTTCCAAACACTTAAGTCAATGGAGCCAGAAATCCTCCATCCTTTTCCTCCGAAGCCAGTGCCAAAAGCCATTGTCAATAATTAAGAGGGAAAGTGACTCCTTGGATTTACATAATTAAAAGCAGAGATTGAAATATTTAAATAGTGGTAGTGTCAAAGAACAGAAAACTACATGTGAGGGAGGAGAAGGTTCCTTGTGGGATCTCCTGCTACAAGGAAACTGGGGAACGAACAAGGCAGTATGGAAAACGAAGGGAGGAAAAAGAAAGGAAGGAAGGAAGGAAGGAAGGAAGGAAGGAAGGAAGGAAGGAAGGAAGGGAAGCCCAGAGTGCTAGTGGTCACCTGTAAAGCTCTATATGGCTCAGGTCATATGGGATGGGCTTTTAATGCCTTTTTCCAGGTATGCGTCTTTAAACACATTTTAATGTTTTTAACTTCATAAATAGTTTAAATTTCTAAAAACAATTTATATGTATATTTGCATTGAAGCATTTGCATAATTGTAAAATATGTTGTAAACCACTCTTGAGCCTCACCACGAGGAGGAAGTTGGGATAGAAATGGACGAGATAATAGTAATAATGCTAATGATGATAAATACATTCAAGTCCTGAAAGGAGAAGGAAGAGGAGGAGAAGGAGGAAAGGGGGAGGAGGAGGAGGATAAGAAGAGGAGGAGAAAGGAGGAGAAAAAGAAGAGAAGGAGGAAGAGAAGGACAAGGAGATGATGGTGAAGAAGAGGAGGAGGAGGGGAAGGAAGAAGAGGAGAAGGAAGAGGAGGAGAAAGAAGGAGAAAAAGAAGAGAAGGAGGAAGAGAAGGACAAGGAGAAGGAGATGATGGTGAAGAAGAGGAGGAGGAGGGGAAGGAAGAAGAGGAGAAGGAAGAGGAGAAGGAGGAAAAGGAATATAAGAAGAGGAGGAGAAAGAAGGAGAAAAAGAAGAGAAGGCGGAAGAGAAGGAAGAATAAGGAGAAGGAGATGATGGTGAAGAAGGGGAGGAGGATGAGGAGGAAGCAAAGGAGAAGGAAGAGGAGGGGAAGGAGGAGGGATGGAATGTGATGATAGAAGATGGAGACATAGATTCAGGTAGATATGAAAGGGATGTCTGGATGCTGAGATGCCTGGAGCCCAGCTGAGGAGTCCAGAAGGCCATGGCTCACTCTTGGAC
Source organism: Anolis sagrei ordinatus (assembly GCF_025583915.1). Classification (NCBI taxonomy): domain Eukaryota; kingdom Metazoa; phylum Chordata; class Lepidosauria; order Squamata; family Anolidae; genus Anolis; species Anolis sagrei. Next base: position 45,550,685 of record NW_026847882.1, on the reverse strand, counting down.
TCCCTTGGGCACCTCCATTAGTGTTATAACAATTATCTTATCCATTTCTTTTCCATTCCACACAATAATGAGACTCAAGAGTGGTTCACAACATATAGTTTCAAAACTGCCCAAAAGCTTCAATAGAAATACTCCCACAATGACCAAGCAAGGTCATTCATGATCCACCCCTAGATGTTCCTCTTGTATCTCTACAAGGCTGTCTAGCTTACTGACAGAGTAAAACAAAACAACCAAACAGCCATACAACACACTTAATTAAGCCTGACTTAAGGTGTGTGTGTGTGTGTGTATGGGTATATGTTGGGTCTACCAGATAGCTCCTTGCTCCCTTTGAACCATCTGATCGTCGTGGCTGGTCTGCTGGCCATTGCGGTGCAATTCAGCTCAACCTCTTCTCCCTCCATGATGGTCTCCTTCTGGGATTCAATCCTTAAGTTGCGTGGAGGAACTGTGAGGAAACACGGAGAAAACAAAGCAAGAACATCTCAGAATTCTGCAATTGGTGATGACGCCCTCCAGGCACCAGGAATCCAGATGTTGTAGCCATGTGTCTTTGCCACTGACTTTACCTAAAGATGAAAAATCTCAACTCCACATTGGCTCTCACTCTTCTCCCCTCTTTGCTATTCCATGATTAGCAAGCAATGTTTCCAGAGAGTCTCCTTTGAGGCAATCTTAGCAACAATCCTGACCTAGTAAATCACTTGTAGAGGTCTGGCATGAAGACCTGCAATTCTCCCGCTATCCTCCAAAAATGGAGGAAAGAGTGGGCAGAATGTTCAATTAATTGCCAGGCATCCCCAGTGTTAAACGAGGCTCTAAAATAAAGATGTTAACTAGCATTCGTAAAAACAAGTGGGCACCTGCTCTCTCACACATACAAATACTTTGATAATTCTGATGAAACGGTTCCATGGCTCAAGTGCTTTTTTTTTTTAAGGAGATAAACGAGTGTGTATAAAATATATTGGGTGATAAAGGGAGCTCCACAGTGCTCATAAGGACACAAAGCAGGTGGCACATTTATTTTTGATTCCGATGTGCAGAAAAGTGACACAGCATATCGAAACACAAGAAGAAAGGGATGCGGCTGCCCATGGTCTCCATCCCGAGAAAATAAGATGACAATGGAAATGAGATGGGCATAGTCCACAACCCAAAGAAATGAGATAGCTATGGAAATTAGATGGCCATGGTCTCCATCCCAAGAAAAGGAGATGATTACAGAAATACGATGGCCATGGTCTCCATCCCAAGGAAAAGAGATGGTTATCATCTCCATCACAAGGAAATGAGATAACTATGGCAATGAGATGGCCATGGCCTCCATCCTAAGGAAATGAGATGACCATAGAAATGAGATGGCTATGGAAATCACATGGCCATGGTCCCCATCCCCAGAAAATGAGATTGTCATGGTCTCCATCCTAAGGAAAGAAGATGATCACAGAAATACGATTGCCATGGTCTCCATCCGAAAGAAAAGAGATGGTTATCATCTCTATCACAAGGAAATGAGATGACTATGGAAGTGATATGGCCATGGCCTCCATCCTAAGGAAATGAGATGACCATGGAAATGAGATGGAGATAGCCCACAACCCAAAGAAATGAGATAGCTATGGAAATTACATGGCCATGGTTCCCATCCCAAGAAAATGAGATGGCCATGGTTTCCATCCTAAGGAAATGAGATGGCTATGATCTCCATCTCAAGGAAATAAGATGGCATAGTCTCCATCCCAAGGAAATGAGATGACCATGGCAATGTGATGGCCGTGGTCCCCATACCAGGGAAAAAAGATGGCTATCATCTCCATCCCAAGGAAATGAGATGGTCATGGAAATGTGATGGCCATGGTCTCCATCCCAAGGAAAAGAGATGGCTATCATATCTATTCCAAGGAAATGAGATGGCCATTGAAGTGAAATGGGCACAGTCTACATCCCAAGAAAATGAGATGGCCATAGTTTCCATTACAAGGAAATGAGATGGCCATGGTCTCCATCCTAAGGGAATGAGATGGCTATGATTTCCATCTCAAGGAAATGAGGAAGCATAGTCTCCATCCCAAGGAAATGAGACGGCCATGGAAGTGAGATGGCCATGGTTTCAATTTCTATCAAATGATGGTGCCTACGGCCTCTATCACAGGAAATGAGATGCCTTTGGCTTCCATCCCTCCAAATGAAGATATATCAGACATAATGCACTTCAAGGTTTCTCAACGCTAGGGAATGAAGTGCATTGTACCCATGCAAGCTGCCCTGTTGATTCTTCTTCCAGCTGCGACTCACTGCCAGGCAAGAGAAAGGAGCCCTAGTGCAGCCCCAGTCCAAATCTCTCCGTGGAATGGAACACCCGAGTATGAAATGTCTAGTTTGGCTACGAGAAGAAAAGCGGCGTGCGTCTACGGGGGAATCATAGCACAGCCGTGGTAGGAATCAGCTCTCAAGAGTGGAGCGAGCTGAACTTGAAATTCACACTCCAGGCTAATTTTAAATACCTTTTCAACGTATAATAACATGCTAAGAATGGAATCTCATTAAATGGTGAGATGGGAGGAAGGGAGAGAAAAGGAGAGGGGAATCCATGTCACTAATCAGCAAGTGAGATCTCACTTTGAGATTGTTGGTTGCGATTCGGGACCGGCGTCAAGGGAGACGGAGCTAAATCTGGAGACACGGCGGTTACGGCATTAGCAACTATTACGGACGGACACCTTAATGTGTTTGTTTAGGAATCTTTGGACCGCGAGCGAGAGAGAGGATCGTCCTCCCTTCTCCTGTATCTCTGGCTACATCTACATGGTAGAATTAATGCAGTTTGATACAAATTTAGCTGCTATTCCCCCTTACAACTGGCCAATGTATTCAACACACACACAATGTCCTTTGAGGGACACTTGGCTTCCAAGACATAAATGTCAAGGTTTTGGGTGAGTTGGGAATCTTTATAGACAACTTAGAGCTTGTGATGGCCTTGAAAATAAAACAATGGTTAGTTACAGGAGCTTCTTTTGGGATTTTTGCAGGTTGTCCTCCTTCTTCCTGTAATCCTCCATTTTTGAGGTCAAAGACTATAAAACCTTTGGGTTGCTGTGAGTTTTCTGGGCTGTATGGGCATGTCCCAGAAGCATTCTCTCTTTATGTTTCGTCCACATCTATAGCAGGCATTCTCAGAGGTTGTGAGGACCTCACAACCTCTGAAGATGACTGTCATAGACGGGCGAAACGTCAGGAGATGATGCTTCTGGAACACAGACAGACAGCCCAGAAAACTCACAGCAACCCAGTGAGTCCAGCCATGAAAGCCTTTGACAACACAGCAAAATCTTTGCATTGTATATCGGAGGAACATAGAATAAACGTCTAGGTCCAAATACAAAGATGACCTTAAGTGTGCAGATGCATACAAAGGGATTTTTGGAGACCACTTTTGGCAAAATGCAGCAAAAAGCAATGGTACCATTAAGATGCACGTCTAGGTGAAAGGCTAAAGGCAACAAAGCTGTATTGTCGAAGGCTTTCATGGTCGGAATCACTGGGTTGTTGTAGGTTTTTTCGGGCTATATTGCCATGTTCTAGAGGCATTTTCTCCTGACGTTTCGGTTGTGAGGACCTCACTGAGGATGCTTGCCATAGATGCAGGCGAAACGTCAGGAGAGAATGCCCCTAGACCATGGCCATATAGCCCGAAAAAACCTACAACAACCCAACTTAAAGCTATTCTAAAAATATCCTTCACTTTGTCCAACACTTTCTGCAAATGCCTTGAATATCTGCACCACTGTTTTTTTTGTGAGCTGGGCAGAAGAAATGACACCAGAACTCAAGCTTCATGTCAAGGTCAGAGCTGAAAAGAGGAATTGCTGCAAAGGCCTTCAAGAGCCTGGTTTCCCCGCTACATTTTTGTGTCTCTCCACACTCCCAAATAACCTTCTAAATAAAAAAAAAGGGCCAGTTCTTACCCAGCACAGTAATGGTCATGTAGTATTCTTGTGGAGGGTCCGTGTAGAGTTGGCAGAAGTATCTTCCTTCGTCCGAGATGGAGACGTTGGTGAGCGAGACCCTGAGCTCGCTGCTGGAGAAGTTCACTAACTGGAATCTGCTGTCCTTCAAAGCTGTGGAAGAAGGAGGAGGAGGACACCGCTGGGAAAAGTCAAACACTCAAGGCGGAGGAGGGTGCCTCCGTTTTGGAAAACACTGCAAAACGCAAAAATCTCTGGAAAGGGAGGAATGGCGCTGGAATGCAATGAATGGTTAACTCTCTTCTCCAAGTCCTTGGATTGTAAGGCTTGAATCTACCTAGGGAAACACAACTTTTTCCTCCCCTGCTGCTTGGACCCCTATTTGGCCTCATTCAATTTCTGCTTGTCAATTCAATATTTTGGCACCTGATTGTAATTCAGAGTGAACAGGTGCAATCAATGCCCGTTGTGTCGCAAGACATAAGTAAGGAAGCATTTCATTAAGGCCGGCGTTTACGACGGGCGGCCTGACGGAACCTTTCAAGTGACTGATGTCAAATGAAAAGGAAAGCACCGCAACCCCTCTCCCTCCTCGAGATTTGACCCCGACCCCCACTGAACTCACGCCTGAAGTCTCTGAAATAAATCGTCTGTCTGTTGGGATTCAAGAGCTGGATCACAGAGTCGTCGCTGTTCTTGACTCTGCAGCTGATGGTGGCCACCTCCCCTTCGACCACAGTCACGTCTTCGGTCACCAAGTTCTGTCCGTCACCTGGAAACGGGAAGAGAACAAGGCGGGTCAACCTGCATCACATCCACATAGTCAGTCCAGAGGGTAAGCCACCCAAGAACTCCAAGCAAAGGTGGGTCAACCTGCATCGAATCCACATAGTCAGTCCAGAGGGAAAGTCACCCAAGAACTCCAAGCAAACTACGTCATTTGTATCCTGCTTTTTGCCCATGAATGTGAGTCACAGCGGTATTCGATTCAATGGCGCCAAGATGATTGGCGTTTACAATGGATAAGAATATGGAACAACATGGAGGCATACTGTCGAAGGCTTTCCTGGCCTGAATCACTGGGTTGTTGTAGGTTTTTTGGACTGTATGGCCATGTTGTAGAAGCATTCTCTCCTGATGTTTTTCCTGCATCTATGGCAGGCATCCTCAGAGGTTGTGAGGTCCTCACAACCTTGAGGATGCCAGCCATGGCAGCTGGCAAAACATCATAGAATCATAGAATCAAAGAGTTGGAAGAGACCTCATGGGCCATCACCCAGTCCAACCCCATTCTGCCAAGAAGCAGGAATATTGCTTTCAAATCACCCCTGACAGATGGCCATCCAGCCTCTGTTTAAAAGCTTCCAAAGAAGGAGCCTCCACCACACTCCGGGGCAGAGAGGTCCACTGCTGAATGGCTCTCATAGTCAGGAAGTTCTTCCTCATGTTCATCAGGAGAGCATGCTTCTACAACATGGTCATATAGCCCAAAAAACCTACAACAACCCATGGAGGCATATGTTCCTGAACCTATGTGGAAATGGGAAACCATGGACCCTACTGGAATGAATATCTTCCATTAGACCAGTGGTTCTCAATCTGTGGATCTCCAGATGTTGTGGCCTTCAACTACCAGAAATCTTAACATCTGCTAAACTTGCTGCAATTTCTGGGAGTTGTAGGCTAAAACACCTGGGGATCTACAGGTTGAGAACCACTGCACTAGATGTTGTTATCACAGAGACATCCTGAAAGACCTAGACAACTCCTACAGAAGTATCCACCCCATCAAAATTGCTGTCTTCCAACAAAGGTCCATGGAAGCACACCATAGCATCACCTGGAGGACCTAGAAGATGCACAGATAGGACATATTTTGATGGATGGTTTTTGTCAGAGCTTGCAATACAGATGAAGATGAAGAGCTGCCAGGCCCAGCATCTGAGTCAGTAGCAAGCAAGGAACAACAACAGCTGCAGCCTGACACTGAGGAAGCTCAGTGCAGGACCAAGTGCCTCAGGGTCAGGAGAGCAATGAGGAAGAGTGAAGTGTCCCAGAAAGACTGCAACTGAGGACTGATGCTCTTCAGCAGCACAGATCCACCCGGCTGGCACAGAGAAGGGCCAACAGGTGAGCGTACTTGTGTTGTGAGGCTTAAAGAGTGGTAGTTTGGATTTGGTCTGTTGCTGGGAGCAACGTTTGGGACCTGCTACAATTTGGAGCTCTGTCTGGTGACCTCATGTGTATCTTTGTGTTTTGGACCTTGGCTGTCAGATACCTCAGTTCCAAGCTATGTAGCTCTGGAGAAATATCCTATGAAGGATCACACAGAGAATCCCAAGTGGAGTAGATGTCAACGTGCTGATTGTTTAGAATACAAGAGTCTCAACTACTGTCCTCCTACATAGTCCTAACTACAATGTCATAAATCACTCACTCAGGAATCTTGGTGCCTGGAGGTTGTCCCTTTCCCATTCCAGAGCCCAGTTGTCCCCCCACTTTGGGGCAATTGAGTTTTATGGCTGGTCCATTTGTCCTGCATTCTCTTTTGGCTCAATGACCCATAGCCATGTGGTTTGTATCAGTTGTATGGTATGAGCTAGAGATCATGACATGGGCTTTGGATCCTTGGATTACACTTAAACTTGGATGTTTTGGTGAGGAGCTTTGGACTGAATTATGGACTATGACTTTTGTAACACAGTAGTGTTGTTATTGTTGTTTAGGTGAAACTATGGGTACCAGTCCAACAGATATGGGGCCATATTGCATAAAAATCAAAACACAGTTTTAAAAACAAAGGAAGATAGACGATCTGAGAACCAAGTTTCAAATACCAAATACGATGAGAGACAAGTTGCCATTGAATCCTAGAATCATAGAATCAAAGAGTTGGAAGGGACCTGGTGGGCCTTCATCCAGTCCAACCCCATTCTGCCAAGAAGCAGGAATATTGCATTCAAAGCACCCTTGACAGATGGCCATCAAGCCTCTGTTTAAAAGCTTCCAAAGAAAGAGCCTCCACCACACTCTGGGGCAGAGAGTTCCATTGCTGAACGGCTCTCACAGTCAGGAAGTTCTTCCTTGTGTTCAGATGGAATCTCCTTTCTTGTCGTTTGAAGCCATTGTTCCATTGCGTCCTAGTCTCCAGGGAAGCAGAAAGGAAGCTTGCTCCCTCCTCCTCCCTGTGACTTCCCCTCACATATTTATACATGGCTATCATATCTCCTCTCAGCCTTCTCTTCTTCAGGCTAAACATGCCCAGCTCCTTAAGCCGCTCCTCATAGGGCTTGTTCTCCAGACCCTTGATCATTTTAGTCACTCTCTTTCTCTGGACACATTCCAGCTTGTCAATATCTCTCTTCAATTGTGGTGCCCAGAACTGGACACAAGGTGATTCCAGGTGTGGTCTAACCAAAGCGGAATAGAGCATGGGGAGCAGGACTTCCCTAGATCTAGACACTAGGCTCCTCTTTATGCAAGCCATTGACCCCATTGCTATTCCCTTGTCATCTTCCCAATGAGATCAAGTTATCAAAGGTCTCCTGAATTAAAAAAAAAACCCCAAACTTCTCAATCCATTATCTAACGGAGGAGAAAGTTGGCGCATGACCTTGAGCCCAAACAGAACTGTCAAGGCCTTACTTTTCCATTGGCTCCAGGTAGCATCACCTGCCTGTCTTCCCCGTTGTCTTTTTTGACACCGCACTCTCCATCGCTCAGTGCAACACACATCACTTCTGTTTGCACCAAGCTGTTACAACCCAGTAAATCAATGTCGGACATGTGAAGACCGGGGCCGCGCATGGGCCTCTGTATTAACATCGCACTCCTCGGATCGGAGCTGTTAACCGCATTGGGCACCTCCGGGTAGGAGCTTTATGAAAAGGCTAAGTGGAAAGGAAAGGGGAAATATATACACAATTATTTGGACACTCTTTCTGCAAAAGCGGCGGCTGAAACGGTAATTCCAGTTGGCGGTTAATACGCAACGCTCAGGAAACGGATCCGGGTGGCCGAGGTGGAGGAAAGCGGGCGCCCACTCGCCCTCCAAACAGTGCAAAATGGAAATTGTTGTTTTGCTGAGGGAGAAGCGAGCCCAGCCTTGGCTGTGTTATCCACAAAACGAGGGATTGAAAACCAGCCAGTTAATGAGACCAGAGTAAGAAAAAACCAACCAAAAAACAACACACACAAATCGAGAAGAAAAGGAAAGAAGGGGATGGAGAAAACCAAGAAGGACTTCAAAGGTCCCCTTGCATCTGCTCAGCTTCACAGCCAGTGGCCTTTTTGCCGGTCCCTAAAGAGTCTCTTGGGGAAGCTTGAAGGAAGGGAAAGGTGGAGGCAGCACCCGCGGATGCACATCTCTCTGCATTTTTGTGGCTGGCCTCTCTCTCTCTCTCTCTCTTTTTCCTTACCGCAGCCTTCCTTGCCTATGCCTCATTTCCCTGACTATGGAACACAGACCTTTATGTAAATGTGCTTTGACGCTGGGAACATTCTTTCTTCCTTTCTTCCTCCCTTTCTTCTTCTTCTTTTTTACTCCAGCAGTTTATCGAAGACCCAATTATGCACTCCTAGACCGAGCAGAAACTGTGCTGACTATTAAGTACCTTGTTTACAGCTCCATTCTTTCCCTGAAAGCTCTACACATTTTTGCCGCAGAAGTGTGGCTGCGCATTCGCGGCGGGAGGAGAGTTGGCGGAGAACGCCGGCCTGGCGGGGAAGCGCCGAACGCGGGCACGGAACCGGATTTCTGAAGTAGAGAGGGTTCCGGCCCAGGAGGAGGGACAACTGCCCCATGCTCAAATGGGAAGTGAGGGTACGAATTTGGGAAGAGGAAAGCCACCGCTCCCATGACGGTATTGTCCTGGTCCTAACAAAAAATCTTTTGCTGATACTCCAGCTTTGCTATCTCTTGTATGGTGGTGACACTTTGAAATGGCACAGTAGCCAAAGCATTGTCAGTAACAAGTGTCAACATTTGCTGGTTTTGGCGCAACGTCTGTGCAAGTGCAAATTAATGCAATGGCCAAAGAGGCAAGAAAGACCAACGCTTGTCCCAAAGGGGGACTAAAACCAATGCTGGAGCCAAAGAGGCAAACAAGACCAACTCTTGGCCAAAGGGACTACTAAAACCATCTCTGAGGCCAAAGAGGCAAGCAAAACCAAAACTGTGGCTGAAAAGGTAAGCAAAACTGATGCTTGGTCAAAGAGGCAAGCAAAATCAAACCTTGGTCAAAGACGTAAGCAAACCCAACGCTTGGTCAAAGAGGCAAGCAAGACCAGCACCTGGCCAAAGAGGCAAGTGAACCCAACGCTTGGCCAAAGAGGCAAGCAAACCCAATGCTTGGTCAAAGAGGCAAGCAAGACCAAAGATGCAAGCAAACCCAATGCTTGGTCAAAGAGACAAGCAAGACCAACACCTGGCCAAAGATGCAAGTGAACCCAACGCTTGGCCAAAGAGGCAAGCAAACCCAACGCTTGGTCAATGAGGCAAGCAAGACCAACACTTGGCCAAAGACGCAAGCAAACCCAATGCTTGGTCAAAGAGGCAAGCAAGACCAACACTTGGTCAATGAGGCAAGCAAGACCAATACTTGGCCAAAGACGCAAGCAAACCCAACGCTTGGTCAATGAGGCAAGCAAGACCAACACCTGGCCAAAGATGCAAGTGAATCCAATACTTGGTCAAACAGGCAAGCAAGACCAACACTTGGTCAGAGGCAAGCAAACCCAACGCTTGGCCAAAGAGACAAGTAAACCCAACGTTTGGCAAAAGAGGCAAGCAAACCCAACGCTTGGTCAAAGACACAAGTAAACCAAACATTTGGCCAAAGAGGCAAGCAAAACCAATGCTTGGTCAAAGTGGCAAGCAAACCCAACTCTTGGCCAAAGAGGCAAGCAAGACCAGTGCTTGGCCAAAGATGCAAGGAAGCACAATACTTGGCTAAAGAGGCAAGCAATATCACAGGAAATCCAAGATCATAAACCATTTCCCATGTGAGTTGAGGTATTCCCCGCCCAAAGTTGGTTGTGGTCTTTAGCTCTGTATGGTATGGCCCAAATTCCACTGTTGGTAACAGCAAACCCAACTGAAATGATGGGCCTCTGGATGCCATAGAGTTGCACCAGAGGACCTAGAAAATGAGAGGATGCATTTTGTCAGGTGTGAATAACCTGTGGATATGGTAAACGTGGGGGTCATATTGTGTTATCTGCCCACTCCTTGGTCAATTAACCACAAAGAGATCTTCGATGGAGAAGGGGTGTCCAACAGAAAATATCCAAACACGCACTCAGAGATACATAAACACAGCATTTGATTATTATTGCCCGCAATACACATATCGATATATATGCATATATATGTGGAGAGAGAGGACAGGGTCTTTGAGACGCAAACACATCGCTCGCAACAAATGGAAGCCATTAAGATTTGATTTCCATCTCTGTAATTATCAGCATATTCTTTTAAACATTTACTTTTTAAGACAATCCTATCTTGTAATTCATTAAGCTCGTTCTCTCATTTACAAAGCTTTATATCAAATCAAAATCCTATTTGAATTAATAAGAATTATGGCGGAGGGGGGAAAGTAATTTAGAAATAAATGATCTGAGGTTCAAACCATTCAGGCTTTTGATTAGGAAACGCCGTACGATTAAAACTAGCCAGAGGATTCCTCGAATGAGGCAGCGAGCCTGGGATTCTTCCTGGGTCTGCCATTCTTTGATGGGTTCCAGCACGGGTCAACGTTTCCCATTGCACCCAAAACAGCCAGGACGTTTCCTATCGACATAAGAAGATCTGCTGAAAATCAAAGCCCAGATTGCTTCCATAGAACTTGCAGCCCCCAAATTTGGCTGAAATTGCAAACCAAACTCAACTATCCTTCAAAGATGTTCTCATGGAAAAATCCATGACCTCCCAGAAGATGGAACCCAACATCACAAAGCAAAGGGTCCACTGTCTCAAACGCCCATCTGGACAATTTTGGGTGAATATTTCAGATCCATCCTTGGTTGGATGTCCAAAATCTGAAATGTTGTTGTTTTTCATTTGTTCAGTCATTTCTGACTCTTCATGACCTCATGGACCAGCCCACACCAGAGCTCCCTATCAGCAGTCACCACCCTCAGCTCCTTCAAGGTCAATCCAGTCACTTCAAGAATGCCAAATCTGAAATATTCACCTAAAATTGTATTTTGGGTTTGAGACAGCGGACCCTTTGCTTTGTGATGCTTCACTGAATGCAAACTGGGTTCCATGCACAAAATTATTAAACATATTGAGGATAACATTAATAAAATACGATTTAGTATCTAGACTTAGTTCCCCATCTCGAAGATTATCTCATTATGTATATATGTGAAAAATGCAAGTATTCCGGAACCTAACTTTCTCCTCCCCTCCCCACCAATCCAAAACACTTCTGTTCCCAAGCATTTCGAATAAGGGACAATCAATGTATATATTGCTCTTGAGCAATACATTGCATTTCCCTTGGAAGCTAAAACTGGTCCACACACCGTTTGGTTTTGCAAAAGTTACAGTCATGTGCCATTCTAGCTTGGCCTTGACACCTTGATGGTTGCTTAATGTCTTGACAAAAGGTCTTATCCTTTGCTTGAACTTCACATTGTCTTCCTTAACAGGGGACGTTTTGCAGGCAGGCAGGAAGGAAAGAAGGAAGGGAAAGAGGGAGAGAGGAAAGAGAGGGGATGGAGGGAAGAAGAGAGGGAGGGAGGAAGAAGGAAAGGAGGAAAGAGGGAAAGAGAAAGAAGGGGAGGGAAGAAGGAAAGGGAAGGAAAGGGGGGAGGGAGGAAAGAGGAGAAAGGAGAGGAAGGAAGGGGGAAGGAAGGGAAGGAAGGAAGGAAAGAAGGAAGGAGGAAGGAGGAAGGAAGGAGGAAGAGGGAAGGAGGAAGAAGGGAAGGGAAGGAAGGAAGGAAGAGGAAGGGAGGAAGGAAGGAAGGAAGGAAGGGAGGGAGGGAGAAGGAGGAAGGAGGGGAAGAGGGAAGGAGGGAAGGGAAGGAAAGGAAGGAAGGGAGAGGGAGGAAAGGAAGGAAGGAAGGAAGGAAGGAAGGAGAAGGAAAGAGGGAGGAGGAAAGAGGGAGGGAGGGAGGGAGGGAAGGGAAGGAAGGAAGGAAGGAAGGAAGGGAGGGAGGGAGGGAGGAAAGAGGGAAGGAAGAGAAGGAAAGGGAAGAGGGAAGGAAGAGGGAAGGAAAGAGAGAAGGAAGAAGAAGGAAAGGAGGAAGAAGGAGAGAGAGGAAAGAGGGAAGGAAGGAAGAAAGGAAGGAAGAGGGAAGGAGGAAAGAGGGAGGAAGAGGAGAAGGAGGAAGGAAGGAAGGAAAGGAAGGAAGGAAGGGAAGGAAGGAGAAGGAAGGGAAGAAGGAAGGGAAGGAAAGGGAAGGGAGGAAAGAGAAGGAAGGAGGGAAGGGAGAAAAGAGGAAAGGAGGAGGGAGGGATGGAGGGAGGGAGGGGGGGAAGGAAGGAAGGAAGGAAGGAAGGAAGGAAGGAAGGAAGGAAGGAAGGAGAAGGCAAGGGGGAAGGAAAGGAGGAACGAAAAGGAAGAAAGGAAGGAAAGAGGGAAGGAAGGGAGACACCAGGGACTGAAATCTACACCACAATCCAAGCTTCCCAATTTGAATTCCTTGAGCCATATTTAGACTTGGCCTTCAGCAGCGAAGAAGTGGGTGGATTCGGAAAAAAGCACATTGCCATTTGCGGCAAACGCTCTCCTTCGCAAACAGGCCTGTCTTGTTGATACTGGGCGCTGTGGCAGCCCGGCCCCCGCAAAATGCTCATTCTGCCAATTCCCCATCAAAGAAAAATAAAAATTCCTATAATAATAATAATAATAATAATAATAATAATAATAATAATGCATTTGAGACCGCAGGCCTGCTTAGCACATCTGAGGCCTCTGCATGATGCCATGTTCGCTTATGGAGCGGTAACTGGAAAGCGCCGGAGATAAATATGTAAAGTGTACATGTAAGCAAATACACAAATGGGGCCTAATTAGGCAACACTCCGTTCCGAACCAACCATTTCCATGTCTAGCGCTCAACCCCGCAAATCGCGGCTCTTTCAACTTTCCGGCGCGCAATAACACGGGCGCACATAAACGAACTTCTATCACCAAAGGTACACAAACCGTGTGAGTGCATTAGCATCTGAAGCAGAGACGGGATCTCATATTCCGTATGTACTTAGACCCCAAGGGGGGCACTTAACTCCGGAACGCCAACAAGGCTTTAGTGTGACGGATGCATATTTCTTTAAAAAATACATAACACAAAGCATTCGTAGGAAGCAAAAATTGCTCGTACTCGGCTGGCAGGATGCTGCTCGCTAACTATTCCCAACAGCTGCAATATATTCGGTTCCCAATGAAAGGGAAGGCCTGATTACGCTACGGATTTGGGAAACTACAAATCCCCACGAACCCTTCATACAACGGAGATATGTTTGTGCCTTGCGGGGCCAATGCAGATAATCGATCTGGTGAAGCAAAGCAATCTCTAAGTACTTCTTGTGCAATTGATGCTCTTCTTCAGCTACAGAGATATGGACGCAAAGAATAGGCAATGAGAAGGAATGTAGAAATGCAGAAATACAGAATGGGGGACGATGTGCGGCTCGAGAGCAGGACGCGTGAAAGAGATCTTGGGGTCCTTGTGGACAACAACTTAAACATGAGCCAGCTTATAAAGCCAATGGGATTTTGGCCTGCATCAATCGGAGCCTAGTGTCTAGATCTAGGGAAGTCATGCTCCCCATGCTCTCTCCTGCCTTGGTGAGACCACACCTGGAATATTGTGTCCAATTCTGGGCACCACAATTGAAGAGAGATATTGACAAGCTGGAATGTGTCCAGAGGAAGAGGGCGACTCAAATGATCAAGGGTCTGGAGAACAAGCCCTATGAGGAGCGGCTTAAGGAGATGGGCATGTTTAGCCTGAAGAAGAGAAGGCTGAGAGGAGACATGATGATAGCCATGTATGTGAGAGGGAGCAAGCTTGTTTTCTGCTTTCTTGGAGACTAGGACGCAATGGAACAATGGCTTCAAACTACAAGAGAGGAGATTCCATCTGAACATGAGGAAGAACTTCCTGACTGTGAGAGCCGTTCAGCAGTGGAACTCTGCTGGTGGAGGCTCCTTCTTTGGAGGCTTTTAAACAGAAGCTGGATGGCCATCTGTCAAGGGTGATTTGAATGCAATTTTCCTGCTTCTTGGCAGAATGGGGGTGGACTGGATGGCCCAGGAGGTCTCTTCCAATTCTAGGATTCTAGGATTCTAGATGTCAACCTGAGTTGTATTGATACGAGGGAGCAACAACTACTAGCATTAGCAACTCAAATCAAACATGCTTTGGGCACCAATAGTATAGTGTACAGTCCAATTTACAATAGACTCCAATATGTACTATCTTGGTACCCAATGCCTGTTTGATTTCAACATCACAGATTTTGCACCCACAACCATCCATGGTTGGAATATATATAATCTCAAAAGTAAAACTTGATGTTACCATTTTATATGTCACTTTACTATACCGCTGCATATAATGAGATTTGAGTATCCATAGAGTTTGGTATCAATGGAATCAAACTCCAACAAATACCAAGAGACAACTACATATATGTCTGTTTGTAAGAGTCTGGAAGAAACAACTACAAGACCTGTTGCATGCATTTCACAGGGACTCACGGAAAGACTTTGTGGTAACTTCACCTTAAGCTCACCATAAGTCACTTGAAGGCACACAACATCATGAAGGCACACAACAACAACAACAACAATGACAACGACAACAACAAACCAGTGTAACTTTGGAAAGGGACTGTGCATTTGTGTTTTTCCAGTCTTGCGCATCACTTCAGGGCTAAAATCTGGAGATTGTGGACTTTCCTCGATGTGGCTTCGTTTGCCACCCCTTCTCTTACATCGTTCCCCTTCCTTTGTGCCAAGCGCTCGCCCGACCGTGACGATCCCGGAGCCAATAAATTGAGACAATAGACCTTAATTGTTGTCAAGGAGATATTATTATGATATAGACGTAAGTGCCCATTTAGCTGATCGAATGCAAAGCATCCACTTGTTACAAAGCTACCATCTGAGTGTGTATTTAAACTATTGTCACGCCGGATCATATTTACTATGTCTTGTAATGATTCCAAAGGAGCCATTATGGGCTATTATGCGGCTTACATATTTAAACTGCCTAGTTAAAAAAAAAAAGCTTTTGGAATTTAAAACTAATCAGAAAGTCTGCATAGTGAATATCTTAGCTCAGAAGATAGGATTCAAACTCAACCATTTTTTTATATATAAAAAAAACCACCACAATAGCAGATTAATAAAAAGAAGACGACGACGACAAAGAAAGCTCGGAGATTATGATGTGTTCCATTTATGTGTAATTAACTTTAATTGAGGAAAAATCTGTGCATCGTGAATATCAATCAGGGCCATTTGAGTTCTCTCCTTCTTCTCCAAGGCACGACGCCCACATTTTGGCGGCTTCTCTAAGTTTGCTGCGATTCTCCAGAGACAATAGAATCTCCTCCGGACAACATCTGCCCACAAAAGCTCTCCAACCAGAGATGGTCAGCCATGACGGCTTCTTACGATATATCTTCTTGTTATTGCCTTTTAGTAACTTGGCAAAGAATGGCCATCAGATTGGAAAAAATCACCTTATATCCCCAAACCAAAAAAGGGAAATGCTAAGGAGTGCTCAAACTTCCGCACAGTGGCCCTTATTTCTCCTGCCAGGACGGGAATGCTCAAGATCATCCTGCCAGGAAGACTCCAGCAATACATGGAGCGAGAGTGGCCAGATGGACAAGCTGGGTTGAGAAAAGGCAGAGGAAGGAGAGACCCAATGGGCAATATCCGGATGCTGGATAATGGAGGAAGGCGGGGAGTTTCAGAAAAACATCTATTTCTATTTGATTGACTATTTCAAAGCCTTGGACTGTGTGGATCATAATAAATGGTGGCAAGTTCTTGGTGGTCTGGGCATACCAAATCTGCTTGCCTGTCTCCTGAGGAATCTGTATTAAGGACCAAGTCGCAACAGTCAGAACTGACTGTGGAACAACAGATGGTTCAGGATTGGGAAAGGCGTACGGCAGGGTTGTATCCTCTCCTCCAACCTATTCAACTTGTATGCAGAACACGTCATGCGATGTGCGGGGCTTATGAATGCAAGGCTGGGGTGAAAATTGCTGGAAGAAACATTAACAACCTTAGATATGCAGATGACACCACTTTGATGACCCGAAAGCGAGGGAGCTGAGGAGCCTTCTCACCAAGGTGGAAGAAGAAAGCGCAAAAGCTGGGTTGCAGCTAAATGTCAAAAAAACCCCTCTAAGATGATGGCAACAAGAATGATTGACAACTGGGAAATAGAGGGAGAAAACGGAGGCCGTGACAGACTTTGTATTTCTAGGTGCAAAGATGACTGCAGATGCAGACTATGGCCAGGAAATCAGGAGACGCTTCCTTCTTGGGAGGAGAGCAAGGACCCATCTCGATAAAATAGTGAAGAGTAGAGACATCAGACTGGCAACCAAGATCCATTGCCTAGTCAAAGCCATGGTATTCCCTGTAGTCACCTACGGATGTGAGAGCTGGACCTTAGGGAAGGCTGAGCGAAGGAAGAGAGATGCTTTTGAGTTGTGGTGTTGGAGGAAAGTTCTGAGAGTGCCTTGGACTGCAAAAAGATCCAACTAGTCCATACTCAGGAAATAAAGCCCGACTGCTCATTGGAGGGAAGGATAGTAGAGGCCAAGATGAAGTCCTTCAGCCACATCATGAGAAGAAAGAAAAGCTTAGAGAAGACAGTGATGCTGGGGAAAATGGAAAGAAAAAAGGAAGAGGGGCCAACCAAGGGCAAGATGGATGGATGGCATCCTTGAAGTGACTGGACTGACCTTGAAGGAGCTGGGGGAGGTGACGGCCGACAGGGAGCCCTGGCGTGGGCTGGTCCATGAGGACATGAAGAGTCGGAAACGACTGAACAAATGAGCAACAACAACAACTTGCCAAAGGTATCCTTTATATTTGAAAAGGCTCAGAAGTGGCCACAAATGGGAACTCCCTGCTAATAATATGTGAGCTTCCAGCACTTACTTTCCACACCTTCTAGTCACGGCTAGTATCACAACTACAACCGACCCTTGAAAGGGTGAAGGACCTATTAAAATGGTCTGCCCTAGAAGGTTAATGGATCCTTTGAGATTCCAGGAGACATCAGAGAAGCAGTTCTCAACTTGTGGGTCCCCAGGTGTTTTGCCCTACAACTCCCAGCCAGTCTAACTGCTATTAGGATTTCTGGGAGTTGAAGGCCAAAATATCCAGGGACCCACAGGTTGAGAACAACTGCCCTAGGGGGTTCTATGGCTGGCATCACCGACGATCCTGTTGAATCCCTTGTCAATAAGTGGAATCAACATCTAACCAGCACTATTGACACGATTGCTCCCAAATGTCCTCTCTGACGTGTTACAAATCAGGCTCCCTGGTATACAGAGACCATCAGATTGGCGGGAACGAGAGACAGGGCCTTCTCAGGGGTGGCCCCCCGGCTTTGAAACACTCTCCCTAGGGACATTAGATCGGCCCCCTCCCTCCTGGCATTTCGAAAGAGAGTTAAGACCTGGCTGTTTGAGCAGGCATTTGCAGACACAGATTAATTGAGACTCATGGAACGACAGGACAATGCAATGGAAAATGTTTTTAATGATGAGACGATGAGAACTGTAATTTATGGTTTTAATTGTTAATTTTTTAATACGGTTTATATTATATATAATTGTTTTTGAGTGTATTTTATCTTGTGGGGAATTGAGTTGCTTCAAGTTGCCTCCGGGCGGAGAGGGGCGGTATAAAAGTATAGTAAATAAATAAATACATACATAAATCAGGGAAACTAATGGGAAAGATGATGACTAGAGTGCAGATGGTGGAAAACTTGACTTTTATGCGACAAGACATGGTATAGAGGGCACCTTTACTCCTATAAGGTGGCAATATGCGCAGCGAAGAAAGCTTTCCTCTCTGCACGCATTGTGTCTGAAGATTCATGCCCAGCTGAGCTGTTTAGAGGCTTAACCCATGTGCTTTCCCCTCTGAACCCATTATTAGAATCTTCAGTAGCTCACTGTGATGTTTGTAACAACGGCTTCGCAGATAAAATCTCTCGCAAAGAGCCAACTTAGATGTGTCATTGGCGCAAAAGCCAACATCAAAGTGTCCAGCAACTCTGTGAGTGGGATTACACTGAATCAATTTCAATTGGTGAGTACTGTTGATGTGGACAAGCTGGTGGAGCAAGTAAGGAGGACAACCTGCCTTCTTGATTCTTCATGGCTGGTCATCTATGGAGGAGATGTAATTCAATCTCAAATACAACAAATTATTAATGCATCTCTCAGAGTGGGAAATGTTCCACCCTGTTTAAAAGAAGCAGTACTTAGACCGCTGGTGAAGAAGTCCTCCCTGGATCCCCTAGACCTTAATAATTACAGACCAGTGGTCTAAAAAGTAGGCTGCAAATATTCTCCAGTCCTGAAACCTTCTCACCTCCAGATACATCTTTAGAGTGTTTGTTTATCAAAATTATTAAATGGCCGGTCTCAAAAAAAGACAAGAATTGAAGGCACCAAGGAAGCTTTGCCTTGACTCCAGAAACCATGTGACTGAATTACTTGTTTCCTCAAAAATTGGAGAATGGGCCAACCCAAGAACAAAGATCAGAGGTCATTGCAAGTATTGCCGTGTGTTGATCTCTGATCTTTCCAAAGTCCGCTTAGCATCTTCTTCTCTCCTTGCCCTCCTAAGTTCTCTCCTCTCCTTTGGGGACAAACCCAAGTTTCCAGGTGAAGTGATT
Source organism: Anolis sagrei ordinatus (assembly GCF_025583915.1). Lineage (NCBI taxonomy): Eukaryota > Metazoa > Chordata > Lepidosauria > Squamata > Anolidae > Anolis > Anolis sagrei. The sequence goes on along the minus strand of NW_026847882.1, from coordinate 45,531,804 downwards.
TCCACGTCATTGGTGCTAATGGACCATGAAAACACAGATTCAACTCCAGCAGAGCACAAATCATTGCTTTTAGCCAACATCCACTAAATGTGGCTGCCCAATTATAGTTTGGACATCTCTCTGAGCAATACTCAAGGAACATCTTCTACCTACAACTTCTACATTGGGATTTGAGGACTCTGCATGTCCTACTCAATGATCCATGGACATCTCATGGGAGTAAGCATTTCAATGGTTAAGGATAGTTTAAGTTTGAAAGGTCCATTCTGGTCATGAAAGGCACAACTGATGTTTTGTGGATGCTCTCTTGAGTCATCTCCTTGCTTTGTATTTCCAATGGCTAGAACTGTTTCCAAATATTTAACTATTGTCTGCCTTCATGTCATGAGAAAGTGGATGTATTCCATCCTGGGAATTTTCTATCTCCTCTTTTCCAACATTCTTATAAAACACTTATTTTAGTCTATTATATTTTTAATAATTACTAGGTACACCAAGGCCCCTGGTGTCAAAGATCAATGTTGGGCACGTATGCTCTATGTCAGATGTATTCAGCAGACAGTTCTAGCTTTTAAGTCTATTTCATGCAATATTATGAAGAGATGCTTCTGGTGAGAACTAAGGAATATGGGGAGGACGCATTGAGATGCTTCGTTGCCGCATCAAACGCCAAACTGCGAGGCACCAAACCCTTTGTAAGGATTCATCCCCGGCTTTCAGAGCGGAGCGAGAATCCTATCCTAATCTAATCCCATTAGCTTCAGATGAACAACAGCCCTCTGTATTCAGTCAAATGATGTGATTTACATCTGAGGAAGCTTTAATCACCCAGCGAAATAAATTAATGGCAATCATTGTCAAATTAGGTGTCGTTGCTGCCTTCTGAAAGCCCTGTGCCTTTATCTCAAATGGAAGATTGGGCATGAGATGGAGAAACCGAAGGCCTTGTTGAGAAAGCAAAACTAAAAACGGAGCCTGAAGCGACTTGCGGTCCTTGTTTACTGCTAGTTTGGATGGGAAGGAAAGCTGCCAAGGGCTTCCAAAGGTTGCAAGAGGTCACGAGAGATTAAGAGATGGCCTTCACAATTAAGGTCAAGGGTGGCAGTGGTTATTGTAGGAGCTGTAAGCGGGGATGAAGGGTTAGCTCAGGACACCGGGGATTACGTGGGCTCAGGTTTTCTCCTAAGCAGATCCCTTCCCAATATAGGCATGAGCGATCAATTAAAAAAATGTTTAAAAACTCATTACAAAACTGGGGGGAGTCAGTGTTTCGTTTCTAAAGTGTTTCTAAAGTATCATTAGTGAAAAATTTGTGAACTATAACGAGAGTAATAAATAATTGAGCAATTAGGGAAATTTCTCCCTCATTTTCACAGCTATAGTGACGAAACTTGCCATAATTGTATCGCACATTTTCTACTGTTAGCCCACCAAATTTCCGAACATTACGCTCATCCACTAATTTTTGGGGAAATATCAAGAGTAATAAGTAATTGAGCAATTGGGGAAACTTCAGGGACTCATTTCTCCCTCATTTTCACAGCTATCGTGACGAAACTTGCCATAATCGCACTGCACATTTTCCACTGTTAGCCCACCAAATTTCAGAACGTTACGCTCATCCACTAACTTTTGGGGAAATAATGAGAGTAATAAGTAATTGAGCAATTGGGGAAACTCCAGGGACTCATTTCTCCCTCATTTTTACAGCTATCGGGATGAAACTTGTCATAATCGTACCAAACATTTTCCACTGTTAGCCCACCAAATTTCAGAACATTACATTCATCCACTAATTTTGGGGGAAATAACGAGAGTAATAAGTAATTGAGCAATTGGGGAAACTCCAGGGACTCATTTCTCCCTCATTTTCACAGCTATCGTGATGAAACTTGCCATAATCGCACCATACGTTTTCCACTGTTAGCTCACCAAATTTCAGAACGTTACACTTATCCACTAATTTTGGGGGAAATAACGAGAGTAATAAGTAATTGAGCAATTAGGGAAAATTCAGGGACTCATTTCTCCCTCATTTTTACAGCTATTGTGATGAAACTTGCCATAATTGTACCACACGTTTTCCATTGTTAGCTCACTAAATTTCAGAACGTTACACTCATCCACTAATTTTTTGGGAAATAACGAGAGTAATAAGTAATTGAGTATTTTTGCACACCCCTAATAATAATGGTACCTAATAGTATCTAATAGGGGTGTGCGGAATGGCAGAAATCCGTTGTTTTCGGTTCCATTTTGGGATACTCCCCCCCAATGTTATGGAACCCTGGGAGTTGGAGGTCTTTTGCCCCCTCTGCCAAAGAGCAACAATGCCTCTCCAAACTGCAGATCCCAGGATCCCTTAGTATGGAGCCATGGCAATTAAAGTAGTGCCAAACTGCATTAACTCCACAGTGCAAATGCACCAATAGAGATAGAGAAGGTGCTCGAGTTGGGGCAAGTTGCTTCTCAAGTGGAAAGAGACAAACACCATTTTAATATCTTGTGAGTTTTCTTTAAGTGTTCATGGCTGTACGAGAGTGGCGCGGCCCACATCTGGAAGGAAAACTGTCAAGACTATTTTTAAAAAGATGCTCAATTTTTTTTGAAAGGAGGAAAAGAAAGCAAGGCGCTTTTTGAGAAGAATGGACAATGGGTGTTAATTGTGCTGACAATATCAGGCCTTTCCTTTCAATGGAGTTAATTTAGTGGCATCTGTTTGTGGTCGAGGGAATAAAAGGGACTATTTAAGACGGGGCTGTCAGCAAGAAAACATCAACACTGGGGGCCGTCCATTAGCCTCTTCCGGCCAAAATCCTTCGCAGACGCCGAGAAGAAGGGAAGGACCCCCCTCACTTGCTCAAGCCCTTTCCAATATGCAACAGAGCAGAGTAATGAGAATAATAACGGGAAGAAGCTTTCAAAGGCAAAAATGCTGAGCTGGTTTCCATGTTTTGCAAAGCAACTATACCTCGTATTTAGGCCTCCCCTCCCAATCTCTGAAATGGAAACCAGTGGTCATGATGGCCATTACTCAAGGTGGAGAAGCTGAAGGAAAAGAGGAAAGGAATATCTTCATCCATCGAAGCTCAGAAAGTTACTTTTGTGGTATATAAACGCTTGGAAAGTTGCTCTTTTAAGGCCACAACTCCCTGAAACATCCTGGCCATGTGTCACGATGCCAGGGCTCTGCCTTTACAGAGGCAGAGATGAACCAAACAAAAACCCAGTTTGTATAAAACATTTTAATTAGAACTGAACTTACTTTCTGGCTGTTTTAATAGTCCAAAATATAAAACATAAAGATTGTACTCAGCCACAGAATATAAAACAAAAGCAGCAAACACTGTTGCAGGTTCAAGCTAACTCTGTAGTGAAAGGGTCCAGTCCAGTGGTCAAATGATGAGAGTTCAATAAACAAAGTCCAGGGATCAAGAGTCTATACCGTAGTCAAAAGCCAGTCCAAAGGTTCAAGCTTCCAGGATTCCAAAGGTTTAGGAGACAGGTCAGGACACCAAAAATCCACAAACTTGGGGGGAAACCAGCAGCATCTACCACCAAGATAAGACAAATACTTTCCTCCTGAAGATCAGTCCCAAGGCTCACTCCTTCTATCCAGAAACACCAGCTGCAACCCATCTTTTGCATGCCTCCACCCTTAATTGCTTTCACCAATGAACTCTTATGTATAGATTACTCAACCCTTTAGAACTAAGACTTACATTGACCCTTCCATCACCAACCACCATCAACTGCAGAACATAATACATGACACCAAGATGGCTGGATTCTGGAAGTTACGCTTGGGGTAAAATAAAGTAACTTTCCCAAGGTATCAGGAAGGAAGTGGAGTATCACCAAGAGAAGGATAGTGTCTTTGTATTGAACATGAAAAGGCAACCAAGTGAGGCAACTATGGTTGGGTCTTAGTGTCTGACATTGTGCTTTCCCCATAATTGTCTTGTACTTGAGTCATGAATGGATTGTCTCTTTTTATGGGTGGAGAAAGACCCTCAATGAAGCCAATATCGCCATCATTCCAATGTTATTTTTTGAGTGATAGGTTCAAAGTGGAGGAGGGTCTTGTGAAAATGGTGAAACTGGAAAAGAGCGACTTTTATCAATCAGCCTGTTATCTTGTGGCAACAAATATTTAAACAGATGGAAATGGGAACATTCACTTTCATACCTTGCTGCAATTGCGCTATGACGGTACATTAGTGATGCAAATTCCCACGAAAAACCTTGCTTTCTACCCATCTTGCAGGTGTTGCATTTCCTCTCTATTTTGCCTCAACTGCTCAAGCTTTACTGTTCTCACAAGATTTTCCTCCGCTTTGCAATACTGGGATTGCAGCAGAATGAACTTATCACACAAGAAACAGTGGCGGGACAACAGCAACATCGGATTAATTGATGGGATTTTCATCATGACTGAAGAGCAATATGGAACTATGGAAGAGACACGACGTCGTATGATAAGAGCCAACCATAGTTGCCTGTATCCTACTGTAATTGAGCTTAATCAACCTTGTGTAATAAAGTCCAAAAGCCTGTCCTGGGCAACCATGGGACAAGTACAGCGTCATATAATAAGACCCAACCATACGTGCCTTTAATCCCACTATAATTGCAATTTATCAACCTTGTGTGATAAAGTCCTAGAGCTTTTAGTGGCGAAGCACAATGCAACCATGGGACAGGTACGGCGCCATATAATAAGACCCAACCATATGTGCCTTTATCCCACCATAATTGCATTTTATCAACCTCGCATGATAAAGTCCTAGAGCTTTTAGTGGCGAAGCACAATGCAACCATGGGAAAGGCACAACACCATATGATAAGACCCAACCATACTTGCCTTTATCCCACCATAATTGCAATTTATCAACCTCGCGTGATAAAATCCTACAGCTTTTAGTGGCGAAGCGCAATGCAACCATGGGACAGGTACAACATCGTATAATAAGACCCAACTCTAGTGCCTGTATCCTGCTGTAATTCTGCTTAATCTACCTTGTGTGATAAAATCCTAGAGCTTAGACTGTTGAAGCACAATGCAACCATGGGACAGACACAAATGTTGTATGATAAAACAACAACAAACAACAAACAACAAAACTTTATTTATATACTGCTCTATCTCACCAAGGGGACTCAAAGACCTGACCATAGTTGCCTTTCTCGTACTGTAATTGTACTTTATCGACCTTATGTGATTAAGTTCTAGAGCAGTGGTTCTCAACCTGGGGTCCACAGATGTTTTTGGCCTTCAGCTCCCAGAAATCCTAAAAGCTGGTAAACTGGCTGGGATTTCTGGGAGTTGAAGGCCAAAAACATCTGGGAACCCCAGGTTGAGAACCACTGCTCTAGAGCTTGGACTGTAGAAGTCGATTCAGAGCTCTAGTAGGACTCTTCTTAGTTTCTTCAACGTGGGATCTCAATCTATGCAACCTATATGAAAAGCAACCCATCCCCACATGTCACTCCTGATGCTTACGTTTTTGGAAATATTCAGTACTGCTCTGTTTTGGAAGACGGCCATGACGACTCACACTTAGGAGATAAGAGTCACTCTTGCAGGACAAACTAACTTCTTGCAACTCAAGTGTCTTCTATGGGAAGCAATAAGGGCTGTTCAAGTTACGCCGCTACACCTCTTGCACAACACATCTTCTAGCCTCCTAAATATCCGGATGAGGGCACTTGAAAGCACAGAAAAACAGTTTTCTATGACTCACTGCTCTTTATGAAGGCCTCCCTTCTTTCCTTCCTTCCTTTCTTCTCTTGAAGTTACAAGTTCTGAGCAGGGAAGAAGGTCGAAAAACACATGCCGGCGACCACTTTCTCGAGAGAAGCCTTGCTGTTTGTTTTCTTCTCGGCCCCTGCGGAAATGATCTCCCCGTGTCGCATCAAGCAGGTAGGGCTTTCAATTAAAACCCTCCATCTCAAACATTACCACAAACGCACCATGAAGATCAAAGTGTGCGTGTCTGAAGGTGAGGCGCTTTCCCCCCTGAAGACAGCATCAACCTCTACGTTCTTCTACGGCTACATCTTTAATCGTTTCTAACGTATGTCCAAAGCTATTAGAACTGTGGAATTCCAGAAGTCCTTTAACAAGACTGCAGAACAAGACGGCATGGGTTCACATGCATCGTGAAGGCAGACATTTCTGCAACATGGACATCACAACCACTGTGAGTGGCTTTAGACCCGCTGTGGCTGATAAATCTGGAATTTCTTCACATACACAAACAAACAAACAACCTTGCAAAAATCATTGCCGTGGGATCCTTAGAGCATTTTATAGAAATAGCCAGGCTATGGAAAACAAAGCATCTTGCAGGTCTCTTTACAAGTTACATGTGAAAGGGATCTTGGCATCGCAGCGGACAATGGGATATGGGGTTACATCAAAGGAGCATAGTATCCAGATCAAGGGAAGTCCTGGTGCTCCTCTCTTGTTCTACTTTGGTCAGACCTTCTCACCTGGAATAATAATAGCCTTGGCTCCAGTTCTGGGCAATGCAACTCAAGAGTGATATTGCTAGAAGAAACATGAACAACCTTAGATATGCAGATGACACCACTTTGATGGCGGGAAGCAAGGAGGAGCTGAGGAGCCTTCTATTCAAGGTGAAAGAAGAAAGTGCAGAAGCTGGGTTGCAGCTAAACATCAAAAAACCCCAAGATTGACAACTGGGAAATAAAGGGAGAAAACGTGGAGGTAGTGACAGACTTTGTATTTCTAGGTGCAAAGATGAGTGCAGATGCAGACTGCAGACAGGAAATCAGGCGATGCTTACTTCTTGGGAGGAGAGCAATGGCCCATCTCAATAAAATAGTGAAGAATAGAGACATCACACTGGCAACAAAGATCCGCATAGTTAAAGCAATGGTCTTCCCCATAGTCTCCTATGGATGTGAGAGCTGGACCTTAGGGAAGGCTGAGTGAAGGAAGAGATGCTTTGGAACTGTGGTGTTGGAGGGAAGTTCTGAGAGTGCCTTGGACCACCAGAAGATCCAACCAGTCCATACTTCAAGAAAAAAAGCCCGACTGCTCATTGGAGGAAAGGAGAGTAGAGGCAAAGATGAAGTTCTTTGGCCACATCATGAGAAGACAGGAAAGCTTGGAGCAGAGAATGATGCTGGGGAAAATGGAAGGAAAAAGGAAGAGGGGCCAACCAAGGGCAAGATGGATGGATGGCATCCCTGAAGTGACTGGATTGACCTTGAAGGAGCTGGGAGTGGTGACGGCCAACAGGGAGCTCTGGCGTGGACTGGTCCATGAGGTCACGAAGAGTCGGAAGCGACTGAACAAATGAACAAAAATTGGCTCGAAGCTGGAAGGTGTGCAGAGGAGGGTGACTAAAAGGGTCCAAGGCCTGGAGACCATGAATAATCCCTCTGAGGAGCGTCTTAAAGAGCTGGGTCTGTTCAACCAGCAGAAGGTGGAGAGCAGACATGAGAGCCATGTATCAACATGTGAAAGGGAGAGGCTTCCTTTCTGCTGCCCTGGAGACTAGGACTCAATCAAACCATGGGTTCAAATGACAGGGAAGGAGGTTCTACCTGAACATTAGGAAGAACTTCCAGATCGGAAGAGGAATTGTCCAACAATGGAACTCTCCACCCCGGAGTCCAGTTGGAGTTCCTTCTTTGGAGGTTCTGAAACAGAGGCTGGATGACCATCTGTTGGGGAGGCTTTAATTGTGCTTTTCCTTCCGGTCAGAAGGAGGTTTGACTAGATGGCCCCTGGGGGTCCCTTCCAACTCTATGTTTCTAAGTGTAAGAAAGGGGTGAGAGGAAGTTCTTTTGATGAGCCACCACGAAGTGCGGAGCCCAACTGCAGGGCTTGGCCATAAATCAAGGTCTCCCTAATAAGCAGCAAGGATAAATGAGGTGCGTTTGTGTCAGTGTGAGGTTTCCTTTGAGGTGGGAGAGGGGTGATTCATTGTTTTCAAAGAGAGTTGGCAGGCGTTGTGTTCAGTTCAATGATTTTTTTTGTCTTCGGAGGATGTCGAGGCCCCCGCCTCAGATGTTTACCGTACCTGTTTCAAGGGCATTCATTAGGGCCGACGGTCCGCGTGATGGCAATTTGGCTCCTTCCGCACCGCCTCATCCCTCCCTCCTGCCAACCCGAGATGCCAAGAGCCTTCCAAAGCCAGGCTCAGATCAGACGTGATGCGCAGGAAGGATCTGTCTTGCAACACGTCAGAAACGCTCGCGGAGAGCATGTCACCATCCATTGACATTACGAGAAAGGTGTGTGTTTGTGTTGGGAGCAAAGACGAAAGGAGAGAAGGTAAGAGAAAGAGAGAGAAAGAGGGAGAAAGAGAGAGAGGAGGCAGGGAAGCCTATCTTTCATCCCGGAGACAGCTGTAAACAGATGATAATAATCATGCCGAATAATACCGCAAGGTGAAAATTACTCACATTTCTCATGAAGAAGCCAAGTGGGTTTGGATTATTAGGCGAAGGGGCAATTTCTAACCCGAAAATTAGGTTTCAGTGACGCAGACGTGTGAGTTGACAGAGACGGGTTATTCGCTCCATCAGCCGCCATTAGAAAAAGCAAAACCAGGAAAGAAGGAAGGAAGGCACTACGATGATAGGAAGGTCTGGAGAGAGGAAGCGCAACTTGACTCCCAGAGCTGACCCAAGACGAAATGAAATGGATGGCTGCAGGATGTCCAAAGTCCCAGGGCTCAAAAGGATGAAGAAGAGGTGCCTGCACACCTCGATGCACCAGCTTGAGACGATCCTGGGCTGCATTGGGAGGAATTTAGTGTCTACATCAGTGGTTCGGTCCCAATACAAAGTGACGGTGATCACCCAGAAAGCCCTAAACGGTTCACGATCACATCTTCCCCTACGAAACAAGAGCAGTACGTTTGAAAAAGATCTTGGAGTCCTCGTGGACAACAAGTTAAACATGAGCCAGGAATGTGATGTGGCAGCAAAAAAAGCCAATGGGATTTTGGCCTGCATCAAGAGGAGCATAGTGTCTAGATCTAGGGAAGTCATGCTACCCCTCTATTCCGCTTTGGTTAGACCACACCTGGAATATTGTGTCCAATTCTGGGCACCACAATTCAAGGGAGATATTGACAAGCTGGAATGTGTCCAGAGGACGACTCAAATGATCAAGGATCCGGAGAACAAGCCCTATGAGGAGCGGCTTAAGGAGCTTGGTATGTTTAGCCTGAAGAAGAGAAGGCTGAGAGGAGATATGATGAGGGCCATGTATAAATATGTGAGAGGAAGCCACAGGGAGGAGGAGGGAGCAAGCTTGTTTTCTGCTTCCCTGGAGACTAGGACGCAAGGAACAATGGCTTCAAACTACAAGAAAGGAGATTCCATCTGAACATGAGGAAGAACTTCTGACTGTGAGAGCCGTTCAGCAGTGGAACTCTCTGCCCCGGAGTGTGGTGGAGGCTCCTTCTTTGGAGGCTTTTAAACAGAGGCTGGGTGGCCATCTGTCAGGGGTGATTTGAATGCAATATTCCTGCTTCTTGGCAGAATGGGGTTGGACTGGATGGCCCAGGAGGTCTCTTCCAATCTAGGATTCTCCTCTCACTACCTCCACCGTCTCAAGTGCGTCTGGTGGGGATGATGGAGAGAGCCTTCTCTGTGGTGGCTTCTCGGCTCTGGAACTCTCTTCCTAAGGAGATCGGACAGGCCCCCATTCTCTCCATTTTCCGCAAGGAATTAAAAACTTGGGTTGTTGTAGGTTTTTTCGGGCTATATGGCCATGTTCTAGAGGCATTCTCTCCTGACGTTTCTCCTGCATCTATGGCAAGCATCCTCAGAGGATGCTTGCCATAGATGCAGGAGAAACGTCAGGAGGTCACACTGAGAAGAAAGGGGAAAGCTAGTTTTCTGATGTTCCAGAGATCAGGATTCAATGGAGCCATGGATTCAAATGGCAGTAAAATAGAAGTTGAGAACAACTTCATGATTGGTCAGGGCTGTTTAACCATAGAGTACGCTGCTTGAGAGTCCGGTGAAGTCTCCTTTTCTGTAGGTTTTTAAGCAGAGGCTGGAAGGGTTGTTGTAGGTTTCTTCGGGCTATATGGCCATGTTCTAGAGGCATTCTCTCCTGACGTTTCACCTGCATCTATGGCAAGCATCCTCAGAGGTTATGAGTTACATACAACATAGGCAGATACTCACACTGAGTCACACAAGAGAGAGAAAGATGGATTGTTTCCTCCTCCTTATAGAGCCACCTGCTGACAGGTCATGAGTAAGGGATGCAAACGGATGAGGCTGAAAGGCCATTTTTGGGAGGGGTTTTGATTGAGGTTTCTTTGGATTGGATGGTCCTTGGGGGTCTCTTCCCACTCATCAATTCCTGGATTCCATGATACTCCTTCGTCTCCTGCATCTTTGTTCCAGAGCCGCTAATGGGAAGCTATCCCATCCCAGTCGATCAGCCACAAATCAATGGCATGGAGGCAGCAATTCCATTTCTCTGACATGAGCCAATTGGCCAATAAGACATAGTCGCTGCTGCTTTGACTTCTACCAAAACGACAGATCTCCTCCAGCGTTTGCCTCATCAAACGCCTTCCAGATTACTCGCAGCCTCACCTGTGCATTTAAACTAAGCAGAGCCGAATAAATAATACATCTGGTCTCCTTTAATGTGCCACGTACCTCTGATCCCCCTTCAATGGGAAATACAGTCATGGTTATTGCAGCGAGACGAGGACAGGCCGCGGAGGGAGGCAACCTGTCCAGGTGACACTCCAATAAGAGCCCTTCTAGGCAGATGAAAGCAAAGCACACCTGAGTTGAGGCTTCATGGAGAACAGAGCAGAACGAAGCCAGCCAAATGGACTTGGAAGCCCAGGGTTTGGGGCTTTCAGCTCTTGTGTTGTCCTCAAATCTACTCCAATCTGCTGCTGATAGAATCATAGAATCATAGAATCAAAGAGTTGGAAGAGACCTCTGGGCCATCCAGTCCAACCCCATTCTGCCAAGAAGCAGGAATATTGCATTCAAACCACCCCTGACAGATGGCCATCCAGCCTCTGCTTAAAAGCTTCCAAAGAAGGAGCCTCCACCACACTCCGGGGCAGAGAGTTCCACTGCTGAACGGCTCTCACAGTCAGGAAGTTCTTCCTCATGTTCAGATGGAATCTCCTCTCTTGTAGTTTGAAGCCATTGCTCCATTGCGTCCTAGTCTCCAAGGAAGCAGAAAACAAGCTTGCTCCCTCCTCCTCCCTGTGGTTTCCTCTCACATATTTATACATGGCTATCATATCTCCTCTCAGCCTTCTCTTCTTCAGGCTAAACATGCCCAGCTCCTTAAGCCGCTCCTCATAGGGCTTGTTCTCCAGACCCTTATCATTTTAGTCGCCCTCCTCTGGACACATTCCAGCTTGTCAATATCTCTCTTGAATTGGTGCCCTGAATTGGACACAATATTCCAGGTGTGGTCTAACCAAAGCAGAATAGAGGGGTAGCATTACTTCCCTAGACCTAGAGCAGTGGTTCTCAACCTGGGGTCCCCCAGATGTTTTTGGCCTACAACTCCCAGAAATCCCAGCCAGTCTACCAGGTGATAGGATTTCTGGGAGTTGAAGGTCAAAACATCAGGTGACCCACAGGTTGAGAACCACTGATCTAGACACTAGGCTCCTCTTGATGCAGGCCAAAATCCCATTGGCTTTTTTTGCCACTGCATCACATTCCTGGCTCATGTTCCCCTTCCTCCCCACGAGGACTCCAAGATCTTTTCCACACGTGCTGCACTTGAGCCAGGCCTCATCGTCCCCCATTCCGTATCTTTGCATTTCGTTTTTCCTGCCAAAGTGGAGTATCTTGCATTTGTCCTGTTGAACTTCATTTTGTTAGTTTTGGCCATTCATCTCTCTAATCTGTCAAGATCCCTTTGAGTCCTGCTCCTGTCCTCTGGAGTCTTGGCTCTCCCTCCCAATTTGGTGTCGTCTGCAAACTTGATGATCCTGCCTTCTAACCCTTCATCTAAGTCATTAATAAAGATGTTGAACAGGACCGGTCCCAGGATGGAACCCTGCAGACTGCACTCCACTCGAAACTTCTTTCCAGGATGAAGAGGAAGCATTAGTGAGCACCCTGTGCCACATGGCTTCCTTGGTGCTCACAGAACATGTTTCTGCCCCAAAGGAACCGACAGTTAAATAGATTCAATGCAAATAATGAAGTCTTGGGTGAGGAGAAGAGAACAAAACAAGGGAGAAGACGTTGTTGTGCCTCAGAAATGGCGGCTCCGCACAAAACCCTCAAAGTTCACCTTGCATGTTCAGATTTAATGGGTCCCACTCATCCCAAACTCCTCCACAGTCGTCTCATTTAAAGGGATTTGATGTGACAAAAGGGGCACTTATTTCCCTGTCAGTTCTTCACTTGCAAATTTAACTCAACTCCGTTGAAATTCCCACGAAAAGTGAGCCACCGTTAAGAGGAAGAGCTCGCGGTAATTGCGGCGCCGCTTGAAATGGCTTCGGGACCATTCGAAAGCTCTTGCAAGACGCCCCAGCCTCAACGTCCAAGGTTTCCACAGGAAAGCCAGCCTGGGCTCTGCTTATTATGCAAGGATTTATAACTTCACGGCAGGGCTTGCACGGCCCTCTTGGGAGAATGCAAAACATAAAAGCGATAAGGGATCATCTCCATAAAATCCAGCATGTTCAGCAGCAGCAGCATCATAAAAGTCCACGGGCAAGGCGCAAATCCGGAGCTCTTGAAAGAAAAACAGTTGGCATTGGTTTCAGTAGGACTTTCTGTTGGGAATCAGGAGCTCTTAGGCTCAGAAATAACCGGGTTGTTGTAGGTTTTTCCGGGCTATATGGCCATGTTCTAGAGGCATGGTCATATAGTCTGGAAAAACCTACAACAACCCAGTGATTCCGGCCATGAAAGCCTTTGACAATACATCAAAAATAACCCTCTCTGGGGGCGATTCCACAAAACTACAGCAGAGTGCGAGGTGCACAGTTCATAAGCAGCAGAAACTTACATGTAGTGAGCAAGGATTAGCTTCCATTCAACAGGACGGAACAGGATTGCAGATCCACAACTTCATAGGATCAAAAATAATATGTTCGCAGCTTGGGAGTGATCCTGGATTCATTGCTGAGCCTGGAGCCCCAGGTCTCAGCGGTGACCAGGGGAGCATTTGCACAGTTAAAACTTATGCGTCAGCTGTGCCCGTACCTTGGGAAGTCTGACTTGGCCATGGTAGTCCATGCTCTGGTTACATCCCATATAGACTACTGCAACGTGCTCTATCTGGGGTTGCCTTCAAAGACTGTCTGTAAGCTGCAAATGGTCCAGCGTTCGGCAGCCAGGTTGCTAACGGGAGCGGCGCTCATGGAGCACACAACTCCTCTGTTGCACCAGCTCCACTGACTGCCTGTTTGCTTCCGGGCACAATTCAAAATGCTGACTTAAGCCTATAAAGCCCTTCGCAGTTTTGGTACAACTTACCTATCTCAACGTATCTCTCCTTATGAACCATCTAGGACGTTAAGATCTTCTGGGGAGGCCCTGCTCTTGCTCCCACCTTCTTTGCAGATGCCCCTGGCGGGGACGAGAGACAGGGCCTTCTCAGTGGTGGCCCCTCGACTGTGGAACTGTTGGGACTCAGCCTGTGTGTGAACCTGAGCCTGAATCTTTGATTCTATCGCCTAATGCTGATGCCAATGTTGATGCTAATGTTGATGGGCCTAATTTGGATAGTGAGGCTGAAGTGATCAATGAGGACGAGGCTCAAGATGGAGACACTTTGGGCAGTAAAAATCCTACAGACTTTGAGTTAGAGGCTTCAAAGGAAAAGCCAAGTTCTCATGAGAAAGTTTCTGTCAGACCGAGAGAAGAAGATTAACTCCCTTTTCCTCCTGGCCCGAGCCAATGATAACAACCGCAGTTTGGAGATAAGCCAGAACCGCAGGGAGGCTCAATGTTTACGTAGGTCAGAGAGAATCTGACAACTGAAACCAAAGATTAGAGTTAGCCGGAATCAGTTTTTGGGATTTAAGAGTGCCCATGAGAGGGATTTCCTCAGACCAAGCATTGTTTAGTATCAAGTACAAACCTCCTGGGATTTCCAGTTTCCAGTGGTCTGGTCTCTAAGGGAATTCTGGACTTCAAGTGAGATTGGCAGGGGCTAATCTCTTCATGGATTTCTATTGAGAGTTTTCTGGACATTACTGCTTTGGATTTCCTGCAAGCTTTCTGGACACTGCTGTCCAGAATAACACACACATTGCTGTCCAGAATAACACACATTTTGGTGCCTCAAGTGTCAGACCTGTATCTGAGTATACTTGACCTGCTGATTCCAAAAATGGCACCAGTTTTCCTTTCATCAGCTCAGGGTTTTGTTTTTGTTTTTTTTTGAGATAAGCCATATACCAGCTGCCATTGGCTCACCCATAGGAAAAGACGATAACCGTATCTAAGAAACTAGAGCTGATGTGGTCTACCCAATGATATGTTCTGAATGGCGCACCAAGCAACACCTTTCCATGGTTGTCTCCAGTCTCTGAATCATGATTTGGTGTCTGTTGAGCGTTATGCAACTTTGTGTTGCACCAACAAGGCTGTCTGCCAATCCTCGCTTCCCCCACTTTCCATCTTTCGTCGCAGGTTCTTTCCAGGGCAAAACCTCCTTCTGCCTCCCTGAAGTCATGCAAATAAGTGAGACGAAGGGGAGCGAAGGTGCTCTTCTCCCATGACGAGGCATCATGACGCCGACATGCTCCGAGGAGCAGCCGGAGAGATGAAAAACGCACTGCATCAAGTGAATGTTTAGAGAGCGTTCCTTCAGCATCTGCTGCCTCTTCTGTCTCCAAGGAGACTGTCGATGGAACCCTCTGGGAGGTTTTGCATTTAGATGTGTTCCAAAAAAACACAATGAAAGGAGACACACCAGGTTTAAGGTGTTGTTACTATTACAGAAAATGGGGCTTGGTTTGCTCTACGAAGGACGCGGTCAACTGGCACCACGCTCTTTGTTCAATGCAATAGCCATGGGCAGAAACAAGATACATCTCAATGCTTACTTTTCAATATTTGGATCTTGGATGAGAAGGGAATTCCCCGAGGGTTGAGAAACTATGACAATGACAACCCTGGATGAATGGAAATCTTTGAACTACAGCTTCCAAACTCAGCATGCTGACATTTGTCCGTCTGTCTTCCCAAGAGATTTGCAGGATTTTCCGGAGGCAGCGCTGATGGAATTGGTCCAGGAGTTGCTTGTGACGTCTGTGGACAGTCTACGTCTCACAGGCATAGAGCAGGGTTGGGAGGACAATAGCTTTATAAACAAGCCCTTTGGTCTCCCTACGGATGTCCCGGTCCTCAAACACTCTCTGCTTCATTCGAAAAAATGCTGCACTCGCAGAGCTCAGGCGGTGTTGTTTTTCAGTCTCAATGTTTACGTCTGTAGACAGTCCACGTCTCGCAGACATATAGCAGGGTTGGGAGGACAATAGCTTTGTAGACAAGTACCTTGGTCTCCCTACGCATGTCCTGGTCCTCAAACACTCTCTGCTTCATTCGGAAAAATGCTGCACTTGCAGAGCTCAGGCGGTGTTGTATTTCAGTGTCAGTGGTGGAGACGTTTGTGGAGAGGGGGCTGCCAAGGGAGTGGAAATGGTCAAAACTTTCTTGGTCAGATGTATCTCTGGCATTGGAGAGGGGTTGGCTGGTGACTGCTGGAAGAGAACTTTGGTTTTCTCGATGTTCAATGACAGGCCGAGCTTCTCGTTTCATTCTGCCATCATGTCATCATGGAGGAGACGCAGGATGTTCCCTCTCGATGGACCTCCATGGTCATGTGGCCACTGGCATGTCTGCATGAAGCGCCGTTACCTTCCCACTGGAGCTGTACCTATTTCTTCCCACTGGAGCTGTACCTATTGATCTACTCACATTTGCATGTTTTCAAACTGCTAGGTTGGTAGAAGTGGTGCGAAACTGTATTAACTCTACAATGCAGATGCACCTTGGGATTTACCCAAGGTCATCCAGTTGGCTTCCACGGCGGAGAATGAACCCTGGGAGATTATTTTCAGAATATGTTGAGGTATATTGTGTGTTTTAAATGTAATTCTTGTATTGCCAATATGGATGCCACTTAGAATGTAATGCTACACTGAAATGTTTATGTTGAGGCTGTGATTGAGTGACCTTAAGAAAAGCTCTCTGCTGCTGCTGAGAAAATTTAGGGAGTTAACCGTTTGGAGCAGAAGAGCTAAGCAAAGAACTGTTTTGGCTTTTAGTTTTCCTCGTGTTGCTTTCCTGTGTGTCGCTCACTGTAGATAGACGTGTTTTAGATGTGCTTAGTAAACTAAGTTTTAGGTTCTTGTGGGTTTTTTCGGGCTGTATGGCCATGTTCCAGAGGCATTCTCTCCGGACATTTCGCCTGCATCTATGGCAAGCATCCTCAGAGGTAGTGAGGTCTGTTGGAATTAGGAAAATGGGTTTGATATATCCGTGGAATGACTGGGGTGGGGCAAAGGGCAAAGAGCTCTTCTCTGCTGGAGCTAGGTGTGAATGTTTCAACTGACCACCTTCATTAGCATTTGAAGGCCTGGCTGAGCCTGGGAAAATGTTTTGTTGAGAGGTGTTAAGATGTGCCTGGTTGTTTCCTCTCTGCTGTTTTGCTGTTGTAATTTTAGAGTTTTTTAATACTGGTAGCCAGATTTTGTTCATTTTCATGGTCTCTTCCTTTCTGTTGAAATTGTCCACATGCTTCTTGTGGATTTCAATGGCTTCTCTGTGTAGCCTGACATGGTGGTTGTGAGAGTGGTCCAGCATTTCTGTGTTCTCAAATAATATGCTGTGTCCAGGCTGGTTCATCGGGTGTTCTGCTATGGCTGACTTCTCTGGTTGAAATCTGGCTACCAGTATTAAAAAAACTCTAAGATTACAACAGCAAAACAGCAGAGAGGAAACAACCAGGCACATCTTAATACCTCTCAACAAAAGTTTCCCCCCAGGCTCAGCCAGGCCTTCAAATGCTAATGAAGGTGGTCAGTTGAAACATTCACACCTAGCTCCAGCAGAGAAGAGCTCTTTGCCCTTTGTCCCACCCTGGTCAATCCACAGATATATCAACCCATTTTCCTAGTTCCAACAGACCTCACTACCTCTGAGGATGCTTGCCATAGATGCAGGCGAAACGTCAGGAGAGAATGCCTCTGGAACATGGCCATACAGCCCGAAAAACCCCACAATAACCTAGTGATTCCAGCCATGAAAGCCTTCGACAAACTAAGTTTTCCTTGTAACCTGACGTCTCCAGAGTCCATGATTTTACAGAGCTGTATCTGGTGTATCTAGCATTCGCTTCTGTCAAGTTGCGCCTTAGCTTGACAATTATCACACAACATTGTGAAAGTGTTGTTATTCCACTTTAATGGACTCCTTGGGGATTGTAGTTTAGTGAGGCCTAGTTAGAATGTCAAACATCCCTAGCTAAACTGCAGATCTCAGCCACGGGATGTGAAGTGGAATAGCAGCGCTTGAACAGCGTCGTGTGATAATCTCCTCCATGTTTTGAAGCTCCACACAAGGCCAGCACTAGCTTTTGTGTATGAGGCTGGAAGGTCTGTCTCCCTACCAGAGAATGTATTCCAAGGGTATCTTCCCAGTTTACTTAGATTCATTGTGTGTGTGTGTACTTTTGGGCTCCATCCCCGTTGTGTTCTCCTTGCAAGGCTTTCCTTCTCGCTCCCATCATGGCTTCCCAGCCCGCTCCTCCCGGGCGCTGCCCAACCCGATCGACATTAATCCCCATCTTTTTCTCGGCCGCAATTATCCATTACCAGCATCAAGCCATATCAAGCTCAGATTTATGACCCCCTCGGCCGTGTTGTGATGAGGTGTCATCCCCGTCTTTCTCTTTCTCTGATATTGATAGATAATATTCTACGGCGCTGCCTCGTCTGCCCTTTCAAAGGTTACAGCCAGTAGATATTCCAGAATCAATACGGATCTTATCTGTCACAAACCTCGAGAAAAACACACACAACAAGAAGAGATTTGCCTGCGGCCTGACCGGAAAGGACCGAAACGGGGGCGCCCGGGCTGGAAGCGGAGAGGACCGCCACTTCGTACTCTCCGGCTTTTTCAAGCCAAGCGGGAAGGAGAGGGAGATGTTTTATAGCGGATGACAAGTTCGTGTCCTTTGATAACGGCTTTGTTATTCATAACCGCCCCACCAAGGTTTGCAAGGTTAGGGAAGGTATAAAAGGATAACACAGGCGTGTGTGTGTGTGTGGTGTGTATCCGTATGTGTGGTTTCCTTACTCGCTCAAGAAAGAAAAATGCACACCCTGGGCATGCTGTCTTCCAAAACCCATTTTTCAACCCAAGGAGGGAGGGATGAAAGGAGGGAAGGGAAAAGTTGTCCTTGTCGCCCATTTACCTTTGCAATAGTATGCAAAGATGCTGCCACCAACATCTATAAAAAGTATTGTCAAAGGCTTTCATGGCCGGAATCACTGGGTTGTTGTAGGTTTTTCCGGGCTATAAGGCCATGTTCTAGAGGCATTCTCTCCTGACATTTCGCCTGCATCTATGGCAAAGCATCCTCAGAGGTAGTGAGGTCTATTGGAACTAGGAAAAAGGGTTTATATATCTGTGGAATGACCAGGGTGGGACAAGACTCTTGTCTGCTGGAGCTAGGTGTGAATGTTTCAACTGACCACCTTGATTAGCATTTGATGGCCTGGCAGTGCCTGGAGCAAACTTTTGTTGAGAGGTGATTAGATGTCCTTGTTTGTTTCCTCTCTGTTGTTGTGCTGTTGTAAATTTAGAGATTTTTAATACTGGTAGCCAGATTTTGTCCATTTTCATGGTTTCCTCCTTTCTGTTGAAATTATCCACATGCTTGTGTATTTCACCATCCAACAAAAGTTTGCTCCAGGCACTGTCAGGCCATTATATGCTAATTAAGGTGGTCAGTTGAAACATTCACACCTAGCTCCAGCAGACAAGACTCCTTTGTCTCACCCTGGTCACAGATGATGCATCTAGACCAAACCTGCCCAACATAACAAACTTTAAGTACTGATTGAGTTTGTAGGGGTTAACCTGGCATTATGTGTAGGGGTTAACCTGGCATTATTTGTAGCTCACTCACAAATTTGTCCATTAAAAATGGAAAGTTTCAAATAACCCAGGCAACGCTGGGTATCCAAGCTGGTAATAATATTAAAATAAGGACCCTCTCCTTGCACCCTAAAAGGTATCTTGCCCAACACTACTTTATAAAGTGCATCAACGCTATAGAATGAATGCACTTTGGACTTCCTTTAAGTGCCATGGCGCACTGCTAGGGAATATTGGGAGTTGTAGTTTTACAAGGCCTTCTCTGCCAAAGGAGCCATAGCATTGAGCCATGAGACCCAAAATGGCATCAAACTGCATTAACTCTACAGTGAAGATGCAACCTCAAAGAGGACCACTTGTATCCACAAGTTTTAAGGAGGTCTTTGGAAGATAGAAGATAGAAGACCGACCCTCCAGGTGTTCCTGGGACTGATACAGTTCTGTAGACCACATCAGAGCAAAGGACTGAGCATGAGCCAGAAATAAATTACTTATTTGAATAAATATTTAGTCAGCCAGGGAGGGAAGAAGAGGGACTCTGGTAGAACAAGCGCAGATAAGGTAGACCAAATAGACTCATGTAGAAGTTGACCTCATGTATAAGTCAAGGTCGGATTTTGAGGGCAAAATTGTCATTTTTGATGTGACCCTTGGGAAAGCAGAAGATGGTTCTGCATAGAAGGGAAAGGAGAAATGCAGTTTCAGACAGCCAGGTAGTTCTGACCATCCTTTCCCCATCAAGGAGGCATTCAAAAAGGCCAGAAGCAGCACCACGATTATGTGAGTAGAGGAATCGGAGCTTGCTTTAGGTTGTCCTGGGATGGACTAAGCTTTCGCCAGATGCTTCATTTTTTAACCAAGTGAAGGTAAAACTCACACTGACCCATGGATAAGTCAACTCTGGGTGGATGTGTTGACTAACGTTCCTAAACTTCTGCAGTTTTACAGAGTCAAGAGCACTCATGACAACACGCCCGGTCTCTCGGGCCAAAGATGCTTCCCATTAGCACAAACCACTGCAGGTCAATCCTTGATCTTGTATCCAAAAATAGTTTGTTATAGCACATCCCCAGCCAGATATAGATGCTGCTGAGAGGGCCTGGGATATGAGTCAGAGCCGCTGGGACCCAACCGGCTCATGAAGACGCAAGCAAGAGGTAGACTGAGTTTCTGGCGAACCTTTGACGCTATTCAAAGACATTGCCGTGTGAGTCTGGAATATCAGAATGCAAAGGGTTCTTGCAATGTCTTTGAGACTAACCAAAAGCACGAAGTTGGTAGTATATGATTTCGCAGATGATGTCATCAAATGCAACATGAAGTTGAAGGAAGTCAACGAAACCTTGAGCTTCTAACACCTTTCTCTCAGTTAGTCTCAGAGGTCATACAAAATCTTTTGACATTATGTGGGTCAACCATCAGTTGGGCTCAGAAGATTTGCTTGGATCGCCATCACTTTCATCATGCTTGCCTTCAAAGAAGAGGGAAATGTTCTTTAAGTGAAAAGATGAAGAAAAATACAGCTAGCCTTCCATATCTGGAGGTCCTGTATCTAGGAATTTCTAGACCCTTCATTCTGACTCTAGGGTCAGTTTCCACCAGAAGTTGAGCACTGAATCGTATTGGAGGACCTAGAGATGCCAAGAGACAATGATTCTCTGGGAAATTCTAGGACCTTCATTGCAATTCCATGGTTCATTTCCATTGGAAGTTGGCCATAAAGCCAACTTCTAGGTCCTTCATTGCAATTCCATGGTTAATTTCCTCTGGAAGTTGGCCTTATTCTACTCCTAGGTCCTTCATTGCAGTTCTATGGTTAATATCCTTTGGAAGTTGGTCATAGAACCAACTCCCAGGTTCTCCATTGCAATTCCATGATCAATTTCCATTGGAAGTTGGCCATAAAGCCAACTCCTAGGTCCTTCATTACAATTCCATGGTTAATATCCTCTGGAAGTTGGCCATAGAGTCTACTCCTGGGTCCTTCATTGCAGTTCTATGGTTAATATCCTCTGGAAGTTGACCATAGTCTACTCCTAGGTCCTTCATTGCAGTTCTATGGTTAATATCCTTTGGAAGTTAGTCATAGAGTTGACTCCCAGGCTTTCCATTGCAATTCCATGGTCATTTTCCATTGGAAGTTGACTATAAAGCTAACTCCTAGGTCCTTCATTGCAATTCCATGGTTCATTTCCTCTGGAAGTTGGCCACAGAGTCTACTCCTGGGTCCTTCATTGCAATTCCATGGTTAATATCCTCTGGAAGTTGGCCTTAGTCTACTCCTAGGTCCTTCATTGCCGTTCTATGGTCAATTTCCTTTGGAATTTGGTCATAGAGTCGACTCCCAGGTCCTCCATTGCAATTCCATGGTCAATTTCCATTGGAGTTGGCTGTAAAGCTACCTCCTAGGTCCTTCGTTGCAATCCCATGGTTAATTTCCTCTGGAAGTTGGCCATAGAGTCTGCTCCTAGATCCTTTATTGCAATTCCATGGTTAATATCCTCTGGAAGTTGGCCCTAGTCTACTCCTAGGTCCTTCATTGCCGTTCTATGGTCAATTTCCTTTGGAATTTGGTCATAGAGTCGACTCCCAGATCCTCCATTGCAATTCCATGGTTGATTTCAATTGCAAGTTGGCCATAGAGCCATGCTGGAGAACCCAGTGAGATGTTTCTTCAGGTACAAAAAAGGATTTGCTAAGTCTTAGTTTCTCACTTTTGCAAAGGTCTTCTGCCTATAACCGGAGTGATTCCATCGATTGCATGGGCCAATACAGATATTGCAAAATCCGAAATAGGTCCGGCCGCAAGCATTTGGAATACTCGACTGGCCTTCCAGCGAACAAGTCCAGTTGGCGCTTTATGAGTTTTCTTTTCATCCGAGGAGGTTCCGCGCCGCCTTTGATTGCCTGGCCGATGTCTTCAGGCAAAGACAAGAGAGAAAGGGAGCCCGGTGTTTTGCATGCCGAGCGCGGCCCTTTCCCCCAACGGTCTGTAATCACTTTCTGACACAAACTTTTATTCACACTCTCTGGCAATTTTTTTCCCTTCCTTGCTCTGATTTTACGTGAATCGTTTCTCTAAGCAAACAATTACGGGCTGCATTCCAGGATTCTTCCCGAACGGGAGGGAGAAAGGCCTATTCCCACCCCGCTATCTGAAATTGAAAACATTGCCACTCCGGGCTGTAACAAGCTAATTTATACATTCACAAATGTAAGCCATTTCTTGAACACTTTTAACATTCATAAGTTTGACAGATGTTCCTGACAGAACATCCTCTGCAGCATCCCAATCTCGCGAAAACCCAAATATCTTTATTTCAGATGACGATACAAGATTGAATACTGATAAAACAAGAAGCCTGTCTTAAATAATAATAATAAAAGAACGAAGGAAGGAAGGGGAGAGAGAGGGGGGAGGAGGAAGGGGCTCTCCTCCTTTATCTGCCTCCAGGTAGAGATTGCCTATAAAAGTCTTCCATTCTGTCAATACTCCATTATCGCTTCAAAAGAAGAGAAACAAAAACAGAAGCATTTCAAGTACAATCGCAATAAAGCACAACTCGGAGATCGGAAATGCCACAGGAGACCCCTCGCGAGAGCTGTACGGGAGACCCATTTTTCTTGCATCAACAAAGATGAGGAGGAGGAGAACAAGGAAGAAGAGGACAAGGACGACAATCACCACGTGGGAATATGCGCAAAATCATTAGGAAATCTTTACCAACGAAGGCTGGGATTCTGGCATTGTTAGGCATTCAACTTTGACTCTCAATCCTGGAGGAAAGGTGAAATATCAATGGTTGCACTCCAGGCATGGGACACTTTTTCACCCAGCACCACACAGGAGTCCAGGAGTTACTAACTACAGCAATTTATTTGCAAAGCCTGTACAAATGTGGAAAAAGGGCATTTCCCAAAAAGCAGTAGAAAAGGTGCTAAGAAATAGCAGTAGTCCATATATACAAAAGATCAATAGTCCAAAATAGCAAGCTACATGGAATCCAGCAAGTGGAAAGCATAGGCATAAATCCGTAAGCATGAAAGCAGGAACTTTTCCAAGGCAAAAACTAATTAGGAACATAGGCAAACACAAGAGATTTAATTCAGGAGCATGACAGCTGAAACTTGATTCTACAGCAACGTTGTCTACTCTGAAGACACAAGTAAACCACTTAATTTAAGCTCAGGCTCGATCAAGAATCCATGAGGTCATGCCTTGGAGACCTGGGTCTTTCTGAATGCCCAATTAATCTATCCTTGACTCCCTCCGTGCTGAGGCCTAATCTGATATCATGGGAAAACTTCCCATCTGAATCTGCAGAAGGCCCTGAAGGCTGATTCCCAAGCAAAACAGTCACAGAATCATAGAATCAAAGAGTTGGAAGAGGCCTCATGGGCCATCCAGTCCAACCCCATTCTGCCAAGAAGCAGGAATATTACATTCAAATCACCCCTGACAGATGGCCATCCAGTCTCTGTTTAAAAGCTTCCAAAGAAGGAGCCTCCACCACACTCCGGGGCAGAGTTCCACTGCTGAACGGCTCTCATAGTCAGGAAGTTCTTCCTCATGTTCAGATGGAATCTTCTCTCTTGTAGTTCGAAGCGATTGTTCCTTGTCCTATTCTCCATGGAAGCAGAAAACAAGCTTGCTCCCTTCTCCCTGTGGCTTCCTCTGACATATTTATACATGGCTATCATATCTCCACTCAGCCTTCTCTTCTTCAGGCCAAACATGCCCAGCTCCTTAAGCCACTCTGCCAAGAAGCTGGAATTTTGCATTCAAATCACCCCTGACAAATGTCCATCCAGCGTCTCTTTAAAAGCTTCCAAAGAAGGAGCCTCCACCACACTCTGGGGCAGAGAGTTCCACTGCTGAACGGCTCTCACAGTCAATCTTTCCTCCTGTCTCTGCAACTGCTGGCACTTCTCCCTGATCTAAGGTCTGCAAATCACCCTGAATGCATACAGACCCGTCAATGGGAAACCCATCATCCCCTTCGTCCTCCGAGGAATCCCCAGCATCTTGCTGCTGAACCCCAACAGAAATGATGATGACGATGATGATGAGAATGACAACCCTTTGTAGCATCAAGTGCTCTGGGACCAGTTCCGAATGGACTGATGAAACCATTCAGACAAAACTGCTTTCACACAAGGTCGCAATAGAGCAATTCTGAAAGGCAAGAGTGCCAATAAACTTAGAAGAGCTTTATTTATATCCCAGCCTATCTCTCCATGGGGACTCAGGGTGGTTCACAGCAAACAGCGGCAAACATTCAATGCAGTAAAGTGCAACCAGAAATAAAACAACCAAAACTCAAAGCACTGTCGCCTTCTGTAATTACACAAACGTGATTGCATTGAACAGGATTGCACAAGTGCAACTGCAAAATGCAACATCTCTTGAAACATAAATCATTCTCTAGTGATTCCGCCCCTATTCCTCGATTCTTGGAATCACTGATGGTTGGCAGCAAATAGGATCACAACAGCATAATTACAAAAGGCGACAGTATACGGTGAAACCACAGGAAGAAGAAGATCCACAATGACAAAGCTATTTTCCTCTAAGACCTTGAAAGATAAGACATCCAAGCTTGCAAATTCTCCATCTAATTGTTATGTTACAATGCCAGAGCTTTGTTTATTACAATGACTGCTCTTCAACTCGAGGCAAACCATTCCATGACTCTAAGTCTACCTCATTGGGCACCCAATTCTTTTCCCAAACTGGCGAAAACCAGGTTGGAGGTTATTCCTATGCTTAACACAACGGAAATGGAAATGCTAAGATAGTCACTTGGCTTGATACTCCTTGACCATGGGCCAAATGATGACATCTATCTGTCAAAGAATAAAAGCAGGAAGAAAATGCAGGAAGCAAGGAGAAAACCAACATCAGGAGCACAAACAGCACTGCATCTGAAGAGTGCAGGACGGTTACCACATGGACAAAGGAAAGATGGATGGACACCATCAATGAAGACATGCATGCTGCCAACCTGAGACTTGAGGAGGCCCAAAATAAAGCCCTGTGGAAACAACAGTCACGATGCTGACCCCTCCATTGGGAAAATRGCTTARAAAKAAGAAGRATGGRWGGATGGATGGAKGGAKGGAKRGATGGATGAATAGAGGGATGGATGGATGGAAGGATGGAAGGATGCATGGATGAATGGAGGGATGGATGAATGGATAGATAGAAAGTTAGATAGATACACAGATGRATGGATGGATGGATAAATAGATGATAGATACTGTAGCACTGCATTTGGAGATTACAGGATGGCGACCATGTGAACAAAGGCCAAAGGAAAGATGGATGGACACCATCAACAAAGACATGCACGCTGCCAACCTGAGACCTGAGGAGGCCCAAAACAAAGCCCTGTGGAAACAACAGTCACGATGCTGACCCCTCCATTGGGAAAATGGCTTAAAAAGAAGAAGAAGGATGGATGGATGGATGAATAGATAGAGGGATGGATGCATGGAAGGATGCATGGATGAATAGATAGATGGGGGGATGGATGGAAAAATAGAAAGTTAGATAGATACATAGATGGAAGGATAGATGGATGGATGGATGGATGGATRRATAGATGATAGATACTGTAGCACTGCATTTGGAGATTWCAGGATGGCGACCACGTGGACAAAGGTCAAAGGAAAGATGGATGGACACCATCAATGAAGACATGCATGCTGCCAACCTGAGACTTGAAGAGGCCCAAAACAAAACCCCGTGGAAACAACAATCACAATGCTGACCCCTCCATTGGGAAAATAGCTTAGAAATAAGAAGGATGGGTGGATGGATGGAGGGAGGGAGGGATGGAAGGATGGAAAGATGGAAGGATGGATGGATGGATGGATGGATGGATGGATGGAAGGATGGATGGAAGGACGCATGGATGAATAGATAGATGGAGGGATGGATGGATGGGTGGATGGAGAGAAAGAAAGAAAGAAAGATAGATACATAGATGGATGGATGGACAAAGGCCAAAGGAAAGATGGATGGATACCACCAACAAAGACATGCATGCTGCCAACCTGAGACCAGAAACGGCAGTTACAATGCCCACCCCTCCATTGTGAAAATAGATTAGAAAGAAGAAGGTTATTTCGATGCAGGATCCAAGGACCACCTCCCCCTCCTAGGAGCAGACACCTATAGAAAGGCATGCAGCTGCTAGGAAGGGATGAACGGCTGACACAAGCAAACACTAGCAAGTGCTCATCTGGATAGCGCATCATTCATGGCAATGATGAATAGCCACCGAAAGGCCAAGGCATCCATAAGTTCTAAGCAGTTGTTGCGACACCAAC
>NW_026847882.1:45497847-45500347 GCF_025583915.1 Anolis sagrei ordinatus | reverse complement strand
CTTAAATGCAAAACCACAGTTTCCAAGAGCCAAAGGCAAAAACATGAAGCATAATCCTTCAGGCAATGATCAAACAAGAATCCATGGTAAAACAGTGAAACACAAGACCCAAAATCCCAGATTCAAGAAGCCAAAAGCAAGCTGCTTAAAGCCAAGGTTCATCCATAGGAGTTTGCATGGAAAGAGCCACGTTGAACTGACAACTCCTGTTTGTCAGCCAGAAGGCTAAATACCCTTTGCAATCATGAACGCATTGCGATGACCCTTGGTCGACTTGGCTTTTCGCTTACCTTCTAAGTGAGAGCTCCTCCTGACCCTTAATTCTAAGTGTTCTTGCCTGCTCATTAGTTCACTATCTTCAAGGCTTTCTTTATCTTGGTCCAGCTGGACTAGATCACTGTGGGAAGGCTGAGGAGGCGAAGACAACTCCACCTGGCCGTTATCTATCCCACTGACATTCTTTCCCCCCGAGAACTGACTTGATGTTTCTCCTGCTGAGGCACAACAGAAATCTGAATCCCATCATCCTCTTCATCGGGGAACTCTGACACACAAGACCCACAAGGTTCAGTTTCAGACTCAGAATCAAACTGAGTCACAACAGTTTCCCAGATCCTTTGACCAGCTTCTCCTGGAAGTAGTAAGATTACTTCCAGGGCCGGAGGTTTAGCACAGCTGGTAAATCGTCAACAATTGTAAGATCTATCAACCAAAAGGTTGCAAGTTTGAACCCCGGGTTTGGTGTGAGATGCCAAATGACACCCTAGCTCATTGTTTACCTAAGCAATTCGAAAACAGCTTTAGCTGTAATTAGAGAAATTAGGTACCGCTAAAAAGCAGGGGAGGTATTTTACGACACCATAAAGAGAGAAGATCAGAAAATGCTGGGTGACCAAAAGGAAGGAGGAAGTCCTGACAGCTCTTTGTCAAAGAGGATAGAGCAACAGCACCCCCTGGACTCAAGCCCAACCTTCCATGGCATCAAAAACAGCTGAACACTGAATCGAAACAAACCACCTCCTTCTGTTGTCTGTCTGTCTGTGTATTGTCTATACAAAATGGCATTGGATGTTTGCCAAGTATATGTACTGTGATCCGCCCTGTTCAAAGAGGGGTCAAGGAGCCAGAGTCAAGCAATGCAACACATAGTCCTCTGTGTCCATCTGGTCAATTAAATGTTGCCTCTTCAAAGGGATTTCAGCGTTGGCTTCAGTTTTATAGGGTTGTCCTTCAAAGTAGGCCGAATCCTCTCATGCTAGCCTCTGGACATAGTGGCTGAAATGATGCTCTTCACTATCCCATTGGGTCCTGGATGAGGGAAAGGAGGGGACTAGAAGCCAACAAATAAGAGCTGCTTCTAAAAAACCTGGAAGTCACAGATCTCCAGCATATGTATTTGGATGCATTGCCCCTGAAAGCCATTAACATCCAAGATGATGGAACCTCAGAAATCCAAAATCTTGGAGATGCTTCTAATAAAACTGGAAGCCAACTGGTGTCCTCTACTCATATTTGCATACATTTCCCCTCAATGCCACCAACATCCAAGATGGCAGAACTTTGGAAATCCATGATGGAAGACCTCACTTTGGGGCTGGAGTTGAGTTGGAACCAAACTTCAGCAATCAAGAAACTTAGTTTAAAAAATACCTAGGAATTTACTGTGTTCCAATATCACCCTCATAGCTGGAGTTGTTCATTTTGGGATTTTTCCGGGGGCGTCAGCGGTCCCTGTTTCTTAAAAGAGAGAGAAATGCCGAGAGTGGACCCGGTGTCTGTTGACCTGAGCGAAGAAGGTGTGTTTACTGACAATCCTGTCTCTATTCTGTCTTGTTTTGAAGAGGGGAGAGAAAAACTCAAGGCTACCCCAGAGGTACTTAAACCGTGAGCTTTTAAGCCTCCGTTCCCCACCGCGTCACATCCCGCTTCTCCGAGCTCTGCCTCTCTCACCCTGACTCAATCTGATAGTTATCACCCAGGGAGGTTTGTCCCTTGAAGAACAAAGCAGCCGGGCCAGAGAGGCATTATTTACTCCGTGCCTTTGCCCTGGACGCTTTGTGCAACTTCTCCACAAATAATCATAAAAGGAGTAAATAACCGAAAGCAAGCGTGGCCCCGGTGTTAACATCGCCATCCGCCAGTGTTTCTGGATGATTAACACCTGTCATGCCCTTCTCCGCAGCTTCGGCAAATAGAGAAGTCTGGGCGGCAGGCGGGGGATGAAATTATCTGTTTGCTGGCGTTTGAGCAAGTTCAGGCAAAGGGAGTCCAGGCATTGTTACGCTTTACTTTTGTTGTCCAACTCTCACTCCAACATCTTTCCAGGGTCACCTAGTCCTCAAAGCAAGACCAACGGATACAGTTAAGACGAGGCATGATTTTTAGACTGCGAAATAGGTTAGAACATTGTTCACTTTACTTCACTGCAGAAAATAGTGGAGGAGACAGAATGGTACACGTAAACATGTGTTCACGGTTCACGTTCCTCTGTTGTATGGGG
>NW_026847882.1:45452847-45492847 GCF_025583915.1 Anolis sagrei ordinatus | reverse complement strand
GACTGATGGCCCAGGAGGTCTCTTCTAATTCATGATTCAGTGTGGACGATATCCCTTTGGGTCCTTGCCTCTGAAGGGAAGTGCCTTGAACTGAAGGGACAAACTCTGCGGGCAAGGAAATGCATTGACAAGACAACGTTGTGCCCCAGGCTTCTTTCTTCTCTGCGGGAAGAGTCCGAACACGTGACAACGGAGAGTCGCTAACTCCTGCCCGGATCTCAAAATGAGATGAAAAGCCAATTCCTGGAATCCAACTGGACAAGGGAAGGAGTGGGAAAGGCTCAAGAAGGGCTGGTTTGACAAATCTAGCTCAAGATCAAGAATTTAGATTGTCTGCTGCGCGAATCCCAAGAGGCCTTGGGCAGAAGCTGGCACGACTTTTCTGTAGACCGGTGAATGCAAAAGCACGTTCCGACACGAGGAAGTGAATGCATGACTTCTCTATCCAAAGACTGAGCCGTGTCACTCTGGAAGATCAGCATGCAGAGGGACCTACAAAGGAAGCTGGTCTCCTCACCCTTCACAGACTAAGCCTTGCGTCCGAAGAAGAAGACTTAAGCCGGCAAAAGCTTGGGATACCAACTTGGTTTTCTCTGTTAGTCCCAAGATATGGTAAGATGCCATTGCATGCATTACTTTTCTGTTTACATAAAACAGAAGAAGGTTGAATTTGTATTGTCGAAGGCTTTCATGGCCGGGATCACTGGGTTGTTGTAGGTTTTTTTGGGATATATGGCCATGTTCTAGAGGCATTCTCTCCTGACGTTTCGCCTGCATCTATGGCAAGCATCCTCAGAGGTTGTGAGGTTGTGAGAGACCTCACAACCTCTGAAGATGCTTGCTATAGATCAGTGATTCTTAACCTGTGGGTCCCCAGAAGTTTTGGCCTTCAACTCCTAGAAATGTATTGTTGAAGGCTTTCATGGCCGGAATCATTGGGTTGTTGTAGGTTTTTTCGGGCTATATGGCCATGTTCTAGAGGCATTCTCTCCTGATGTTTTGCCTGCATCTATGGCAAGCATCCTCAGAGGTAGTGAGGTCTGTTGGAACTAGGAAAATTGGGTTTATATATCTGTGGAATGACCAAGGTGGGACACAGAACCCTTGTCTGCTGGAGCTAGGTGTGAATGTTTCAACTGACCACCTTGATTAGCATTTGATGGCCTGGCAGTTGTTTGTTGCGGCTTGTTGGTGCCTGGGGGAATCTTTTGTTGGGAGGTGATTAGATGTCCCTGATTGTTTCTTCTCTGTTGTTTTGCTGTTGTAAATTTGGAGTTTTTTTAATACTGGTAGCCAGATTTTGTTCGTTTTCATGGTTTCCTCCTTTCACATGTATTGTCGAAGGCTTTCGTGGCCGGAATCACTGGGTTGTTGTAGGTTTTTTCAGGCTATATGGCCATGTTCTAGAGGCATTCTCTCCTGACGTTTCGCCTGCATCTATGGCAAGCATCCTCAGAGGTTGTGAGGTCTGTTGGAACTAGGAAAATGGGTTTATATATCTGTGGAATGACCAGGGTGGGACAAAGACTCTTGTCTGCTGGAGCTAGGTGTGAATGTTTCAACTGACCACCTTGATTAGCATTTGATGGCCTGGCAGTGCCTGGGCCAATCTTTTGTTGAGAGGTGATTAGATGTCCTTGTTTGTTTCCTCTCTGTTGTTTTGCTGTTGTAATTTTAGAGGTGTTTTTTTTTAATACTGTTCATTTTCATGGTCTCCTCCTTTCTGTTGAAATTGTGCACATGCTTCTTGTGGATTTCAATGGCTTCTCTGTGTAGCCTGACATGGTGGTTTTCAGGGAAAGAGGGCAACAAGAAAGAAAGAAAGAAAGAAAGAAAGAGAGAGAGAAAGAAAGAAAGAGTTCCTTAGGGAAATCACCTGAGTCCAAACATGGCCGGGACCGACCCATGCGGAGGCGGGACATTGCGCAAGGGAAGGGGAGGTGAAGCCATGCGCAGAATTAAAGCTGTCACTCATTGCATCTGCAAACTGCCAGGAGCCACTTAATGTAATCAAGTTTCCGACCAGAGCCACAAATCAGCACCGCTATCAATAAAGAGGCAGAAAAAGCAAATTGGTCTTTGCTTTAATGCAGCAATGGAAACACTACAATGAGGCAGAATGGGTGGAGGGAGGGCGCTTACTTACTTACTTAGGCGATCCCTCATTGGACGAGTAAGATGGTCTTCCATTGTGGGTTTCCTTGTGAGTCCGCATGTGGCTGTGGAGCCCTCTTCTTGACCCGCATCTTCTCTCACAGTGAAGGCATTGGTTTCCAGGTGGAAAGCGGTCCCGGTCGGGGTTGGCTTGACGCACCTTTCTCCTGGCACGTTTCTCTCTTTCACCCTCCACTCCTGCTTCTGCAGTGAGGGCATTGGTTTCCAGGTGGAAGGCAGTCCCGGTTGGGGTTGGCTTGACGCGCCTTTCTCCTGGCACGTTTCTCTCTTTCACCCTCCACTTGTGCCTCCTCAAATTCTGCAGCACTGCTGGTCACAGCTGACCTCCAGCTGGAGCGCTCAAGGGCCAGGGCTTCCCAGTTCTCAGTGTCTATGCCAGAGTTTTTAAGGTTGGCTTTGAGCCCATCTTTAAATCTTTTCCTGTCCACCAACATTCTGTTTTCCGTTCTTGAGTTCAGAGTAGAGCAACTGCTTTGGGAGATGGTGGTCAGGCATCCGGACAGGCATCTCCAGCTCATCCCTTGTTTGGGTATCAGCCAGCACGCCAATGACTTAAATCAAGAAATAGTTTTCTAAGATCTACAGAGACACTCACTGGGACACCCCAGCAAGCAAGAGTCCAAAAGTGGCAGGCTCAAACCCAGAACCTCAACCAATGGCTGATACCCAATGGCACAGAGGACTGGGCGACTTGGAAGGCGCTGAACAGACTGCGCTCGGGCACCACCAGATGCAGAGCAACCTCAAGAAATGGGGCCACAAAGTGGAATCCACGACATGCGAGTGTGGAGAAGAGCCAACCACTGACCACCTGCTGCAATGCAACCTGAGCCCTGCCACATGCACAATGGAGGACCTTCTTGCGGCCACACCAGAGGCACTCCAAGGGGCCAGATACTGGTCAAAGGACATTTAATAGAATACCAAGTCTGCAAATGTTGCGTTTTGTTTTTTTAATGCAATACAACTGTTTTGGTTTGCTCCTGACATGATAAAAAAAACATCTGAGTCCAAAGTGGGTTCCCATCTTGCCCACTGATTCTCGACCAACAGCACAACACCCGGAAAGATACCGAGAAGGTGACTTCACTTCCAAACTGCCAGAGGGAAAAAAGAGCAAATGATGAAGACGGCTCAAAAAAGAGATTAATCAAAACCAAAAGCGTCTATTTCATGAATAATGGAAGCCTTCGCGTACAGTTCGGTTCGCTTAATTGAAAAGAGACTCGGAAAAGCCTCTGTCAACACCAAACAATGCTGAATCATTTCTCAATCTCCCTCGTGGAATCGATACGGAAACGCACCGCATCGTCTCCATCATTTTCGGTCCCGTGACAACTCCATTTGCTCTTGTCTCCGAAGGTTTGGGACAGACTGGCCTTCAAGCAGGACGCGTAATTGAGCCGTCGAAACAGAAGAAAGGGAGCCCGGAGATTTGTGGCAAACGTTCCAGATTCAATGGGACACCAACTGCATGGAGGAAGTCTTCAATATGAACCATACTCGTGTTTTGCAATAGCCTACATGACCACATTTTAACAACATGTACTGTACTATATATACAACCTCGTGTATAAGTCTGGGGAAGGTTTGGGGGACAAAATTATGGATTTTGATGGGACTTACGGGTAAGTTGAGGGTCATTCTTTAGAGAGGAGAAAGCATTGATGTTGATGGAGAAAGTAGAAGGTGTCGGTCCATCTTTTAGGTTCTTCATGGACGGAGTGAAGGTTCAATATTCACATTGACCCATGGTTAATTCATGATTAACATTTTATAGAATCCTAGAGTTGGAAGAGACCTGGTGGGTCATCCATTCCAATCCCATTCTGCTAAGCAGCAGGAAAATTGCATTCAAAGCACCCCTGACAGATGGCCATCCAGCCTCTGTTTAAAAGCTTCCAAAGAAGGAGCCTCCACCACACTCCGGGACAGAGAGTTCCACTGCTGAACAGCTCTCCTCACAGTCAGGAAGTTTTTCCTCATATTCAGGTGGAATCTCCTTGCTTTTGTTGGAGCCATTGCTCCGTTGCGTCCTAGTCTCCAGGACAGCAGAAAGGAAGCCTGCTTCTTCCTCCCGATGACTTCCCCGGTGTCACCTCTTGATCCCTGGCCCTCCTCATGCCTCCTCTCAGCCTTCTCTTCTGCAGGCTAAACAAGCCCAGCTCTTTTAAGTCTCTCCTCATAGGGCTTGTTCTCCAAACCCTTGACCCTTTGAGTCTTGCCCCTTTCCTCTGGACACATTCCAACTTAGAGTCAAACCTCTCCCTTCCATTGCAGTGCCCAGAATTGGACACAGCGCGATTCCAGGTAAGTGTTCTGACCAAGGCAGAATAGAATAGAAGGGTAGCATGACTTCCCTTGGATCTAGACCAGTGGTTCTCAACCTGGGGTCCCCAGATGTTTTTGGCCTTCAACTCCCAGAAATCCTAAAAGCTGGTAAACTGGCTGGGATTTCTGGGAGTTGTAGGCCAAAAACATCTGGGGACCCCAGGTTGAGAACCACTGGTCTAGACACTAGACTCCTCTTGATGCAGGCCAAAACCCCATTGGCTTGTTTAGCTGCCACCAGACATTGCTGGCTCATGTTCCCCTTCTTGTCAACAAGGATCTTTTCCACATGTCCTGCTCTCGAGCAAGGCATCACCCCCCATTGTGTATCTTTGTGGCAAAAAAAGCCAATGGGATTTTAGCCTGCATCAAGAGGAGCCTAGTGCCTAGATCTAGGGAAGTCCTGCTCCCCATGCTCTCTTCCGCCTTGGTTAGACCACTTTACCTGGAATATTGTGTCCAATTCTGGGCACCACAATTCAAGAGAGATATTGACAAGCTGGAATGTGTCCAGAGGAGGGCGACTAAAATGATCTAGGATCTGGAGAACAAGTTTCTAATAAGGAAACTGAGAAGAGGGGGAGATGGGCAGGAAAGGTGTCTAAAAGGAAGTGGTGGTGGGAAAAAGTCAGTAGTGTCTTTCTTTGCTGCAGAAATACAAGCAATATATTCATTTCAAAGCAAAACCGGCTTGTGAGTGATCATTTAATATTGCTATATAAAACCTACAGTCTTACACCTGTCTCTCGTCCCTGCCAAACGCATTTTTGATGGTGGTGGGACTGAGAGCAGGGCCTCCCCAGAAGATCGTAATCTCTGCGATGGTTCATAGGGGGAGATGCGTTTGGACAGGTATGTAAACTATCATATGGAAAAAACAAAGAGTAGAACTGACTGTTTGCAAGCATTACATCATTTTTTGCTGACCTGCTGCATAGTTTGAGCAAGTTGCAGTTGCACATGCAACTCAAATGCATCGTGAATATAAAACTATACGAACGGCACAAAGATAACCAGTCAAACAAACAATTACAATCCCTCACTGCATTCATGGGTGATGGGAAAGAACTCTGCACTGTGTTTGCAGATCTCAATGCATTTTGTCCATCTGATTTTTGTCAACTCTCTTAAGATGTAATAGTAAAATTGGTTTTGCAAACTGCATTTTTTTAGCAGGAGCGTGCAAGATGAAAGCCCAACGAAGAAAGGAGCGGAGGCACCAGGAGGGTGGTTCCTGGCGAAAAAGGCTTCTAAAGACAAATTATCACGATGCATATTTTTCACACCCCTAATTTAACCCAAAGAAACTCCAATTTTTCCTTTTGTGTCGCAGATAAGATACCATCGTTGCCTCCTTTCCTCCAGGAAAAGAAGCCTTTTGTGGAAGGCATGCGAGCTGGGTCGGAAAGCGACGAGAGACTAATATACGAAACAAATTTGGGATTGGGTTACTAAAAGCACCCACCCGCTTATCAATCTAAAAGCGGCATCTCTAAAGGTCACGAATGAAAGAAAATCAGATAGAGTCATTCTAATTCCCAGCAAACAGGCGCTCGCTGCTCAGAAAGCCTCCCCGAAGCGCCCAGCGATGTGCCCTTTCCCCGACAAAGAGAACAACCAGCAAACGGATCTCTCCCCCGCCTCCCTTTGCCCTTCATGAATTAAACACGGGCCGATACCATCGTGGCATCTTCACCAAGCAAAATACTCTCCTCATCACCCAAAACTTTTGTCTGACAGAACCAAGCCTATGCTAGTTGCCTGAAGCTGATGCCACCTAAGATGCCTTCAAGGTGAACTTGGCAGCCATTGCATCCAACGACTGCATCCCCAAACTTTTCTGTTCCATCTTCCCACATTTCTCTGTTTCCTACTTCTAATGAACACATATCTTCTTCCAATACCTTCTCCATGTGTTGAAGTCTTGGAAGGAGTCAACATAAATCCAAAGGCAAAACCAGAAGGATGTGAAGACGTGTGCTCCACAATGGACTATAAAACTCCGTAACACAAATTTTGTTCCTGGGTTAGAAATGTCGTTTCCTAATTGGTTCTGTCATACAAACATGGAAAAAGTTGATTAAACTGCAAAAACTTTGACGTCCTCTAACACATTTTGCTCTCGTTTTTTGATGGATATCTCATGAAGTTTCAACCAATTCAACTTAGTTTGTGGCAGCCACAAAAATGACATTTCTGGAGCAGAACAACTACTTTCAAAGGAAATACCACACAATTAAATGGGAAATAACACTTCCAAAGCAGGAACAGATTTTTTTTTCAAATTTGGTTACATATTGTAATAGGATTTTGAAAAATTTGGCTTTTTGTGGAAACAAGGATAGGTCATAGAGCTTCTGTGGAGAGCCCTTTTCTAATCATAGAATCCAAGAGTTGGAAGAGACCTCCTGGGCCATCATCCAGTCCAACCCCATTCTGCCAAGAAGCAGGAATATGGCATTCAAACCACTCCTGACAGATGGCCATCCAGCCTCTGTTTAAACGCTTCCAAAGAAGGAGCCTCCACCACACTCAGCGGCAGAGAGTTCCACTGCTGGATGAAGGCTCCAGCTCTGCTTCTCCAGCATCCATGATGGTTTCTCCTTCACTGAACCTTCTCCATTCACTGAAGTCTTGGAAGGAGATCCAAAGGTGAAACCAGAAGGATGTGAAGACATGTGATCCACAATGGGCTATAATGATGGATGAAGGCACCAGCTCAGTCACTCCAACATCCATCATGGTTTCTCCTTCATCACATCACAAGTTCACGTGACCCTCAATCCCTTGTCAACAGAAGACCCAACCACATCATGTTTCCTCATGCACCATTCCTGGTCAGCTGAAGGCCCAACTTCCCATACACTATACAGGTTGAGGCTCCCTCATCTACAATCCTCGGCACCAGAAGTGTTTGGATTTCAGATTTTGAAATATTTGCATTTACCTAAGCGAGGTAGGTAGGAGATGGGACTCGAATCTAAAGACAGAATTCGTCGATGTTTCATATACACCTCGTGCCTATAGCCCAAAGGTGATTTTATGCAGAATAATTTCAATGGTTTGTGCATGAATCATAGATTCAAAGAGTTGGAAGAGACCTCCTGGGCCATCCCATCCAACCCCATTCTGCCAAGAAGCAGGAATATTGCATTCAAATCACCCCTGACAGATGGCCATCCAGCCTCTGTTTAAAAGCTTCCAAAGAAGGAGCCTCCACCACACTCCGGGGCAGAGAGTTCCACTGCTGAACGGCTCTCACAGTCAGGAAGTTCTTCCTCATGTTCAGGTGGAATCTCCTTTTTTGTAGTTTGAAGCCATTGTTTGAAGCCATGAAATAAAGCGTGTGCACCTTGAACCATTTGAAGGCAAAGGCATAAGCATCTCAACCATCCATGTGGACAACTTTGGATTTTGGAGTATTTCAGACGTCCAGATAACTGCTTAACCAATTCTGCAGTCATTACACCCCCGCCTTGAGCTGCGAGGAGAGTTGGGTCATTTATTATTATTATTATTATTATTATTATTATTATTATTATTATTATTATTGTCACCACCACCACCACTACCACCACCACTACCACCACCACCACCACTACCACTACTGCCATTGCTCTACCTTTCTGGATACCATGATGGATGGATAGAAGGTTGTGGAGAGAGGGTACAAAACAGACAAGAAAGGGGATAGCATGGTCCCTTCACTCTCTTCTTGGAGGTGGGTCTTGAGAGTCTATGGCTGAGATGTACGATGCAGAATGCAACCCATACCAAATCATGAGCTGGCTTGGGAGTGAAGGCCACTGGAAGGCACTCATCCTCACAAGGCATGGAGAAGAAGCTCCCTTAAGCTTCCTCAGAATTCACAATAGCAAAACTACACACCTGCTGCAGCTGCCTTGATGACTTCCCCCTGAGAAGGTCTGAGAACACAACCAATCATCTGGGAGAGATGGATGCCCTCCAAAACCAATTCTGGGATATCTCTTCCACCTGGAATCTTCCAAGAGCAAAATACTCAATGTGGGGCCTCCCTGAGAAATGGTCACAATGAAGTGTGAGAGCTCCATCCACAACTTTGTGGGTCACACGACAACATAAGCCATGTGGTTGTGTCTGGATACACATGTGTCCGTCCGGCCTTTGTCGGTGGGTGGGCTTCCATGCCAGCCCGGTCTCTCTCTCTCCACCCATCCCCATGAAGCCTCCCCCTCATTTTGGGCAAGAGGTGACTGTCTGGCTTAATTACCACTCGGAAGACAGATGGGCTGCTCTTGCTCAGAAAACTTTCCTTCTGGAGTCAACAAGTCGCCCCATCTTGTGAGCAAATTTAGCTCCATATGTTCATGAATAATTGATTATGAGAAGGGGAGGCGGGGTTGATGGCGGCAGACGAGACAATCGCTCTGCCCGGCGCATCAGATACTTTTACACGTCAGTATACAAAAGGCACCAGAAATGGATCCAGATCTCCTTCTGTTTTTCTGGTTCTTTCTAACTTGGTGATTTCACAGCACTCTGGTGTCCCTCCACGGTCATAAATGGGTTGCCTCTTGGGTTCTGGACCTTGACAAACATCCCCCACACATCCGTTAAAGGCGATGCTTGCGAAACCCAAAGCATTTGGCCCAGCCCCTTGACTGCAAGCCTTGGAAAAAGCAAAAGTGCCGGGCTGTCAGTCTGGGCAATTCCTGGGATGGATTTAAATGAGCAGTCCTTAATGCGCAGTGCGTTCAACGTTCGTCTTTCAGGCTGAGAGAAGAGACATCCAGATCGCAGCCCAGGACCTGTCAGGCCCGACTCTATCAGACTGCTAAGAGGAAGACAACGAGACAGCGCTTGGGAAGAGGGCTGAAGAAGGGGAAATCACGTCTCTCCCCCCCTCCGCACCCCCATTTAATTAGCTCTGAGACTTCATAGGCGCTTCGGAGAGAAAGGGAACATTCTCTTCCGAACAAATGCTAAATGAACCGCGTGCTTGAATGAGCTGCCGGCAAGACAGAGGAGAAAGGACGTCAAGAGAACCTCAGGATCCTGAGTCATCTGCCCTAAATACAAGGATCTCCCCATAGACGTAACCTTTGTGGGCCTCCAAAGGGAAACTCTAGCACCCCTCTAAGTGAAATCCACTTGCTCCAAGGGGGTTGAAGCTATGGATGCCTTCTGCATGTTCTTTGAGATGTTCAGACTGGCTTTGGTTCAGGAACCATTGTATTACCAAGATCTGGAGTTCCATATTTGGGGGGAGAGAAATATAATATAATAATTTAATAATATATTATATGAATAAAAACTAGAATAATAGACCTCCAGTCCAACCCACAGTAAAAAAACAACCATCAAATCCCTCCCAACAGATGACCAAACAGCTTCATAGACATTAGGTTCATGGAGAAATATAATATAATAATATATATAATMGGTTCATGGAGAAATATAATAATAATAATAATAATAATAATAATAATAATAATAATAACAATAATAATAATAAWAMATTAATATRGACTAGAATAATAGGCCTACAGCCCAACCCACAGTAAAAAACACCATCAAATCCCTCCCAACAGATGACCAAACAGCTTCATAGACATTAGRTTYATGGAGAAATATAATATAATATAATATAATAATATATATAATATAATAGATTCATGGAGAAATATAATAATAATAATAATAATAATAATAATAATAATAATAATAATAATAHATTAATATRGACTAGAATAATAGGCCTACAGCCCAACCCACAGTAAAAAAAACACCATCAAATCCCTCCCAACAGATGACCAAACAGCTTCATAGACATTAGGTTCATGGAGAAATATAATATAATAATATATATAATATAATAGGTTCATGGAGAAATATAATATAATAATAATAATAATATATTAATATAGACTAGAATAATAGGCCTACAGTCCAACCCACAGTAAAAAAAACACCATCAAATCCCTCCCCACAGATGACCAAACAGCCTCATAGACATTAGAAGGTTCGTGGAGAAATATAATATAATAATATATATAATATAATAGGTTCATGGAGAAATATAATAATAATAATAATAATAATAATAATATATTAATAATATATATAGACATTAGAAGGTTCGTGGAGAAATATAATATAATAATAATATATTAATATAGACAAGAATAATAGGCCTACAGCCCAACCCACAGTAAAAAACACCATCAAAACCCTCCCAACAGATGACTAAAAAGCCTCATAGACATTAGGTTCGTGGAGAAATATAACACAATAACGTATATAATATAATAGATTCGTGGATAATTATAATACAATAATAATATATTAATATAGACTAGAATAATAGGCCTACAGTCCAACCCACAGTAAAAAACACCATCAAAACCCTCCTGAAGGAGCTTCACACCTGAAGCTCCCTTGGTGGACCCATTCTTTGAGATCTTTAGGACTAGCTATGGTGAGCATCTTCTGGTTAGATCTCATTTTGGACTACTGCAATGCATTCCATGTGGGCTGCCTTTGGAAATAGCTGGGAAATGATGCATCCAAAATCATGACAGGTTACAGCAGTGGTTCTCAACCTGTGGGTCCCCAGGTGTTTTGGCCTTCAACTCCCAGAAATCCAAAGAGGTGCTAAACTGGGTGGGATTTCTGGGAGTTGTAGGCCAAAACACCTGGGGACCCACAGATTGAGAAGCACCAGGCTATAGGGAGAATATAGCTTTCTTGTTAAAAAGCTTAATGGTTCATTCCTGGGCCCATTTCCAAGTCCTGAGCATGACCTATAAAGCCCTATGTGGCTTAGGTCCGGGATATAATAAAGATACCATCTCCTAATATGAATCTCACACAGTTTACAAGTCTATAGGTGGGGTGGGCTTTGGATCCAGAAGATGACGCTGGTAGTCCCACTTTCAGTCTCAAAAACATACATGTAGAAGTTGGCACAACATGGGATCTCTCTGACAATGACTACTTGGTCTTGGCATGAAGATTATTCAATTCCTAAATTAGTGTCACCTTGATCCAAGGTGGATCAATGAACCCTCTGGACAGAAACCTTTTCAATTGAGAGTTTTGGACAGGTCTATTTTTTCAAGCTTCCAAAGAGGACAGGTCATAGAATCATAGAATCACAGAATCCAAGAGTTGGAAGAGACCTCCTGGGCCATCCAGTCCAACCCCATTCTGCCAAGAAGCAGGAACATTTAATTAGCTCTGAGACTTAGCTCCTGCTGATACAATGGTTCCCACACCTTGGTCCTTCAGATGCTTTGGACTTTAGATCCAGATGACAGATGGCCATCCAGCCTCTGTTTCAAAGCTTCCAAAGAAGGAGCCTTCACCACACTCCGGGGCAGAGAGTTCCACTGCTGAACGGCTCTCACAGTCAGGAAGTTCTTCCTCATGTTCAGATGGAATCTCCTTTCACTCCTTGGAAATTTTGGAACAATACACACGATGGTGGACTTTCCTTACAAGCTTACGTTTGCCAATATGTCCAATGCTCTGGAGTTGAACAGATTTTCCAAAAATGAGGATAAGATGCCATGATGGAACGCCATCTGTTTCAGACCAGGTTGGAAAACCTTCCCCTCCTCAACTATGGGTGCCATCTCAAACATCTGGAATCCAACCATTGGCATTCCTCAGGTGTTGTGGAGTTGGGGAATCATTAGCAAGAAGCCAACAGAGATGCGAAGCCTCTAGAAACAGTTCCAAAGGCCGGGACTTGGCGAGGGACGATATTATGAATAAATGAATGGCAAAAGCCTTGCGATGTCATGGTCGGTCATCTCTCCTAATGTTTTGTTTAAGGGAAGAAAAGGCTCGAGTGGATTGCGATGCGCCTTCTTTCAGGACGGTATTATTTTGTAAATTCGGTGTCACAGTCCTGCCCGCTTTGGCGGATTGACCTATTTCCCGCGGAGGTTGGGCCTCGTTGAGCAGAAGGCTGGCCTCCGAGAACGGCTCTCAACCCTGTAATCGGTCTCCCTGATAGAGGTGAGGAAGAGCGCGGAAAGGGGCGCCTGACAATTTCCCTTCAAATCGGGATCCTCATTCATATGAAAATAGAAATCCGAAATGGCCCCCGCCCGCCCGCCCGCCCCCCGCCCCCTCCTCCTCCCCGCTCTGGTTTGG
This sequence comes from Anolis sagrei ordinatus, assembly GCF_025583915.1. Lineage (NCBI taxonomy): Eukaryota > Metazoa > Chordata > Lepidosauria > Squamata > Anolidae > Anolis > Anolis sagrei. The sequence goes on along the minus strand of NW_026847882.1, from coordinate 45,480,196 downwards.
AAATGTTTTACCAACCATGGAAGGAAATAACATTTGGCTTAATATTTAAACACTGGCGGAGTGCAGTTAGGCAAGCTAAATCAGACAAAAAGGAGGCATGTTAAGGGGTAATCTCTTCTATAAAACCCATCATAATTCCCTCCTGATTGAAAACGGGGATTTCCGATTAGCTCGCTTAAGTGCCTTTCTGCTGGAAAAAATGGAACCGTTTCCATTTTATCCAGGTTAAAATTAAGCTATAAATAGAGAAAAGAGAAACATGTCGGATGATTTAAATGGGCAAAAAATAACTCGCTGTTCATAATGTGTGAATCTGTCTGGAGTGAGTTACCGGCGGATGAGATTTCCCCTTCTTCCGAATCATGGAAATAAATCTGCCGGCGAGCTCAGGCTCCTTCACCTTTTCCTACCATTTGCAGAAGGAAGGGGACAACAAGGCGCACAGACTGGGGGTCACTGGGGAAGAAGAGTTATTCCCCTCAATGATGTTTTGGAAGAGGAACCATCACTGGATGATTGGAGGACTCTGAGAAATGTGAGAAGGACATGGTTTGAAAACAACACTGGTCAAGGCAAGAGTTGAGTCTCCCTTGAAGGACCAAAGTGTTTTGGGGAGAAAGAAGGCAAGCCTGAAGTTCTGTTGTTGGGTGTTTCCATCAAACAATAGAACTCTTGGAAAGACTGGCAGCGAATGCTCTGAGGCCAACAGACATAATGTTGACCACTCCCTCCATGAGAGGCATCCAAACCAAAGAAATATGAAAAGGATATGGTACGAAAACAACATGGAGCTGGGAGCACTGGTCAAAGACAAGAGTTGAGTCTCCCTTGAAGGACCAAAGAGTTTGGGGGAGAAAGAAGACATGCCTGAAGTTCTGTTGTTGCGTGTTTCCACCAAACAATAGACCTCTTGGAAAGACTGGCAGCGAATGCTCTGAGGCCAACAGACATAACGTTGACTCCATGAGAGGCATCCAAACCAAAGAAACATGAAAAGCATATGGTACAAAAAAACATGGAGCTGGGAGCACTGAGTTGAGTCTCCACTGAAGGTTCTGATACTTGTGGGCCTCAGCTTCCACAAGTCTGAGCCCACTTGGCCAACAGATAGTTCTGGGATCTAAAGTCCAAAGCATCTGAAGGACCAAGGTGTGGGAACCATCGTATCAGCACGACCAAAGTGTTTGGGGAGAGATATTCTCCTTGATGATGTTTTGGAAGAGGAACCATCACTGTATGATCGGAAGACACTGAGAAATGTGAAAAGGATATGGTACGAAAACAACATGGAGCTGGGAGCACTGGTCAAAGGCAAGAGTTGAGTCTTCATTGAAGGTTCTCAAACTTTTGGACCTCAGCTTCCACAAGGCAGAGCCCACTTGGCCAACAGATAGTTCTGGGATCTAAAGTCCAAAGCATCTGAAGGACCAAGGTGTTTGGGGAGAGAAAAGACATGCCTGAAGCTCTGTTGATGTTTCTTCAACTGTTTCCACCAAATAATAGACCTCTTGGAAAGATGGGGAGTGAATGCTCTGAGGCCAACAGATATAACATTGACCACTTCCTCCATGAGAGGCATCCAAACCAAAGTAACGTGAAAAAGATATGGTTTGAAAGCAACATGGAGATGGGAGAACTAGTCAAAGACAAGAGTTGACTCTCCCTTGAAGGTTCCCAAACTGCTGAGCCTCAGCTCCCACAAGTCTGAGTCCATTTGGCCAACAGACAAGAGTTCTGGGATCTAAAGTCCAAAGTATCTGGAGGACCAAGGTGTGGGAACCATTGTATCAGCAGGACCAAACTGTTTGGGGAGAGAAGACATGCCTGAAGCTCTATTGTTGGTGTTTCTCAAACTGCTTCCATCAAACAATAGACTTCTTGGAAAGACGGGTAGTGAATGCTCTGCGGCCAATGGACACAACATTGACCACTTGCTCCATGAGAGGCATTCAAACCAAGACAGAGACTTGGCCCTATTCCTGAATCCAGGCTAATTTTCTGCAAACACTCTGGTTCCCCAATTTCTGATAACTCTATGCATCATGGTTTTTGTTCCTGGATTATCAATGTCATTTCCTAACTGGTTCTATTATAAAATCATGGACAAAAGTTTATTAAATTGCTCAAACTTTGATTTTGAGAGACATCCTGCAGTAGCACATTTTGCAATAGTTTTTTTTATTGAATATCTCCTAGGGTGATTTGAATGTGATTTTCCTGTTTCTTGGCCGAATGGGGTTGGACTGGATGGCCCACCAGGTCTCTTCCAACTCTAGGATTCTAGGATTCTATGAGTTTCAACCACTTCAACCTAGTTTGGGGCAGCCACAAGTACAAAGTATCTGGAGTAGAACAATGACTTTCAAAGCCAGGACCGCACAATTAAACAAGAAATAACCCTTTCAAGCCAGGAGCAGAATCTTTTTCAAATTTTGGTACAGTGTGTAATCTGGATCTTGACTTTCAAATGCTAACGGGCTTTTCGTTTTCCACCAAATGAACTGCAACAACAATAGACGAATGCCTGAATGAGCCAACTCTCAATATCCATGGGTTCTACATCTGAGAATACGCAAAAGGACTCCCCCCCCCCCAAAAGCCAATCTTGATTTTGTGCCATTTTCTATAAGGGAAACCATTTTACTCTGGTATTGCACACCACCGTCTTGAGTCCAGGAACCAAACGCCAGAAGGTACCATTTTCTTACCCATCTTTCTCTCTCTCTCTCTCTGCAAAAATCGAAGTATACTGGAATCTAGAAGGCATGATCATCAAGTTTGCAGACAACACCAAATTGGGACGGATGGCCAATATTCCAGAGGACAGGAGCAGCATTCAAAACGATCTTGACAGATTACAGAGATGATGGGCCAAAACTAACAAAATGAAGTTCACCGGGGACAAATGCAAGAGACTCCACTTTGGCAGAAAAAAGGAAATGCAAAGAGACAGAATGGGGGACGATGAGGCCTGGCTCGAGAGCAGGACGTGTGGAAACGATCTTGGAGTCTTCATGGGGAGGAAGGGGAACATGAGCCAGGAATGTGATGTGGCGGCAAAAAAAGCCAGTGGGATTTTGGCCTGCATCAAGCGGAGCCTAGTGTCTAGATCCAGGGAAGTCATGCTCCCCATGCTCTATTCCGCCTTGGTTAGACCACACCTGGAATATTATGTCCAATTCTGGGCACCACAATTCAAGAGAGATGTTGACAAGCTGGAATGTGTCCAGAAGAGGGCGACTCAAATGATCAAGGGTCTGGAGAACAAAACCTATGAGGAGCGGCTTAAGGAGCCGGGCATGTTTAGCCTGAAGAAGAGAAGGCTGAGAGGAGATATGATAGCCGTGGATAAATATGTGAGAGGAAGCCACAGGGAGGAGGGAGCAGGCTTGTTTTCTGCTTCCCTGGAGACTAGGACGCAATGGAGCCATGGCTTCAAACTCGGACACAATGGAACCATGGCTTCAAACTACAAGAGAGGAGATTCCATCTGAACGTGACGAAGAACTTCCTGACTCTGAGAGCCATTCAGCAGTGGAACTCTCTGCCCCGGAGGGAGTGTGGTGGAGGCTCCTTCTTTGGAAGCTTTTAAACAGAGGCTGGATGGCCATCTGTCAGGGGTGCTTTGAGTGCGATTGTCCTGCTTCTTGGCAGGATGGGGTTGGACTGGATGGCCCAGGAGGTCTCTTCCAACTCTTTGATTCTATGATTCTATGAATCACAAATTCGTAGAGTTGGAAGAGACCTGATAAGGTCATTTTGAATTCTGATTCAGTATTCCGGAGTATTACCTATCCCTCCTAATAGGGTGTCATCTGCAAACTGGATGAGCATGCCCTTTGGCCCTCACCTAAGTCATCATTAAAGATATTGAACAGAACTGGGCCCAGGACCAAGGCCTCTTTAGGGCACTCCATCAGTCTCTAGGATGAAGAGGAACCACTGGAGAGGAGCATCCTTTGGATTCGTCATAGATCCACCTCACCGTAGTTTTGCCTAGCCCACATGGGACTAGTTTCCTTGCCAGAAGGTCGTGGGGGGCCTTGCTGAAAGGCTTGCTAGAATCCAGAGAGGCTCCATCCACAGCATTCCCTGCATCTACCCAGCTTGTAATGCTATCAGAAAGAAGAGATGAGTCTGGCATGACTTGCTGTTGAGAAATCCATAGAGACCTTGTGAGGCCTTCTCGGAGCTGGAGAAGCGAGAAAGGGGAAAGGAATGGAAAGAGCAAAAGAAGGGAGGAGCAAAAGGAAGGAGGGAGGTGAAAAGAAGAAAGGAAGAGAAAGGACAGGGAAAGAAAGAGTGAAATCAAGGGGGTGGAGGCCCCTCCGACACCGGAGCAAGGTCAGGTAGATACATTAGTTATATATTACTAGCTGTCCCCTGCCATGTGTTGCTGTGGCCCAGTCTGTGTATATGTGTTTTGTGTGTATATATGTGTGTGTACGTTTATATATGTGTGTATATATGTATATATGTGGTTTTGTGCATGTAATTTTTGTTTTTTGGCCTTTTAAGTCCCTTCTGCTGTGTTTTCCAGTGTTTTTATGCGTGATGGTCACTCGTTGGCCTGATAGGTGCATTGTATCCAAATTTGGTGTCAATTCGCCCAGTGATTTTTGAGTTATGTTAATCCCATAAACGAGCATTATATTTTTATTTATATATAGACGGATATCAACCAAGATCCTGGAACCCAAGAGTGGATGGCCAAAGCCCTGTGCTCTCATGGACGGCTCAACCCAGCCTTCCCCAAGGAGAAGGCTTTCCCCTGATTCAGGTGATGACTCCCTTCCTCACCTGGAAGAGGCATCTCTCCACCCCTCCTTCGACACCAAGGCAGCCGATTACGCACCCTGTCTGCCAGGATCGAGCAAATTACAGGCCCGCCCGCCTTAACTCCTGCCCCAGGTAAATGACTTTGAAGCCGTATTAGAGCTGGAATTAAGGACGTGAAGCAAGGAGCCCCGCTGAGGTCGAATTAGCCATGTTTCCACAAAGAAGCCTCTCTCTTTTTTTTGCTGTAATGATCTGAGAACGGATTCGTACGGGTTTCCTTGAAATGCACACCAGGACACAGACGTACGCAAATCCACACCGCCAGATACGAGGATTTTGGGGGGAAATCCATAGAAAGGACTACAAGAACACCTGAGCGTCAGGTACAGCTTCATGGGAAGTGCAGTCCATATCTACATATGTCTATCTCTCTATAGAAAAGTGGAAATATGTATGTACGTATTTTCCAAGATGGCACCCACACTCAGAGCCTGTGACTCCCGCAAACAATGGTTCTGGAACAAACGTGGCATGCAAACGGATACCCCTGCAATGACCAACAGAATATACTGGAGGGGTCTGGAGGGGAGGGGGTTGACCCTGGATGATGGGAATTGCAGTTCACTCTGCATCCAAGGAAAGTTCCAAAGACCACCGATGATGGATCCGGACCAAATGTATTTTCCAGGAGGGATCCCACATTCAGAGAGCCATGTCAATCTCGCTGACGATGGATCTGGACCTAACTTGGCACACAAACCCATCATGACCAGCTTGACATATTGGCAGGGTTTGGGGAGGATTGACAGAGGATGACGGGAGTCCCGGTAGGCTGTTAGGAATTGTGGGAGTTGCAATCCAAAACACCTGGAGGGCCCAAGTTGGCCCAGGCCTGGTATATACGGTTATGGGACTATTTACAAAACCGAAAACAAAACAGCATTACGAAAAAAAATCCTAACCGGGCAACATAATAGTGGAGTGTCGTTTTCCAGCTTCAAAACACACATAAACACAAACAAAATGTTCACTTTGTTTTGCACTTGGATTTCTTGAGAACCTGAATACAAGAGCCCAGCCAAGAGAGCCAGACCTACTGAAGTCCAAAGCATGGAAATGGAAACCAGGATAATAATAATAATAATAATAATAATAATAATAATAATAATAATGATGATGATGATGATGATGATGATGATGCATTTCCCTTGAAGGTCTTGCAAAGGGAGTTTTTTGCAGAAAATATCCCAAGGAGCCGTGTCCTTTGCTCTTGGCATTGCTTTGTGTGTGTGTTCAGGGCAGAGAGGCTCTTATCCGGCCCAGAGATGTCTTACAAAAGCTTTCACCTTGGATTTGCAAGATATCCTCGGTCTTCTGACCAAATCTGCAGGGATATTATGCGCAAATTGCCCGGTTAGAATAATCAACGCAGGGCTCCGCTTCATGTCAAACATGCCCAAAACAGGGAGGGAAAGAAACCTTTGTCTGCCAGGAGATAAAACTTAAGTAAATAACGTTTGCCATCAACTCTAAATGAAGAATGACAGTTAACTTTCCTAATCACCCTCCCGGCTGCAGGGCTCGCTTTTATTTTCCCAGGCTCCTGACCCGGGGTTACCATGGCAACTCCGAAATCCTACCTTATCGGGCTCTTCCATTGACATTCCTCCTGGCTTGCTTCCCCTTTTGAGAATTAAACCCATTGCGGCCTTCTATTCTCAAAATTAAGAACTCCTTGGGATTATCTCACGGAAACAAGGATTGAAATGCTTTGATCGAAAGGCCCCATGCGGGCGCTCACGAGAAGCAAACGCATGGATCACGCCCATTGGAAAGGACTTCTCCAACGGACCGATGCCCTCCCAAAGATGGACATTAAGCATAGCATGGGCAAGGAGGGTTGGAAACCAAACATCTCTGTGAGGAACGGATAAGGGAATGGGGAATGTCTAGCTTGGAAAAGAGAAGGTTGAGTTAGGACGTGACCATCACATTTAAATATCTGATGGGATGTTGATGTTGAGGAGGAAGGGCCAAGCTTGTTTCCTGCTACTTCGGAGACTGGAGGATGAAAACGTCAGGAAAAGAGTTTCCATCGAAACATTAAGAAGATTGTCCTGAGAGTAAGAGTGTTTTGGCGGTGGAATACGCTTCTTTGGAGATCTCCTCCTCCAGAGATTTTCAAGCAGAAGCTGGATGGAAGTCTGTTGGATTATTTGGCCTTCCTGAATGGGAGAATGAGGTTGGGTGGCCCTCTTTGGGGTCTCTTCCAATCCTAGGAGTCTACAAGAAGGAGAAGAGCACACTCCAGATGGATAGATCAACAAAGCCATGAATGCCCTGAACCTGAAAGACCAAAGCAAAGATACCTGGAGGCCTCTCTTCTCCTAGGACAGGCATGGTCCAACTTCGCCCCTCCAGGTGTTTTGGACTTCAACTCCCACCATTCCTAACAGTCTCAGGCCCCTTCCTTTCCCCCCTCAACCGCATAAGTGTCTGTGGGGGAAAAGGAAGGGGCCCGAGGCTGTTGGGAATGGTGGGAGTTGAAGTCCAAAACACCTGCAGTTGGGTCTAACCATTGTCCTCTTGGAACTGGACACTTAAGTCAATCAAAGGATCATCTTCATGCCCATGTTATGCAAGTCCAAACACCTGCAGGGCCCAAGTTGGCCCATGCCTTTGTCCTCTTGGAACTGGACACTCAATCAAGGGATCATCTGCATACCCACATTATGGGAGTTGAAGTCCAAAACACCTACAGGGCCAAAACTGGACCAAGCCTTTGTCCACTGGAACAGGACACTTCAGTCAATCAAGGAATCATCTGCATACCCATGTTGTGGGAGATGAAGTCCAAAACACATGGAGGAAGGGCCCAAGTTGACCCATGCTCTTGGAACTCGACACTTCAGTCAATGAAAGGATCATCTGCATACCCACGTTGTGGGAGCTGGAGTCCAAAACACATAGAGGAAGGGCCCAAGTTGACCCAAGCTTTTGTCCTCTTGTCCTGCAGGGCCCAAGTTGGTCCATGCTTCAGTCAATCAAGGGATCCTCTGCTGGTTAGGCCCTCCCTCCAGGTGTTCTGGACTCCAACTCCCACAATGTGGGTATGTAGATGATCCCTTGATTGACTGAGGTGTCCAGTTCCAAGAGGACAAAGGCATGGGCCAACTTGGGCCCTCCCTCCAGGTGTTTTGGACTCCAACTCCCACAACATGGGTATGCAGATGATCCCTTGATTGACTGAAGTGTCCAGTTCCAAGAGGACAAAGGCTTGGCCCAACTTCAGCATCTGCTCCATGTGTTTTGGACTCCAACTCCCACAACATGGGTATGCAGATGAACYCCTGATTTGACTGAAGTGTCCACTTCCAAAAGGACAAAGGCTTGGCCCAACTTGGGTCCTCCCTCCAGGTGTTCTGGACTCCAACTCCCACCATGTGGGTATGCAGATGATCCCTTCATAGACTGAAGTGTCCAGTTCCAAGAGGACAAAGGCATGGGCCAACTTCAGCCCTTGCTCCATGTGTTTTGGACTCAAAATCCCACAATGTGAGTATGCAGATGATCCTTTGGTTGACTGAAATGTCCAGTTCCAAGAGGACAAAGGCATGGGTCAAATCTGGTCCTGAAGGTCCTTTGGATTTCAACTCCCACCATTCCCAACAGCCTCAGGCCCCTTCCTTTCCCCCCTCAGCCGCTTAAGCGGCTGAGGGGGGAAAGGAAGGGGCCTGAGGCTGTTGGGAATGGTGGGAGTTGAAGTCCAAAGGATCTGGAGGGCCCAAGTTGGCCCATTCCTGTCCTAGGGTTAGCATGAGTTGAACCTAATCTGCATACATGGGAAAAGTGTATTAAACTGCCAAAACGTTGTTTCTGTGGCAGGGACATCATATTTTGCCATCATTTTTGAATAAATATCTTCTCATCGAGTCTCGCCCAATTCAACCTAGTTTGTGCCACAAAAGGTGGACCAGAACAACAACTTTCAAAGAAAGGACCATGTAATTAAACAGGAAATAACACTTTCAAACCAGGAACAGAATATTCTTTTTCCAACTTTAGTTACTGAACGTTTTTGAGAATCTGCTGGACACGAAGCCGGACCAACCAAGGCCTGGGTCTCCTGGCTTGCCTTTGGACGCATCAGCAATGCTCTCCAAGCCCTTCATTACGATAATGGCATTTCGATGAGGTTCCTGGCGGCGAAAGAGGGACCGGGCCGGAATGGAGTGGCTCAATCAGCCGCCGTTCTATATTGATATCCAATCAACCGGAGCGGAGTCTTAAATCGGCGGCCTTTTTCCAGCCTTGTTTTTTGATTAAGAGGGACTCTGCTCTGCCTGTAATGAAGCCCATAAAAGCCGAAGCTCCGTGGTGACGAAGCCAGAGGCACCGAAGAGTTTTAATTTGGTTAATGCACTTTCCCTCTTTTTTCCCCCTCCGAATACCTTATTGGTTCTTTATGAAAGATGCCGAGCCCCTCCAACTTGCAGAGTGCATTGCTTAATTAACCATGCTTTGCCTTTTTTCCATATATATAGATATATATATGAGAGAGAGAAGAAGTATTTAAGTTGTCCATCAATACGCGGTGCAGGGCAGAGCGATGATCGATTGATGGAGTGAGTAATGCACGGTGCGGATGTCAAAGGAAGTTAGCCTCACGCTGCTGCATTAGGAGGACTTAAGGAGGATCATATATTAGGCGAGGCAAGCGGACGCATTTTAACACGCTCCGCATCCCCTCTTCCTATCGATTCACACTCGAGTTGGGATGGAGACGGGATGTTGTTGTTGTTTTTGTTGTGGTAAAAGAGGGAAACAAACAGCGGGTGCATCTACACTCCGGAATAAATGCGGTTTCAAGGCTCAATGCTATCTTGAGAGATGCAGTTTGTTTTGCAACAGCGGGTGCATCTACACTCCGGAATAAATGCGGTTTTAAGGCTCAATGCTACCTTCTATAACATCTGTTATAGAACTCCAGTATGCTGATGACAATGTCGTCTGTGCGCATTCAGAAGAAGATCTACAAGCCACTCTAAACACCTTTGCAGAAGCATACGAGAAGCTCGGCCTGTCATTGAACATCGAAAAAACCAAAGTGCTCTTCCAGCAGACACCAGCCAACCCCTCTCCAATGCCAGCGTTACAGCTTAATGGTGTAACATTAGAAAATGTTGATCATTTCCACTACCTTGGCAGCCACCTCTCCACCAAAGTCAACATCAACACTGAAATACAACACCGCCTGAGCTCTGAGTGCAGCTTTTTTCTGAACGAAGCAGAGAGTGTTTGAGGACCAGGACATCCGTAGGGAGACCAACGTGCTTGTTTATAAAGCTATTGTCCTCCCTACCCTGCTATATGCCTGCAAAATGTGGACTATCTACAGATGTCAACATTGACACTGAAATCCAACACCGCCTGAGCTCTGCGAGTTCAGCATTTTTCCAAATGAAGCAGAGAGTGTTTGAGGACCGGGACATGCGTAGGGAGACCAAGGGGCTTGTTTATAAAGCTATTCCCCTCCCAACCCTGCTATACACCTGCAAGACATGGACTATCTACAGACGTCACATGCAACTCCTGGAACGATTCCATCAGCACTGCCTCCGGAAAATCCTGCAAATCTCTTGGGAAGACAACAAACGTCAGCGTGCTGGAAGAAGAAGCAAAGACCACCAGCATTGAAGTGATGGTAATCCACCATCAACTTTGCTAAACTGGCTCCATTGTCCAAATTCCTGATTACTGTCCCCCAAAGCAGTTATTATACTCCCAACTCAAGAATGGGAAACGGAATGTTGGAGAACAGGAAAAGAGATTGAAAGATGGGCTCAAAGCTAACCTTAAAAACTCTGCCATAAACACTGAGAACGGGAAGCCCTGGCCCTTGACCGCTCCAGCTGGAGGTCAGCTGTGACCAGCAGTGCTGCAGAATTTGAAGAGGCAATGAGGGCGAAAGGGAGAAAGCGTGCCAAGAGGAAGGCGCATCAGCCAACCCCGACCGAGACCGCCTTCCACCTGGAAACCAATGCCCTCACTGGAAGAAGATGCAGAGCAAGAATAGGGCTCCACAGCCACATACGGACCCACAAGAAAGAAAAAAAAACAAAAGAAAAAAAAAAAAGAAAAAAAAAAAAAAAAAAGAAAAAAAAGAAAACAGCCACACATGGACCCACAAAAATACCGGAAGGCAATCCTCCTCGGAAAACGAGGGATTGCCTAAATAAGTAAGCTATCTTGAGAGGTGCAGTTTGTTTTGCTAAGGACTGTGGCACAGCCACGGCTGCATTAAGATCACTACTGACCGAAAGGTCATGAGTTCGAAGCCTGCCCAGGTCGGAGTGAGCGGCCGGCCAATTTGTGTAGCTTGTTGTCGACCTTTGCTGCCCGAAAGACAGTTGCATATGTCAAGTAGGAAATTTAAGTACCACTTATGTGGGGAGGCTAATTTAAGTAATTTACGGCGCCATAAAAATCTCCAGCAAGCATGCAAAGAATGAGGAAGTACTTCATCAGTGTCACAAATGGACGGTGAAGTGACAGCTCCCCGGGTGGCCAGAATACCCTCATGAAAAGCTGGAATGTTAAACATTTATTTATTTATTTACAGCATTTATATACCGCTTTTCTCACATTTTTATTTATATAGATTATGATCTCAAACGGAGGCTGCAATCTTCTGCTCATTTGCTTCTTCAAAGCACGAAAAGGTTGCTCACTCTCCAAGTTCAAATTGACATAAATACTAGAAACGGAATCATCTTACTATTCTCTTGTTTGCAATTCAAATTCTACAAAACACAAGTAAACAAAATCAACATGACTGTATCACTAGAACGACAGTATCGACAGTATTTCCAGGATAAAAAAAGGTGTTGGAAAGTAACCCAAGGAAGGGAACCACGCCGGGATGTTTTAGGCGAGACCTTTCTTAATTCCAGGAAATTTGCATGAAAAATGTTATATTGAACTGAAAAGTGGGGTTCTGGATGATGAATTAATGCTTCCTGGCGAAGCTTGGAGTAAAAGAAAAAAAAGCCAGACAAGTCACGCCAGGCTCATCTGATCTCTTTTTTCGATACGAGTTACAAGCTGGGTAGATGCGGGGAATGATGCCGTGGATGTAGCGTGCCTGGATTTCAGGAAGGCCTTCTTTGACCTCCTGGCAAGGAAACTAGTCCAATGTGGGCGAGGCAAAACTACGGTGAGGTGGATCTGTAATTGGTTAAATGGACGAACCCAGAGGGTGATTCTGCCCAAGGCTTCCTCCTCTTCATCCTGGAAAGAAGTGACAAGTGGAGTGCCATCCGCAGGGTTCCGTCCTGGGCCCAGTCCTGATCAGGATCTCCATAAATGGCTTAGATGAAGGGCGAGAAGGCAGGATCATCAAGTTTGCAGACAACACCAAATTGGGAGGGAGAGCCAAGTCTCCAGAGGACAGGAGCAGGATTCAAAGGGATCTTGACAGATTAGAGAGATGATGGGCCAAAGCTAACAAAATGAAGTTCAACAGGGACAAATGCAAGTGACTCCACTTTGGCAGGAAAAACGAAATGCAAAGAGACAGAATGGGGGACGATGAGGCCTGGCTCGAGAGCAGTACATGTGGAAAAGATCTTGGAGTCCTCGTGGGGAGGAAGGGGAACATGAGCCAGGAATGTGATGTGGCGGCACAAAAAGCCAATGGGATTTTGGCCTTCATCAAGAGGAGCCTAGTGTCTAGATCTAGGGAAGTCATGCTCCCCGTGCTCTATTCCACCTTGGTTAGACCACTTTACCTGGAACACTATGTCCAATTCTGGGCACCACAATTCAAGAGAGATATGACAAGCTGGAATGTGTCCAGAGGAGGGCGACTAAAATGATCAAGGGTCTGGAGAACAAGCCCTATGAGGAGCGGCTTAAGGAGCTGGGCATGTTTAGCCTGAAGAAGAGAAGGCTGAGAGGAGATATGATAGCCATGTATAAATATGTGAGAGGAAGCCACAGGGAGGAGGAGGGAGCAAGCTTGTTTTCTGCTTCCTTGGAGACTAGGACGCAATGGAAGAATGGCTTCAAACTACAAGAGAGGAGATTCCATCTGAACATGAGGAAGAACTTCCTGACTGTGAGAGCCGTTCAGCAGTGGAACTCTCTGCCCGGAGTGTGGTGGAGGCTCCTTCTTTGGAAGCTTTGAAACAGAGGCTGGATGGCCATCTGTCAGGGGTGATTTGAATGCAATATTCCTGCTTCTTGGCCGAATGGGGTTGGACTGGGATGGCCCAGGAGGTCTCTTCCAACTCTTTGATTCTAGGATTCTATGAAAGCAAGTGCCTTCTCAGGAACTTTCTTTCCTTTTTAGAAAGCAAGGTTGGAGACCAATATTAGTTCAGCTATTTCGACACTGTCACTATTCTTGGCAATCTATTAAAGCCTCTCCGTGCGCCAAGAAGGAGCGGTGCAAAGGGTCACCACGGGGAGAGAAGCAGAGCTCCTCCACATCGAAAATGTTCCCAAGGAAAGATCGCACAAAGCCCTCGCGCTTTCGACAATAATATCCTCCAAAGGAGAGAGAAAAGGTCAGGTCCCCATTTCACTTTTATGCCATTTTTTGGAAATTGTCACACAATGCCCAGAAAACTCCAGATTGGGGAGATGATTCACGGATCCTTCAAGGGCAAGAGGCGCAGGAGGGGGAATGCGCCACCCCAAAGCCTCCCAAAAATGGAAATTATTACAGAAACAGGGGGAAGAAAGGCACATAATGGGGGGATTGTTCTTGGCATGAAAGGCCAACATAGCAGACAAGAAAGCCTGCTGCGAGCGAAAGGCCCAAGGGTCAGGCGGGCATCGGGCCAACTGCTTTCAGCTCCCGTTCTCATTTGCAAGGAACGCACCGCTTGCAAAACACAACGCTCGTTGGAGCAGGAAAGGCAGAGGGAACCGAAAGGAGCCCAACGGCTATGACGAGGTGGAAGCCCTGCCTTCGCTCTTGCCAACAGCCTCCGTTTTGCCTCGGAGGCCCAGAGACACGGGTGGCCACGGAAGCTGCAAATGGGATCTCCAAAGAAGGGGTCCTCCCATGCAGAGGCGATCTTTGGTGGCCTAGGAGTCTGGTTATCTTCCAAGGACAGAGTCCTTAAGTGACCGCTCCTCATAGGGCTTGTTCTCCAGACCCTTGATCATTTTAGTCGCCCTCCTCTGGACACATTCCAGCTTAGAGTCAATATCTCTCTTCAGTTGTGGTGCCCAGAATTGGACATAGTATTCCAGGTGTGGTCTAACCAAGGCGGAATAGAGCATGGGGAGCATGACTTCCCTGGATCTAGACACTATGCTCCTATTGATGCAGGCCAAAATCCCATTGGCTTTTTTTGCCGCCACATCACATTCCTGGCTCATGCTCACCTTCCTCTCCACGAGGACTCCAAGATCTTTTTCACACGTCCTGCTCTCGAGCCAGGCCTCATCGTCCCCCATTCTGTCTCTTTGCATTTCATTTTTCCTGCCTAAGTGGAGTCTCTTGCATTTGTCCCCATTGAACTTCATTGTGTTAGTTTTGGCCCATCATCTCTCTAATCTTCTGAATCCTGCTCCTGTCCTCTAGAGTCTTGTCTCTCCCTCCCAATTTGGTCCCGTCTGCAAACTTGATGATCCTGCTTTCTCGCCCTTCATCTCAGTCATGAATGAAGATCCTGAAGAGGACCGGGCCCAGGAGGGAACCCTGTGGATGGCCCTCCGCTCGTCACTTCTTTCCAGGATGAAGAGGAGGAAGCCTTGGGGAGAATCACCCTCTGGGTTCGTCCATTTGACCAATTCCAGATCCACCTCACCGTAGTTTTCCCTCGCCCACCTTGGACTCGTTTCCTTGCCAGAAGGTCGTGGGGGACCTTGTCAAACGAAGGCCTTCCTGAAATCCAGGTATGCTACATCCACGGCAGCATTCCCCGCATCTAGAGCCAGGCTTTCAGCTAGTGGACATAGCAGCACTTTAGACACTGAACCAGACCACAGGATCATGACAACTGGAAACGGATATGTGATTTTGATTAGGCGACTATGTTAGTATATGAATATGTGATTTTAATTAGTGTTATTGTTTAATGTTCTATGTATTTGATTTTATGTTGTTGAACTGATATTATGGCATTGAACTGTTGCCCATGTAAGCCGCCCTGAGTCCACCCCCCCCCCCAGGGGGTGAGAAGGGCGGGGTAGAACTGATGTAAATAAATAAATAAATAAATATGGAGATGTTCTAGAAGCATTTTCTCTCGACGCTTACATGGTCAAACAGCCCGAAAAAACCCCCAAAACAAAGTAATTCCAGCCATGAAAGCCTTTGACAATACTTTGTCCGCCTGTCTTCTTCCCAAGAGATTTGCAGGATTTTTCAAGAGAGTGAGGCTGGGCAGAAAATAGTGGGAATTCTCATCCCCAAAGCACCAGCATAACGCAATTGCAGCGAGTTGGGGAAATGCTTGTGCCAATAACGCACTGCAATTGCCACACGATCATAGGCGAATGCGATAAAGTCCCCAATGTGTAGGATTGCCAGATCCCAGGGCCTGGCCCTTCTTCCCTAGATGTTGAAGCCTATCAATCCTCTAGTGCCTCCCGAACTATAAATCCCAGGATTCCACAGAAAGCATAGTGCTCTAAGAATTTCATGAGGAATAGTGTGCTTGTAGGGTTCCTGTCGCACCCACCGCACTAGATCTCCCAGAAAGCTCATCCGCTCTCGTTTTGCCATCTTTCCTCCAAAGGCCTTTGGTATTCATTAAGCTAATCACTCCCTCCTCCTCCGAGTGACGGCTTCGCTTGGCTATTTACTCCTTGTTTTTATGCTAATGTTTGCTTTTAATGAATGTTTTTAAAAATGCATAACACTGCTTTTAATGCATAATGCAGATGCGCTCTAATGACGGCTTTCCACGTTGATTGAGCTAATGCCACGGCTTTCGGTGCAAAATTTATTTTCCGTACGCAGATCGGAACTCCCCCTTTAAGCCTCATATATGGATCTACCGATCCGTCTGTCTGTCCATCCAAAGAGAGGCATCCTCCATGAGAACGGATGAGGTCCAGACCTGCCTTTGCTTGTTCTAGACTGGAATCAGGGTCCCAAGTGCAATGTATGGCTTGGCCGATGGGAGCCATGGCTGAGAAAGGAATCTGGGAATCAAAAATGGCAGAAGGCAAAGTTGGCCAACTGGAGAAGTCCTTGGTGGCAAAGGGAAGAAGCCCAAAGAAGTCAAGAAAGGCCCCCATCTTGCACACCTGTTGCTGTTGTTGTTGTGGTGCTGTTGTTGTTTGTCTTCAAGTAATTTCCCAAAATTGAAAGAATACACTTCGCAAAGCTTTGTGAGAGCGTGTGCAGTATACTCTACTAGTGTGAATTCACACAGAACCACACAAAGAAACACAGTCACAGGTAGGCAACCTGCCCATCTATATTACACGTACATACACTGTATATATAGGAGCTTTTGCATCATTCAGATGTTGTGTTGTGTTGTGTGTACATAAACACACACAAGGTTTACACCATTTTGATGTCGTGTGTGCGCGTGTGCGTATAAATATATGCCATTACCATGTTGTGTGTGTGTATATATATATATATTTGTGTGAGTGAGTTCATAAACCATTTGGATGTTGTGTTTATAAATATATATGAGCATTTCTGTGTGTATGCGTATAAATATATGCCATTGCAATGTTGTGTATGTGTGTAAGTGTGTGTGTGTGTGTACATATATATATATTTGTGTGAGTGAGTTCTTAAACCATTTGGATGTTGTGTTGATAATATATATATATATATATATATATATATATATATATATGAATGAACATTTCTGTGTGTGTGCGTATAATATATATGCCATTAGAATGTTGTGTATGTGTGTATGTGTATATATATATTTGTGTGAGTGAGTTCTTAAACCATTTGGATGTTGTGTTGATAAATATATATGAGCATTTCTCTGCATGTGTGTGTGTGTGTATAAAATATATGCCATTAGAATGTTGTGTATGTGTATGCGTGTAAGTGTGTGTGTGTATTTGTGTGAGTTCTTAAACCATTTGGATGTTGTGTTTATAAATATATATGAGCATTTCTCTCTGTGTGTGTGTGTGTAAAATATATGCCATTAGAATGTTGTGTATGTGTATGCGTGTAAGTGTGTGTGTGTGTATTTGTGTGAGTTCTTAAACCATTTGGATGTTGTGTTTATAAATATATATGAGCATTTCTCTCTGTGTGTGTATAAAATATATGCTTTTGCACCATTAGGATGTGTGTGTGTGCGCGCATGTGCGCGTGTATGTATGTGTATATATTCACACACACACACACACACATATACACACACACTAGCCATTCCCTGCCACGCCTTGCTGTGGCCCAGTCAGTGTATATGTGTTTTGTGTATGTATATATATGTGTGTACATATGTGTGTGTGTATATGTGTGGTTTTGCGCATGCATTGTAATGTATTTTTATTTTTTATTGTTTTTCAGTGTTTTTGTGAGTGATGGTCACTCGTTGGCCTGGTATGTGTCTTGTGTCCAAATTTGGTGTCAATTCGCCCAGTGCTTTCTGAGTTATGTTAATCCCACAAATGAACATTACATTGGGTTGTTGTAGGTTTTTTCGGGCTATATGGCCATGTTCTAGAAGCATTTTCTCCTGACGTTTCACCTGCATCTATGACAAGCATCCTCTACCTCTGAGGATGCTTGCCATAGATGCAGGCGAAACGTCAGGAGAGAATGCCTCTAGAACATGGCCATATAACCCGAAAAAACCTACAACAACCCAGTGATTCCGGCCATGAAAGCCTTCGGCAATACATTAAACATTACATTTTTAAACATTACATTACACACACTAAACATTACATTACACACACACACATATAGAGCTCAGTTCCTCTCTGAAGCCAGTCCTAAGGCAAACCTATCCAAACCAGCCAATGTCCAAGCAAGGAACTGAACCCAGGTCTACACAAAATGACCTTCTTACCACCTTCTCTCTGATGGAGAATCTCAACAAAAGAGATCTTTTTGGTTCTCAAGGCTGATATTACATCACTCCAGCTATTTTCAGGCATTAAAAGGAGAGGGTAAAAACACAACAACAACAACAACAACAATGAGATGCTCCATAATAGGAAGCTTATGCACGAATGCCGCTTCCCGGGAACGTGGCGATGCAGAATAGTGGGCCGCTGTTAAAACCCGACATCTGCATTCAGCCGGCCTCTGATTCTGCTCTTGCAAAGTTTATCTGGAGTAGGATTAAGCCTCGGTTTTGCAGAAAAGCAGGCGTCGGAAGCATGGGAGGGAGAGGAGGGAGGGCGCCAATCCCACAGCCCACAACCCCAGGGAAAGCCACGTGGATATGGAAGGGGACGGGAATGTGCAGGAAAGGCTGCGCTGGGAGAGACCTTTCTCTCTCAGGGAAGTAAGCAAGGTGCATACCTTCACAAACAAGGAAAAGGAGTCGCTATCCAAGCCACCGGCATGGAAATCGGGGCCTCTTCCTGACTTGTGGTGAAAGAGTTTTGAGTGAAATTTGCAAATGCTAAGCAAGGGGTTTTGAATGAAATTAACAGTAAAAGAGAAACATACCCTTTCTCTGTAGAAAAAGAGCAACATGGAAGAAAATGTTTTTAAGAAACAAGATGTGACATGTAGAGGTCGGAAGTTGTGTTGTGGTTAAGTTCAAAGGTTGTGGTTAAGCGCAGATTCTGCAGGTACAAGAAGGTACTTTCCATCAAAAGGTCAAGGGAAGGGGCTGGAAAGAGAGTACTTTCCATGACAAAAAAAATGTTCTTGTTTACTTGAGATTATATATCGGTGGTCAAAAAGTCAAGGGGATGCGGCAGTCACTGGAAAGGGAGCATCTGCGTATGCTGCCAGGCTGTCCGTCTTCTTCATGAAGAAACTAAAATAAACCTTGTTTTTTGATCTTTTTTTGGGACTGTCTCCTTCTTTACGTGTTCCCGTGATGTTGACCTAAGAAGACCCAATTTAGGGTCTCTAACACAATATTTAGCCCCCGGCTCCCTGAAGGTCAGGAAGATCAAACAAGGGTCTCTGATCATTTCCAAGGTTGGTTCTGCGACACCCAATTCAGGATGCCCCATAACACTATCTTTTCCCTTTGCAAAAAGGGAGAGGAAAGCCAAGCCAACGGCTCTCCCGTCTCGCCTGCCCGTTAACAACAAGGTAGAGAAGAGTATTTAAAAGCAAACAAGCTAAAGGAATAATGGCATTAATTAGCGCCCGTTGAAGAGAAGGATTGGCAGGGAGACACGGGTCCATCCATCTTCATTGGCAGCGCATCTACAGGCGCCGAAGCCATCCGTCTCCCCTCTGAAGGGTCCCTGGCAGCTCCGTCTATGTATGGGAGGCCGCACTGCCTTCAATGCGCACAAATGGCACTGAGAAACAAAGCCCCCCCCCACCCCGGTATCCTCATTTTCCAGGAAGCCCCCCCCCCCCAAAGTCAACAGGAGGCTCCAGTCTATCTCCAGTTCCTCCACAGAATCATAGAATCATAGAATCCTAGAGTTGGAAGAGACCTCATGGGCCATCCAGTCCAACCCCCTGCCAAGAAGCAGGAATATTGCATTCAAATCACCCCTGACAGATGGCCATCCAGCCTCTGTTTAAAAGCTTCCAAAGAAGGAGCCTCCACCACACTCCGGGGCAGAGAGTTCCACTGCTTAACGGCTCTCACAGTCAGGAAGTTCTTCCTCATGTTCAGATGGAATCTCCTCTCTTGTAGTTTGAAGCCATGGCTCCATTGCATCCTAGTCTCCAGGGAAGCAGAAAGGAAGCTCGCTCCCTCCTCCTCCCTGTGGCTTCCTCTCACATATTTATACATGGCTATCATATCCCCTCTCAGCCTTCTCTTCTTCAGGCTAAACATGCCTAGCTCCTTAAGCCACTCCTCATAGGGCTTGTTCTCCAGACCCTTGATCATTTTAGTCGCCCTCCTCTGGACACATTCCAGCTTGTCAATCTCTCTCTTGAATTGTGGTGCCCAGAATTGGACACAATATTCCAGGTGTGGTCTAACCAAACGGAATAGAGCATGGGGAGCAGGACTTCCCTGGATCTAGACACTAGGCTCCTCTTGATGCAGGCCAAAATACCATTGGCTTTTTTTTTGCTGCCACATCACATTCCTGGCTCATGTTTACCTTCCTCCCCATGAGGACTCCAAGATCTTTTTCACACGTCCTGCTCTCGAGCCAGGCCTCATCGTTCCCCATTCTGTCTCTTTGCATTTCGTTTTTTTTTCTGTCTAAGTGGAGTATCTTGCATTTGTCACTGTTGAACTTCATTTTGTTAGTTTTGGCCCATCTCTCTAATCTGTCCAAGACAATGATCTCATTTGAGCAGACAAGGCCCCAAAACTGTAAATAAGATTTCCACCCCACTTAGTGCAGCATTAACACCCCACATCTGTGAAGGAAGCAAGCATTCTTGGACTTGGCGTGGATACGTGAAACTGCAGATAACAGCGAAACCTATTGTGGGATGGATGACAAAAGTACAGGAAGACCCCTGAGTAAATAATGGAAACTGTGGGTGAAGGAAACCACATATATTGATTCTGCATATGCGGGGGTCACATTGTATGGTGATTGGTTTGAAAAGCGGGGCTGTTGGGAGATGCACAACAGAACCAGCATGATGATGAGATCGTGTATTGGGAAACTGTGATGCTGTTGTAACATCTCCCAAGGATAGGTTGCACCAAAGGTCTCTCCAGCTCTCTATCTTAATGACCAAAAGGGTCTCCCCAGCTATCCACCTCAATGATCCAAGGAATCTGTCCAACTGATTATCTCAATGATCCATCTCCCCAGACATCTATCTCAAAGATTAAAGAGGTCACTCCAACCACCCATCTCAATGATCCAAGGGATCTCCCCGTTGGATTGTCTCAATGATCCAAGGTGTCTCCCCATTGGATTGTCTCAATGATCCAAGGAATCTGTCCAACTAATTGTCTCAGTGATCCATCTCCTCTTTAATCTCAATGATTAAAGAGGTCGCTCCATCCACCCACCTCAATGATCCAAGGGATCTCCCCACTGGATTGTCTCAAGGAGCCAAGGAATCTCCCCCATTGGATTATCTCAATGATCCAAGGGATCTCCCCACTGGATTGTCTCAATGAGCCAAGGGATCTCCCTGTTGGATTGTCTCAATGATCCAAGGAATCTTCCCATTAGATCGTCTCAGTGATCCATCTCCCCAGACATCCATCTTAATGGTTCAAGGGGTCTCACCCATCTTGATGATCCAAAAGATCTCTCCAGCTGAATGTCTTAATAATAATAACAATAATAATACATTTGTATACCACCCTCTCCCCCCAAAGAAACTCAGGGCGGTTTCCAACATGTAAGGGAAACATTCAGTTGCTGGAGAGAAACCATACAGCCAATTACATCAAGGTAAACGCATTCGAAAATATAACACAGTCTAATTAAACTTAATAGACAAAACAACAACACCTAAAAGCATCATAAAATACTAAAATCCTGTTAAAACACACTAAAAATATTAAAAACCCATTTCATTGTAGCTCTACTGATCCAAGGGATCTCCCCAATGGATTGTCTCAATGATCCATTTCCCCAGACATCCATCTCAATGGTTCAAGGGGTCTCTCCAAGCACCCATCTGGATGATCCAAGGGATCTCCCCAGTTGATAGTCTCAATGATCCAAGGGATCTCCCCAACTAAGTGTCTCAATGATCCATTTCCCCAGACATCCATCTCAATGGTTCAAGGTGTCTCTCCAGTCAGCCATCTGGATGATCCAAGGGATCTTCCCAATTGACTGTCTCAATAATCCATCTCCTCAGACATCCATCCAGTCACCCATCTGAATGATTCATTGAATCTCTCCAATTGATTGTCTCAATGATTCAAGGGATCTCCCCAACTGATTGTCTCAATGACCTATCTCCCCAGACACCCACCTTAATGATCCAAGGGATCTCTCCAGTCACTTATCTGGATGATTCAAGGGATCTCCCCAGCTGATTGTCTCAATGACCTATCTCCCTAGACACCCACCTCAATGATCAAAGAGGTCTCTCAAGTCACCCATCACCCAAGGGATCTCCCCAGCTGATTGTCTCAATGACCTATCTCCTCAGAAATCCACCTCAATGATCCAAGGGGTCTCTCATGTCACCCATCACCCAAGGGATCTCCCCAACTGATTGTCTCAATGACCTATCTCCCTAGACATCCACCTCAATGATCCAAGAGGTCTCTCAAGTCACCTATCACCAAAGGGATCTCCCCAACTGATTGTCTCAATGACCCATCTCCCCAGACATCCATCTCAATGACCCAAGGGCTCTCTTCAGTCACCAGTCCCAATGACCACAGGGTCCCCCAAGATACCTCTCTCAAGACCCAAGTGATCTTCACATCTACCCTTCCCAATGGTCCCAGTGGCCTTTCCGGATGACTATCCCAATGATCCAAGGGGGTCTCCCTGACATCCGTCTCAATGTACTGCAGACATGAATTCCCAGCTTCTAGATTTGCAGTGTGTTGGATGCCTTTTGTTTGGGGCCCTGCCTGGCTGAGCCAGTAGGTTGTGATCACTGACACTCATAAACATGAATCCCAAAAGTTATGAGGCTGTAAGTCCCGGTTATGGTCTTGTAAATACTGAACATGGGCACAGCCTATATCGAAAAAAACAGCACTTTGGAGTTCTGCTCGTGCTTTGAGCACCCCTAAGGTCCTTTCTGCACGCAACGGTGCTTTTTGGGCCATCGCACAATGCCAATATTCAGATAATATATACCATCATAAATTGCGCAATGTCGATATTCAGCCAAAGTGCGGCATAACGCAACCACTGCATAATGAAGAAGAATATAGATTTCCACCACAAAAGTATAATGTAGTTTCAAACCCACAATCTATAACCAAAAGACCTAGTAAGACGTTTCCATGTTCACAACAATGCGGAGTTCTATAAATTAACATTTTGCATGGTATCCAAAACATGGCAGCGAGATGACGGGAAATATCTATATGTAACCCAGCACAGGACGAAACGCAATTGACGATTTCAACACTTAATGTAATATTGGAAGCTAAGGCTCATTCTGCCTCTCCTGGGCCAGGCGTTAAAAAATAAATCACTCCACAATGCAGCAAATGCAAATTACTTATTGGCACCCCATTAGCATATTGTCCAACGATCAGGAAAGGTTACTGGGAGATCAAGCGCAACACAGGCCCCAAGTATGGGTTCAGTCACAAAAACATAAAACATCAACACACGTCTAATGCATTCCCAAATTATCCAAATGTTTATATTATTTACTGGGATTGAGAATGAAATAATGAGATTTCATAACCTTTGCGACAAAAGGAAAGGTCCTTACTGCACGAGGAAACACAGCGATGCCATTTACATTCAGGGTCAAAACACGAGAAGAGTTTAGCAAAGCCCAAGGGTCACTTTGCCTAATGGGATCGGCCTCTAAGTCAGAATTCGGACCAGCTACTCCCTTCCAGAACCGAAACTGGGTTAAGTGTCCGCATGGCTTACCTGCAAATGAAAAGAAAAAGAAACAATTAAGTACACAGGGTTTCTGCAAAAGGACCAAGGACGGGGTGGGTCGAAACAGTCACAAAGGCGTCCCAGGTTTCAATAACTTAGTGAATAATAATAATAATAGATTTGTAATGCAATGTACATTTCCTACATACATACATATATATATATATATATATATATATAGAGAGAGAGAGAGAGAGAGAGAGAGAGAGAGAGAATAGTATGTGATGCATACAATACAATAAATTAAAAACACAATGGAGTCGTTACATATTGGAACTCATTTGTGACTTTTGGCCCACCCTGTGCGACAAAGTAAATCATATATGTATTGTAATGATCTTTTTATATATATATATATACACACACACACACACACACACACACACACCATACATATACATATACATATATACATACACGCATACACACACACACGTATACACACACTAGTATATATGCCCAACCTTTCAGGTATCATTGGGACGGCCATCTACCTACTTTCTCCCTTCTCCAGCTCTGAGAATGAGTGCCTTACAATCTCTCCATGGCAAAAATGAGCTGTTTTTGCAGCACTTTCTTTCCTTTTTCCACTCCCCTCGTGCACATGTGACTTTTCTTTCCCATAGGCATCACAGAGGGCCACTTCACCTACTTTCTCCCTCCTCCAGCTCTGAGAAGGCCTGCTTTACAATCTCTCCATGGCAACAGTGAGCTCTCTTTATGGCTCTTTCCTTCCTTTCCCCTTTCCCTTCATGCACATGTGACTTTTCCCAGTGGCATCATAGAGGGCCACTTCACCTACTTTCTCCCTTCTCCAGCTCTGAGAAGGCCTGCTTTACAATTTCTCCATGGCAACAGTGACCTCTCTATGTGTCTCTTTCCTTCCGTTTTCTCTTCCCTTCATGCACATGCCATTTTTCTTTCCCAGTGGCATCACAGAGGGCCACTTCACCTAGTTTCCCCCTTCCCCAGCTCTGAGCAAGCCTGCCTTACAATCTCTCCATGGCAATAGTGAGCTCTCTTTGTGTCTCTTTCCTTCCTTTTTCCCTTCCCTTCATGCACATGCCACTTTTCCCAGTGGCATCATAGAGGGCCACTTCACCTACTTTCTCCCTTCTCCAGCTCTGAGAAGGCCTGCTATACAATTTCTCCATGGCAACAGTGACCTCTCTTTGTGTCTCTTTCCTTCCTTTTTCTCTTCCCTTCATCCACATGTCAATTTTCTTTCCCAGTGGCATCATAGAGGGCCACTTCACCTACTTTCTCCCTTCTCCAGCTCTGAGAAGGCCTGCTATACAATTTCTCCATGGCAACAGTGACCTCTCTTTGTGTCTCTTTCCTTCCTTTTTCTCTTCCCTTCATCCACATGTCAATTTTCTTTCCCAGTGGCATCATAGAGGGCCACTTCACCTACTTTCTCCCTTCCCCAGCTCTGAGAAGGCCTGCTTTACAATCTCTCCATGGCAACAGTGAGCTCTCTTTGTGGCTCTTTCCTTACTTTCCCCTTTCCCTTCATCCACATGTCAATTTTCTTTCCCAGTGGCATCATAGAGGGCCACTTCACCTACTTTCTCCCTTCTCCAGCTCTGAGAAGGCCTGCTATACAATTTCTCCATGGCAACAGTGAGCTCTCTTTGTGGCTCTTTCCTTCCTTTTCCCCTTCCCTTCGTGCACATGCCACTTTTCCCAGTGGCATCATAGAGGGCCACTTCACCTACTTTCCCCCTTCCCCAGCTCTGAGAAGGCCTGCTTTACAATCTCTCCATGGCAACAGTGAGCTCTCTTTGTGGCTCTTTCCTTCCTTTCTCCTTTCCCTTCATGCACATGTCACTTTTCTTTCCCAGTGGCATCACATCCTAGACCCCTGCCCATCCTGGCTGGTCAAGGAAGCCAGAGGGGGTTTGGCAGAGTGGGTGAAGGTGATGGTTAATGCCTCCTTACAGGAAGGAAAATTTCCAGCGAGCTTAAAACAAGCTATTATAAAACCGCTGTTGAAGAAACCATCACTGGATCCCACTCAATTCGACAACTATCGGCCTGTTTCCAATCTCCCCTATTTGGGCAAAGTCATGGAACGTGTGGTGGCAACACAACTCCAGGGGTTTCTGGTAGACACTGATTATCTAGATCCGGCACAGTCTGGCTTTAGGCCGGGACATGGAACTGAGACAGCCTTGGTCGCCTTGGTAGATGATCTGCGCAGGGAACTGGACAGGGGGAGTGTGTCCCTGTTAGTTCTGCTGGACCTCTCAGCGGTCTTCGATACCGTCGATCATGGTATCCTTCTGGGGCGCCTCATGGACATGGGGCTCGGGGGCACTGCATTGCAGTGGCTCCGATCCTTTCTTGAGGGACGGTCCCAGAAGGTGTTATTGGGTGACACCTGTTCAGCCCCACAACCGTTGTCATGTGGAGTCCCACAGGGTTCAATTCTGTCCCCGATGTTATTTAACATCTACATGAAGCCGCTGGGGGAGATCATTCGGAGTTTCGGACTGAGATGTTATCTCTATGCAGATGATGTCCAAATCTGTCACTCCTTCCCGCCTGTCACCAAGGGGGCTGTCCAGACCTTGAACCGGTGCTTGGCTGCTGTGTCGGACTGGATGAGAGCTAACAAATTGAAATTGAATCCAGACAAGACAGAGGTCCTACTGGTCAGTCGTAAGGCCGAACAGGGCATAGGGTTACACCTTGTGTTAGACGGGGTTACACTCCCCCTGAAGACGCAGGTTCGCAGCTTGGGAGTGATCCTGGACTCATCGCTGAGCCTGGAAGCCCAGGTCTCAGCGGTGGCCGGGAGAGCTTTTGCACAATTAAAACTTGTGCACCAGCTGCGCCCGTACCTTGGGAAGTCGGATTTGGCCACGGTGGTCCACGCTCTTGTTACATCCCGATTAGATTACTGCAACGCACTCTACGTGGGGTTGCCTTTGAAGACTGTTTGGAAACTTCAATTAGTCCAGCGGGAGGCAGCCAGATTGCTCACCGGGGCGTCATACAGGGAGCATACCACCCCCCTGTTATGTCAGCTCCACTGGCTGCCGATCCAGTTCCGAGCACAATTCAAGGTGCTGGTTTTGACCTATAAAACCCTACACGGTTCCGGCCCAGTGTATCTGTCCGAACGGATCTCCCTCTATGTCCCACCCCGGAGCCTAAGATCTTCTGGGGAGGCCCTGCTCTCGACCCCGCCTCTATCACAAGTGAGATTGGCGGGGACGGGGAGCAGGGCCTTCTCGGTGGTGGCCCCCTGCCTATGGAACTCTCTCCCCGGGGAAATCAGATCTGCAACCACGCTCCTTTCCTTCAGGAGAAAACTAAAAACATGGATCTGGGACCTGGCATTCGGACAAGCGGGTAAATAAAGAAGAACTCCATTGATGGCTAGGAAATGACTAACGGATTGGTCATGTGGAACTCTGGAAACGAAACGCTGATTATAAGAATTGACTTTTATAGGATGTTTTATATGATGTTATACAATGTCTCAGGTACCAGTTGTTGATGTTTTATTGTGTTTATAGTTTTAATTGCATTTTTTGTATATTGTTCTTTTATATTTTTGTATACTATGTATTGTGTATAGGCATCGAATTCTGCCTTTTCTGTAAGCCGCCCTGAGTCCCCCTTCGGGGGTTGAGAAGGGCGGGGTAAAAGTACCAGTAATAATAAATAATAATAATAATAATAATAATAATAATCACAGAGGGCCACTTCACCTACTTTCTCCCTTCTCCAGCTCTGAGAAGGCCTGCTTTACAATCTCTCCATGGCAACAGTGAGCTCTCTTTGTGGCTCTTTCCTTACTTTCCCCTTTCCCTTCATCCACATGTCACTTTTCTTTCCCAGTGGCATCATAGAGGGCCACTTCACCTACTTTCTCCCTTCTCCAGCTCTGAGAAGGCCTGCTTTACAATCTCTCCATGGCAACTAGTGAGCTCTC
>NW_026847882.1:45357847-45447847 GCF_025583915.1 Anolis sagrei ordinatus | reverse complement strand
GGCATGGTCCAACTTTGGTCCTGCAGGTCCTTTGGACTTCAACTCCCACCATTCCCAACAGCCTCAGGCCCCTTCCTTTTCCCTCTCAGCAGCGGCTGAGGGAGAAAAGGAAGGGGCCTGAGGCTGTTGGGAATGGTGGGAGTTGAAGTCCAAAGGACCTGCAGGACCAAAGTTGGACCATGCCTTTGTCCTCTTGGAACTGGACACTTCAGTCAACCAAGGGATCATCTGCATACCCACGATGTGGGAGTTGGATGTCCAAAACACATGGAGGGAGGGCCCAGGTTGGCCCATGCCTGTTGTAGAATGAAAGCATTCTGACCCCACTTCAATGCTACGAAGTCTTTAGGAACGGAATACATGTTATTACTCAGTCTCCAATGCAGAGCGGTGCTTTTGTGGCATCTCGTCAGGACGTGCCACCTCAACGGATCGCGTGGGAAGGCCTTCACAGTCCAGAGAAGGCACCATTTAGGTTGTGTTTTTGCTTCTCTTTGTTGTTGTCATAATCCCTTTTAATCCCAAGACGCAGAGAGCTTTATAAACCCACAAAGAACACCCAGAACTGGGGCAGGAAATCAATCAGGGGTCTCTTGAATAACGGAGATCGCCAGTTAACCATCACGCCATTTTAATCAAAGGCAGGGGATTAGGGCGGATTACAATGCACATATACATGGCAAAAATTCAATGTCATTAGACATACAACATATATAGACGGACATAGAGGGGCTATTTAATATTCCAGCTTTCCAGTTTCATGAGGGTATGCTCAATTCTGGCCACAGGGGGAGCTGTGGCTTCACTGTCCACTTGTGACACAGAGTCCTTGATGGAGTACTTCCTCATTCTTACACACGCTGCTGGAAGTTTTTATGGCATCGTAAATTAGTTAAATTAGCGGTACCTAAATTTCCTACTTGACAGATGCAACTCTCAATTCAAAGTGCTGGCTTTAGCCTATAAAGCCCTAAATGGTTCTGGCCCAGCTTATCTATCCAAACGCATATCTTCCTGGTGGGGACGAGGGACAGGGCCTTCTCTGTGGTGGTCCCTCAGCTGTGGAACTCCTTGCCTAGGGACATTAGATCAGCCCCCTCCCTCCTGACCTTTCGGAAAAGAGTAAAAACCTGGCTCTTTGAGCAAGCAAGCATTTGGAACCTCCGAATAAATAGACAAACTTGAATTGGAAAATGACCACACTAGGGTGTTTGCTGTTGTTTGTTTGTTTGTTCGTTTTTTTCCCTTTTTTCGGTTGTTGTCTTTGATAGGGTTTTTTGTGTTTCTTTTTTACCTTTTTGGAAAGTGTTGGAGATATTTTATTGTAATTCTTTTGTGAAAACTAATAACATATTATTTTTTGAAAAGGAAAATGACCCAGGAACGGCCCAAGACGATGGAACGGATAAGGACTTGAATGAGAAGATATAGTTTTTAGTTTTTAATATTGTTATTATGCACTGTCTTATATCTAATTGCACTATAACGGGTCTTTTTGTTTATCAATGTATGTATTTTTATGGCATCGACTTGTGCCGATTGTGTACGCCACTCGGAGTCGCCTTCAGGCTGATATGAGCGGGGTAGAAATAATGCAAATAAATAAAATAAATAAACTCTCTTTCGGGCTGCATTGGTCAACATCCCGTTTAGACTACTGCAACACTCTCTACGTGGGGTTGCCTTTGAAGACAGCTCGGAAGCTCCAACTAGTCCAACGCTTGGCAGCCATGATGTTAACAGGAGCGGGACGCAGGGAGCATACAACCCCCCTGTTGCGCCAACTCCACTGGCTACCGATCTGCTACCGGGCTGAATTCAAAGTGCTGGCGTTGGCCTTTAAAGCCCTAAACGGTTCGGGCCCAAGCTACTTATCCGACCGCATCTCTGCCTATGAACCCACCAGGACTTTGAGATCTTCCGGGGAAGCCCTGCTCTCGATCCCGCCTGCTTCTCAAGCACGGCTGGCGGGGACGAGAGATAGGGCCTTCTCGGTGGTGGCTCCTCGGCTGTGGAACGCCCTTCCTATGGACATTAGACTAGCACCATCTCTAATGGTATTCCGCAAAAAGGTGAAGACCTGGCTGTTTGAGCAGGCGTTCGAATAATTAGTGCAATGATTGGTTAATGAACACTGGAATGGAACAATGGATGACGAATCTGGAACATGTTTTTGATGACGAGACGACAGTGAATGGGTATTGTAGTAACTGTTTATTAATTGTGTAATGTGTTAGGTTGTTAACTGTTTCTATACTGTAGCACTGAATTTTTGCTGTTCGTATTTGTTGTGAACCGCTGTGAGTCGCCTTCGGGCTGAGAACAGTGGTATATAAGGTAAATAAATAAATTTATATGACCATATGTTTCCAGGTGGAAGGCGGTCCCGGTCGGGGTTGGCTTGGCGGGGACGAGGGACAGGGCCTTCTCTGTGGTGGCCCCTCGGCTGTGGAACGCCCTTCCCATGGACATTAGATCAGCCCCTTCGTTAATGGTGTTTCGAAGAAAACTAAAAACCTGGCTGTTTGAACAGGCGTTCGGATAAATAGTGCAATGAACACGATGAATATAGAAAACGGAATTATGGATGACGAATTGGATCACGATTTTAGTTACGAGACGTTAATGTGTTGTTATTGAGATGTCATTAGTTTGTATTTTATACTGTTAATGGTTTTAATATTGTATGTTGTTGGATGTCTTTTGCTCTTGTTGTGAACTGCGTTGAGTCGCCTACGGGCTGAGAAACTGCGGCATACAAGCAAAGTAAATAAATAAATAAATAAATAAATAAACAGCAAGCTAGACTATTAATGGTTGGGAGCTCATTCCGACCCGGGCTGGCTTCGAACTCATGACCTCTTGGTCAGTTGTGATTTAATGCAGCTGGCTATCAGCTAAGCGTGCCACAGCCCAGTCCCATTATGTGATGTTTTATGTTGTCAAAGTCACATAATAAATTGCAAATGTATATAGTCGTTATTTATATGCTTGTGCATTGTTTATTTCACGCCTGGCACTTGGAGTGCTTCTGTGAGCCACCACGAGTCCCCTTGGGGAGATGATGGTGGCGAGGCACAAATAGAGTTCATTATTTTATTATTGTCCAGGCGTCCACACTTTTAAGACTTGCCAACGAAGGACTTTTCCTGCTCCTCTTTGCAAACCAGATTAAGCCCACGGCTGGCTGGCCTTTGCCTCCCGTTTCCTGTAGGTGGAAGCAAATGCCTGGCTGAGACGCAGAAAATGCATTTGCAATACGGAGAGCCCAAGAGAGGCTCAAGCGGGAGATTTCTCTGTATTGCTCCTTCTGTTTTTGCAAAGCGTTCCTCATGCGTCCACTAGCCAACTCCAAGCTATGCAGAGACCCTCCTTTTCCTGCCCTACAAACAGGAGGCAGCCACTACAGCATCATTCTCTTCTTCTCTTAGACGAGTAAGATGGTCTTCCATGATGGGTTTCCTTGTGGATTCGTAGGTGGCTGTGGAGTCCTATTCTTGACCTGCATCTTCTCCCACAGTGAGGGCATTGGCTTCCAAGTGGAAGGCGGTCCCGGTCGGGGTTGGCTTGACGCGCCTTCCTCTTGGCACGTTTCTCTCTTTCGCCCTCCATTCGTGCCTCTTCAAATTCTGCAGCACTGCTGGTCACAGCTGACCTCCAGCTGGAGCGCTCAAGGGCCAGGGCTTCCCAGTTCTCAGTGTCTATGCCAGAGGTTTTAAGGTTGGCTTTGAGCCCCTCTTTCAGTCTCTTTTCCTGTCCACCAATGTTCCGTTTTCCGTTCTTAAGTTCAGAGTAGAGCAACTGCTTTGGGAGACGGTGGTCAGGCATCCGGACAACGTGGCCGGCCCAGCGGAGTTGATGGCAGAGGACCATCGCTTCAATGCTGGTGGTCTTTGCTTCTTCCAGCACGCTGACGTTTGTCCACTTGTCTTCCCAAGAGATTTGCAGGATTTTCCGGAGGCAGCGCTGATGGAATCGTTCCAGGAGTTGCATGTGACGTCTGTAGACAGTCCATGCTTCACAGGCATAGAGCAGGGTTGGGAGGACAATAGCTTTATAGACAAGCACCTTGGTATCCCTATGGATGTCCCGGTCCTCAAAAACTCTCTGCTTCATTCGGGAAAATGCTGCACTCACAGAGCTCAGGCGGTGTTGTCAATGTTTACATCTGTAGACAGTCCACGTTTTGCAGGCATATAGCAGGGTTGGGAGGACAATAGCTTGATAGACAAGCACCTTGGTATCCCTATGGATGTCCTGGTCCTCAAACACTCTCTGCTTATATTTGGAAAAACGCTGCACTCACAGAGCTCAGGCGGTGTTGAGTTTCAGTGTCAATGTTTACATCTGTAGACAGTCCACGTTTTGCAGGCATATAGCAGGGTTGGGAGGACAATAGATTTATAAAGAAGCACCTTGGTCTCCCTACGGATGTCCCGTCCTCAAACACTCTCTGCTTCATTTGGAAAAATGCTGCACTCACAGAGCTCAGGCGGTGTTGTATTTCAGTGTCAATGTTTACATCTGTAGACAGTCCATGTTTCGCAAGCATAGAGCAGGGTTGGGAGGACAATGGCTTTATAGACAAGCCCCTTGGTATCCCTACGGATGTCCCGGTCCTCAAACACTCTCTGCTTCATTCGGGAAAATGCTGTACTCGCAGAGCTCAGGCAGTCTTGTATTTCAGTGTCGATGTTGATTTTCTTTGGAAGACGCCTGTGCGTGGGTTTTTTTAATGTGTGGAGGTCAGTGCACAACTGATCAACACACAAGTCTTCACAGAGTGAGGTTCCACTGGTGATGTAGTTTAACACAATGACCGTGGCTTCTCAGTCTGTTGCAGCCTTCCTCCGCCTTCACAGCCATTGTAACATGTGCCATGTTATCCTCCGCCTGCTCCACCGTTGAGGTCTTTGAGTCTTCGGACTGTGCTTGGTCTGGAACCTCCCCTGCGGCCACACCTGGGAGTGGACAACTCCAGTTGTTGTGTTGTTCATTGGAACACGCAAGCCCCTTCACCACGACAAGGTGACAGTCCATCGAGGGCATCATTAGAAACCATCTGGATGAAGAAGAAGGAAGCGGAGGGTTCCCCAGGCTGGGATTTTTAAATAGATGTCAATGGTGGTTCCTTATCCAGAGTTCACAATCCAAGTTGGGATGTTGACGGACTTTGTGGCTCTTTGGGAAGAGGATCCCTTTGGTGTTACGGACCTCCAGAGACTTGTAGGAAAGTAGAGAGGCAACAGAGCCTCAAGATATTGGCCACGGGGTGCTTTCTGGACGTAATAGGATGGCATGGGAAGCAAAGAGGGGAAGCGCCTCATCGGGAAACGCGGCACCATGTTTCACTCAACGGTTGAAAAGTGGCATGAGATGTGCAAATGCACACGTTAGGAATACATTAATCTTTCAAGAAATCATGCAAATGTCACCTTTGGGGAGAAAACGCCCGACTCTCCCAATCAGATATGAAAATGGGATGCCAAGGAGATGCAGGTGGGAGTCGAGGAACCGCAGCCAAAGCAGTGTGTGTGTGTGTGTGTGTGTGTGTGTGTATACACACACACACACAACATTTATATGCCACCCTTCTCACCCTGAAGGGCTAGCCCCCAGTGGCGCAGTGGGTTGAACCCTTGTGCCGGCAGGACTGAAGACCAACAGGTCGCAGGTTCGAATCCAGGGAGAGCGCGTATGAGCTCCCTCTATCAGCTCCAGCTCCCCATGCGGGGACCTGAGAGAAGCCTCCCACAAGGATGATAAAACATCAAATCATCCGGGCATCCCCTGGGCAACCTCCTTGCAGATGGCCAATTTTCTTACACCAGAAGCGACTTGCAGTTTTTCAAGTTGCTCRTGAKARGACCCAAAGGGGACACAGAGCGGCTTACAAGATATATATATATATATACACACACATACATKCACACACACACATACACACACACACACACAATATATATATTATATTATTAACATAGTACAATATCAGCATTATATATTACTATATTGTATTATACCATTATATTGTAATATTAGTAGTAATATTACATGTAATATAAAATATATAATTATAATATCATATTATTAATTATTAATTATATATAAATATATAAAAATAATAATTATATATAAATACAAAATTATAATATCTCATATATATAAATATATAAATATATAAATATATAAATATAATGTTCATTTGTCGGATTAACATAACTCAAAAACCAAAAACCACTGGACGAATTGACACCAAATTTGGACACAAGATACCTCTCAGGTGAATGAGTGACCATCACTCATAAAAACACCAAAAAACACAGCAGAAGAGACTTACAAAGCCAAAAAACAAAAATTAAATTATAACGCATGAGCAAAACCACATGCAAACACACAGATACACATATACACCCACAAAACTCATATACACAGACTGGGCCACAGCAACACGTGACAGGGGACGGCTAGTGTATGTGTGTGTATATATATATCCCTATTTCTCACTGAGCAAGATGGCTCACACAGACCGTAATATCTGAGCAGGAACGTACCAGTAGAAGCGGTCTTTCAGATGACACGGCAACCAAGCCTTAATATAGCCCACCCAACTAGTCCCAAATATAATTAGGCAGCCCACTTAATGAAATAAGTTTCAGGAAACTAGTTTCCAATGGGGTTCGAGGTATTGCATTTCATACCAGGTGGGTTTCCAAACCATCGTCAAGGGCAGCCCCTGATAAAGATCTAACTCACCTCAAGAAGTGGGTAAGGAATAAGATTGTTGTTGTTGTTGTTGTTGTTGTTGTTGTTGTTGTTGTTGTTATTGTTTCTGTTGTTGTTATCTAACTAGGGCAGTGGTTCCCAACCTTTTTTTGACCAGGGCCCACTTTCCAACATTGGTACCAAAAGGGTTATGTATGGGTTTTTGGTCAACTTTAGATTCTGTTTGTTTATTTGGGGTGCAGATTCAGAAAATGGCATTGGATAGACCACATCAGATCTAGGTTCTGATGCAGAACATATGCATCCAGTAGTTGCCATCTGCTCACCCACAGAAAACCATATTTAATCATCTAGAGCTGATGTGGTGGTAGTCATCTTTTGTGAGTAGTCAGCCTCTTCCGACATCGCCGGAGACCAGTTGCTCTTGACACCATGTGGTTTCGAGGCAACGGTGAAATAATGGTGAGGCCGTGGACGATATTTTCATTCTTTTAGAGCACTGGTGGTCCACAGACCATAGCTTGAACTAGGGCAATGATGCAAACTGGACACAACAATGGCAAATCATGCTTGTGGTTTGCTTAGATTCCTTTGTCACTTCTTCTAGCAACAAATGTCACCTTTGATATGACAGTCCAGATGTTTTTTGGACTTCAACTCCCACAAGCCTTAGCTGCTTTGGACAAGGACCACGGATTTTACGAGATGAAGTCAAAAACTCCCTAGAAGACCAAAGTTTGGGAACATGAACATAGAACGCAGGGGCATCTACATGATAGAATCAATGCGATCTGACACTATGTCCATAGCACTGCTTCTACAGTGTAGATGCCCCTATGGACAGTGAGCCATGACACTTTGGTCAATGCTGCAGAATCATGGGAGTTTTAAAAGAACTTTTCTTCCTAGCAAGAAGTCACGAGCGGAGTGCCATTGCAGGGTTCCCCCCTGGGCCCGGTCCTGTTCAACATCTTCATTCATGACTTAGATGAAAGGTTAGAAGGCAGGATCATCAAGTTTGCAGACGGGACCAAATTGGGATGGGATAGCTAATACTCCAGAGGACAGGAGCAGGATTCAAAATGATCTTGACAGATGAGAGAGATGATGGGCCAAAACTAACACAATGAAATTCAACGGGGATAATTGCAAGATGCTCCACTTTGGCAGGAAAAATGAAATGTGAAGAGACAGAATGGGGGACAATGAGGCCTGGCTCGAGAGCAGTACGTGTGAAAAAGATCTTGGAGTCCTCGTGGGGAGGAAAAGGAACATGAGCCAGGAATGTGATGTGGCGGCAAAGAAAGCCAATGGGATTTTGTCCTGCATCAAGAGGAGCCTAGTGCCTAGATCCAGGGAAGTCCTGCTCCCCAGGCTCTATTCTGCTTTGGTTAGACCACATCTGGAACATTGTGTCCAATTCTGAGCACCACAACTCAAGAGAGATATTGACAAGCTGGAATGTGTCCAAAGGAGGGTGACGAAAAAGATTAAGGGTCTGGAGAACAAGTCCTATGAGGAGCGGCTTAAGGAGCTGGGCATGTTTAGCCTGAAGAAGAGAAGGATGAGAGGAGATATGATGAGGGCCATGTATAAATATGTGAGAGGAAGACACAGGGAGGAGAAGGGAGCAAGCTTCCTTTCTGCTTCCCTGGAGACTAGGACGAGAGGGAACAATGGCTTCAAACTACAAGAGAGGAGATTCCATCTGAACATGAGGAAGAACTTCCTGACTGTGAGAGCCATTCAGCAGTGGATCTCTCTCCACAGGAGTGTGGTGGAGGCTCCTTCTTTGGAAGCTTTTAAACAGAGACTGGTATGGCCATCTGTCAGGGGTGGTTTGAATGCATTATTCCTGCTTCTTGGCAGAAGGGGGTTCGACTGGATGGCCCAGGAGGTCTCTTCCAACTCTTTGATTCTAGTATTCTAGTATTCTATGATTTAGCCTTCTCTGCCAAAGAAGGCCGATGCCTCACCAAACTACAACTCCCCTGATTGCATGGCACAGAGTGACGACCATTAAAACGGTGCCAGGGGGAATTCTTCACTGCAGGTGTGCCCCACTTCCAGCTCTAGCTGCACACCAAGTCCTTCAAAGGGAGCGTGACCCCATCTAGAATTACATCTGACCTTCTATCCGGATTAGTCAATCTCTTCTCTCTGCAGATTAAGTTTCGGCCTTTCAGAGTAAACAGGTCGGGGAACAGAAGGAGTGGCGTTGGGAAAGTGCCAGGCTTGAGCTCTGTCTTCCAAACCGTTTCTTTTAAGCCCATTCACAGAGCAAGGCACTCCTATCAGTAGCCTACATCTTTATGACCCCCAAGCATTGTGCTCTCCTCTAAAAGAAACAACAGCGGAACACAGCGCTTTAGCATGGGGAAAACCAATCCAAAGGAGCATGGAGTAAAAACTGAGGTTACCCAATCCAACCCTGTGCAACTACAGGAACTCACAGCTCAACTATCCCTAGCAAGTGTCCATCTAAACCCTGCTTAGATATCTCCAATGAAGATGGAGTAAAAGCTGAAGCTACCTAATCCAAATGAGCATGGAGTAAAAGCTGAGGTTACCCAATCCAACCCTGTGCAACTACAGGAACTCATAGCTCAACTATCCCTAGCAAGTGTCCATCTAAACCCTGCTTAGATATCTCCAATGAAGATGGAGTAAAAGCTGAAGTTACCCAATCCAAATGAGCATGCAGTAAAAGCTGAGGTTACCCAATCCAACCCTGTGCAACTACAGGAACTCACAGCTCAACTATCCCTAGCAAGTGTCCATCTAAACCCTGCTTAGATATCTCCAATGAAGATGGAGTAAAAGCTGAAGCTACCCAATCCAAATGAGCATGCAGTAAAAGCTGAGGTTACCCAATCCAACCCTGTGCAACTACAGGAACTCATAGCTCAACTATCCCTAGCAAGTGTGCATCTAAACCCTGCTTAGATATCTCCAATGAAGATGGAGTAAAAGCTGAAGTTACCCAATCCAAATGAGCATGCAGTAAAAGCTGAGGTTACCCAATCCAACCCTGTGCAACTACAGGAACTCACAGCTCAACTATCCCTAGCAAGTGTCCATCTAAACCCTGCTTAGATATCTCCAATGAAGATGGAGTAAAAGCTGAAGTTACCCAACCCAAATGAGCATGGAGTAAAAGCTGAGGTTACCCAGTCCAACCCTGTCCAACTACAGGAACTCATACCTCAAATATCCCTAGCAAGTGTCCATCTAAACCCTGCTTAGATATCTCCAATGAAGAAGAAGAAGACTTCACAATCTTCTGGAGCAGTCTATTCTATCCTTCCTGAAAGGCTCCCCAATGCTCTTCAAGGCCCTGCCTCCCATGTCTTCTCCAAACACAGCCAAGATGGTGGTGGAACCAAGAAGAAGTCCTCCCTTAAGGTCTCCAAGCTTGGGCTTGTCAAATGTATCATGGGTTTGGGACAATGAAGGAACAACATTGTCCAAAGAGCAAAACCTAGCACTTGCACATTGCAAGTCAAGTATGACATCCTAGAAGCTAGATAACATGAGAGTTGATTGAACTCATTTTAGACACGGTTGACGAAAACCTTGAGAATTACGCAGCTATGGCCTCACCCTGCCTTCATGAATGTTTTGGGATGAATTCCTTCACCCGTGCAGAGCAGGTGACACGCCAGCCCTTCTCCCGGGCTCCTGGCCTCCCCAGTCAGCCGCTGCGCAAGTTCCAGACTTGATTATGAGCAAAATTGAATTACACAAATATTTTGCTAAATATCTTCCTAAGCTTCATTAATATTGATGTCAAATCTATCTCCAATGTGCTTGGCATTTTAAAAAACCAATTTCAATATATATAATTATTAATTTAAGGTATGCATCTAGCATACCAATGAGGCTATCCTGACTTGCCCACTCTATTTTGCCACTCTGTTTTGGCACCGGCTCCACAATTTGTCCTGATGTGTCATTTGTTGTCACTCTAGAATGATGAATTTTAGAGGCCCTTGATTCCTAAAGTCCTATATCTCTCACCAACGAAACTGTCAGGAGATGGGAACACAATACTGAGTGACACCAACTGGGTGGCTGACTCCCAACTTCTCTCCTTTCCCATGATCTGGGCAGATAAAGTCTCACTTCAACTACCATCTTTGTAGCCCAAACTCCACACAATACAGACATAGCTTGCTTTTTGATGATCTGCTCTTTCGACCTTTTTCAATCATCACCAGAGCCCATGCATCCGACCTACGGTTCCCCCTTTTGACCTATTTCCATGACCTTAAACATACCACTGCAACCACATGCATTGTTTTCTCTCCATTCATACTTCATACTTCTACAATAAGCTAAAAATATTTATGGTTTTGTGACAGCACTCTGGTTTTTAACCTGTTGAATGATGGGAGGACTCTTGTTTAGGTCCCACCTCAAGTGCCAACACCCTTTATCCTGAAGGAAACAGATCCCATCTGATCTTGGAAACTACGTCAGTTCTGTTCAGACTTGGATGAGAGACCTCCAATGCCTACTTGGTCCTTCTTAGCTTCCAAGCAGGAAGTTGTGGTTTGAGCGTGGTCCTAAGACTACAGGAGAAGTTACTGTATGCGTTCTATTCCGAATTATGGGGAACCAAGGCCTTCACAACGCCTGGAGACCAGGTCTCAAATCCCTTGCAGCCATGGGACCTTCCTTGAGACTCCTTGGGTAAGTCACACTCTGTGTCATGGTTCCCTCTGGACTTCAGAGAAGACTTCAGAGGAATCCATGTCATGAAAGGAAATTTACAACAAACCGTGAATTACAGCCATCTGGTCCCATCTAGGCGAGAGAGGAAAGGACGCCATAACATTTGTTATTTAGATAGTTAAGAGCTGGGAACGGAGTACCGGAGAACCATGAGAACATGTAAACAATTGAGCAAAGATGGATAGGAGAGAGATGCACCTGTGGGAATATAACCATGTTGTTTTTCCACCAAATGCTCAGAAGTGACTTTCTCTCTAACCTGTTATGATCAGGAAATAAGAGAATCTATTGCAAGCCCTGGCTGTGAGTAGATTCCTTCTTAGAGATCTGCAGTTCCTGATACTTTGAGCATCAGAGGGAAGCAATGGTGGCAAACCTCTTCTCCTGAGAAGTCTTCAGGCAACCTACCTGGGGCAGAAGGGCGGAAATGGATTGGAGACATAATGAAGGTAAATGCCCAGGTTCTTCTACTAATGAAGTTAAATTGAGGTGCCACATCTCAGGTATGTCCTAGGAATCCTAGAACAAAGCCACCGTGTGTTCCAATGAACTTGAAAGCATACAACAACAACAACAGCAGCAGCAGCAACAACAACCATTACAGTTTCCATGTTCATCCACAAGAACATCCATAAGTGAATGTAGATGTTGACAACAGTTGTAAACATGGGATTTGGCTTGTTGCTCCCCAGGTTCTAAGAACATACCTGAGATGTGGCACCTCAATTTAACTCCATTAGTAGGAGAACCTGGGCATTTGCCTTCATTATGTCTCCAACCCATTTCCACCCTTCTGCCCCAGGCAGGCTACCTAAAGACTTCTCAGGGGACACCAATCCAACTCACTGGCCAAATCCGCTTGTTTCGCTAGCCAGGAGAACTGAGAACTAGATATACATATGATGAATGTTCTCAAGATGAAACTACAGAGATGTTGAGATTCTCCTTTACTGCCAGGTTCCGTATTTCCCTTTGCAGGCCCCACTTTGTCATCTCGCTCACCTCCCCAGTGCTGCAACTCAAAGGGCTCTTGTTTTCCCCTTCCGTTGAGCCTCGCTTGAGATTAATTAAACAGTATTTTCCCCTGTTAAATTGAAGCTTTCATTAGCGAGCTGGCGTCAACATTATTCCACGCGGCATTGTGGTAGGTCCCTCCTCAGCGAACTGTCAGTTGCTCAAACACCCTTTTGTCTTCTCTTCCCAAACGGTTTCCCATCCCCGCAAAATGTGACCCGGAGAATAAGCCTCGAACGGAGCACAGATGAGATGCTTTCCCCCAATTCATGTCTCCCTTTCCCTCCCATGTTGACGTTGGCACTATGTCTCACAACGTCTGCAAGGAAATATCCACCGCCATGCTCTCAGGGAAAACAGGGGAGGAATCACAGCCTGGTAGGAGACCTCATCTGTCATCCTCCATCCCATGCGTTTCTACAAGATTACATCAGCCATATCGCGCCAGTCAGGCATGGCACAACTTACAAAACAAAGGAGAAATGGAAGCAGATCAGGACCTGGAGACGTGCCGCATTATCACGGGGCATCTGCGCCCTACACCACTGGAGAAACTACACTGCTTAGCCGGTATTGCACCACCTGACATCCTCTGGGAAGTTGCAGCCAAGAGTGAAAGGACCAAGGCAGAGACATCTCCAGCTCATCCGCTGTTTGGGTATCAGCCAGCACGCCAACGCCTTAAATCAAGAAATAGTTTTCTAAGATCTACAGAGACACTTGCTGGAACACCTCAGCAAGCGAGAGTCCAAAAGTGGCAGGCTTAAACCCAGCACCTCAACCCATGGCTGATACCAAATGAGAGACTCCCCCCTGGGCACACAGAGGACTGGGCAACTTGGAAGGCGCTGAACAGGCTGCGCTCTGGCACCACGAGATGCAGAGCCAACCTTCAGAAATGGGGCCACAAAGAGGAGTCCACGACATGCGAGTGTGGAGAGGAGCAAACCACAGACCGCCTATTACAATGCAACCTGAGCCCTGCCACATGATGCACCAGGGAGGACCTCCTTGCGGCAACCCCAGAGGCACTCCAAGGGGCCAGAGACTGGTCAAAGGACATTTAATCAACTACCAAACTTGCAAACTCTGTGTCTTTTGTATGTTTGTTTGTTTGTTCTGTAAAAAATGTAATACAACTGTTTGGTTGCCTGACACAATAAATAAATAAATAAAGCTCCAGTTTCTGCGATAACAGAACATATGCCATCTACCAGTCGCCATTTGCTTTCTCATAGAAAACCATGATAACCCTATCTAAGAAATTAGAGCCAATCCAGTCTATCCGGTGAAAGTTTCTGAATCAGGGCCTCAAAAAACCAAAGGAATAACCAATAATAATAATAATAATAATAATAATAATAATAACAACAACAACAACAACAACTTTATTTTTATACCCCGCCACCATCTCCCCGAAGGGACTCGGAGCGACTTACAAGGGGACAAGCCCGAAAATGCAAAGTAAAAACCAACACAATAAAATAACAACATATTTAAAATCAACAACAGCATCAGAAAAAAACCAATTGCAATCACAAGTGCACATTTTAAAACAGTACAGTGGCTGTAGGATTAGGAGCTGAGTGCGGAGGGATCAGGAAATGTGCCATCCTTCCCTAGATAGGGCCCAGGGAAAGTGCAAAATACGACTCAATTCTGTTTGGGTCACAGCTGGGAAGGGAACGTCTTGAGACATTTACAGTGACAGGATTACAAGTGGGAGGACCAACGAAAGTGCAAAGGGCTAGGGTAGATTGACCCAATTCTCTGGTGAATTGCCTAATCAAATGCACAGCCGAACAGCCAGGTTTTTAGCTCCTTACGGAAAATGGAGAGGGTAGGCGCCAATCTGATCTCTTTGGGAAGCAAGTTCTAGAGCTGGGGGGCCACCACCGAGAAGGTCCTCTCCCTCGAAGCAAGAGCAAAGCCTCCCCAGATGATCTGAAGGTGCGTGCTGGTTCGTAGGGGAAGATGTGATCTTTAAGATAGGTGGGTCCGAAAACACCAAGACACCAAAATGTGTTGCAGATGGAAGTTTGGAGGTTGCCTCCCCAGAAGATCTTAAATTTCGAAGTGGAACGTAGAGGGAGATACGTCTGGACAGGTACACTGGACCAGAACCGTATAGGGTTTTATAGGTTGGGACCAGCACTTTGAATTGTGCTCGGAACTGGATCGGTAGCCAATGGAGCTGACATGGCAGGGGGGTGGTATGCTCCCTGTATGACCTGGAGATTCTACAAATGGTACCAGTTTTCTCCTCTCAGCTCCAGTTTCTGCGATAACAGAACATATGCCATCTACCAGTTGCCATTTGCTTGCTCATAGAAAACCATGATAACCCTATTTAAGAAACTAGAGCCGATCCAGTCTATCTGGTGAAAGTTTCTGAACTAGGGCCTCAAAGAAACCAAGGAACAAGCCAACAACAACAACAACTTCTTTATTTTTACACCCTGCCACCATCTCCCTGAAGGGACTCCAGCTGGCTTACAAGGGGACAAGCCCGATCGACCCAATTCTCTTCTGAACTGCCTAATCAAATGTACAGCCAAACAGCCAGGTTTTTAGCTCCTTACAGAAAATGGAGAGGCGCCAATCTGATCTCTTTGGGAAGCGAGTTCCAGAGTCGGGGGGCCACCACCGAAAAGGCCCTCTCCCTTGTTCCCACCAGCTGCACTTGAGACGGCAGTGAAAGCGAGACAAAGCCTCCCCAGACGATCTTAAAGTGCGTGCTGATTTGTAGGGTAAGATGCGATCTTCAAGATAGGTGGGTCCTAAAACACCAAGACACCAAAATGTGTAGCAGATGGCAGTTTGGAGGTTGCCACTCCAATTCCAACGAGAGCAATTTGGTGATGAACAAGGTAGACAACGAAGAGGAGGAGGATGACTTTGGAGGAGGAGTGCATCTCCCAGCGGCCATGCTGGATGGGGGATTCTGGACTGAGAGCCCAAATATTTCCAAGCCGGAGAAGTACGGTAAGCAACGATGAACATCAGCAAGCCCAGGAGGGGTTTTGAAGAGCTCTGCATGTCCTTGACATCTGGATAAGGTGCATCTCCCAGCGGCCATGCTGGATGGGGGATTCTGGATGGAGAGCCCAAATATTTCCAAGCTGGAGAAGGACGGCAAGCAACGATGAACATCATTGAGCCAAGCAGGGGTTTTGAAGAGCTCTGAATGTCCTTGACATCTAGATAAGATCCACAACTGGTTCCGAAAAGGCTGCCTGGGTGAGTACTGGGGACAGGAGACATTTTGGCAAGCGCTTCATGGACTGGAGAGCTCCACGCACCGCTCCGCCGTCTGCTGGCTAATAACACATAAAAATGGATGGCGGGGTCCCCCATTTGCACTGATTTATGCAACCATAAGCCAGTTGTCTATTCCCTCGGTATCTATCTGCCTGAGATTGATGTGCCGTCGAGGGGCGGGAAGCGCAGCTGCGTCCTCCCAGATAAAGCCCGATCCTGGGGAGATGGTGTCACAACCAGGCGTCAAATCACTGTCACGACTTCCCTGCCACTCCATGAAAAGGTACCAACGCCGCCGCCTGCCGCCGCCCATTTCCAAAAATTGGATTTTGCATTACTGTAACAAACTGGATGTGAATGCAATTTACCTCCGGCTTGTCAAGTTAAACGCTCCACTATCTAATTCAATGCTCCTCAAAACTAAAGCTTGATGAATTCCAGAAGAGAGCTCCGTTTCCAGGCCTCTCTCTCCCAACGCAAGGGAATTATGCCAGCCATTTGTCATGTTTGTCATCCCCAAGATAAGTCACAATCGAAATAACTTTAACTTACCTTAAGAACTATGGTGACAGTAAAATATCTCTCCGCGCGGCGTCTATCGCACGACGGTTAAGAGATTACTTTAATCCGATTCCTTAGAAGAAAAGTTATTAAAAGCGCCGGGGAAAACAGTCTCCATTTTTCTAGATGAAGGGCTTGCGTCTCTATCTCCGCCCTGAATGGATCCAAGTGTGACAAGGTGATCAAAGGCCCCGTTATCTCGGAAGAAAGGGCCCAAGAAATGAAGGAAGAAAGAAGGGAAGGGATTCGGAGCAAAGGCATCTCAGGTGAGAGCCACCACGGGCCGCTTATCGGCACGGGCGATCCAACCGGTGAATAAAACAAACCCAAGAAACGTCTGGCACGGAAGCAAATCCGCAAGAAGAAAGGAGGCAGCCAGCGGAGAAAGGTGGCACGACGGCTGCCAAGCGTCCTCGGAAGGAAATCAGCTTTATCCTTTTCACTTAGTTAGTTTTCATTCCAAAATCAATGGATAGAAAGAGGACCAGATTCTTACTTGTTAGAGCACAAGAAGAAGAATTAAGTGTTGCATCAACTCTATATAGGAATATGACCACATTCTTTAGTATTTTAGCGTACAAAGAACACAATCAGGTCTTGTTGTCCATCAACTCAACCCCATATAGAAGTATGGTCATATTCTTTATTATACTAGAGTATAAAAACCAGAATAAGGTCTTGTTGTCCATCAACCCAACTTCATATAGAAATATGACCATACCTTTTATCATATTAGGGTACAAAGAACAG
Source organism: Anolis sagrei ordinatus (assembly GCF_025583915.1). NCBI lineage: Eukaryota > Metazoa > Chordata > Lepidosauria > Squamata > Anolidae > Anolis > Anolis sagrei. The sequence goes on along the minus strand of NW_026847882.1, from coordinate 45,430,798 downwards.
AATCAGGTCTTGTTGTTCATCAACCCAACCCCATATCACAATATGACTTCATTCTTTGTTATGTTAGGCTACAAAAACAAAAATAAGGTCTTGTCGTCCAGCAACCCATCCCTATATAGAAGTATGGTCATATATTTTATTATACTAGAGTATAAAAACCAAAATAAGGTTTTGTTGTCCATCAACCCAACCTCATATAGAAATATGACCATACCTTTTATTATATTAGGGTACAAAGAACAGAATCAGATCTTAGATTCATAGAATCCTAGAGTTGGAAGAGACCTCCTGGGCCATCCAGTCCAACCCCATTCTGCCCAGAAGCAGGAATATTGCATTCAAATCACCCCTGACAGATGGCCATCCAGCCTCTGTTTAAAAGCTTCCAAAGAAGGAGCCTCCACCACACTCTGGGGCAGAGAGTTCCACTGCTGAACGGCTCTCACAGTCAGGAAGTTCTTCCTCATGTTCAGATGGAATCTCCTTTCTTGTAGTATGAACCCATTGTTCCGCGTCCTAGGTCTTGTTGTTCATCAACCCAACCCCATATCGTAATATGACCATATCCTTTATTATATTAGGGTACAAAGAATAGAATCAGGTCTTGTCATCCATTAACCCATCCCTATATAGAAGTATGACCACATTCTTCATTATATTAGGCTACAAAAACCAGAATAAAATCATGTTGTCCATCAATCCAACCCCATATAGAAGTATGCCCATGTGCTTTATTATATTAGGGTACAAAGAACAGAATCAGGTCTTGTTGTCCATCAACCCAACCCCATATAGAAGTATGACCATATTATTTATTATATTAGGGCACAAGTAACAGAATCAGGTCTTGCTGTCCATCAACCCATCCCTATATAGAAATATGACCATATTCTTTATTATATTAGGGTACAAAGAACAGAATCAGGTGTTGTTGTCCATCAACCCAACCCCATATCACAATATGACTTCATTCTTTGTTATATTAGGTTACATAATTATATATTATATTAGGCTACAAAAACAAAAATAAGGTCTTGTCATCCATCAACCCATCCCTATATAGAAGTATGACCACATTCTTTATTATATTAGGCTACAAAAACCAGAATAAGGTCTTGTTGTCCATCAATCCAACCCCATATAGAAGTATGAACATATGCTTTATTATATTAGGGTACGAAGAATAGAATCAAGTCTTGTTGCTCATCAACCCAACCCCATATCACAATATGACTTCATTCTTTGTTATATTAGGCTACAAAAACAAAAATAAAGTCTTGTCGTCCATCAACCCATCCCTATATAGAAGTATGACCATATGCTTTATTATATTAGGGTACAAATAACATAATCAGGTCATGTTTTTCATCAACCCAACCCCATATAGAAGTATGGTCATATGATTTACCATACTAGAGTATAAAAACCAGAATACGGTCTTGTCATCCATCAACCCAACCCCATATAGAAATATGACCATTTTTTTAATTATATTAGGGTACAAAGAACTGAATCAGGTCTTGTTGCCCATCAATCCAACCTCATATAGAAATATGAGCATATTTTTTATTATATTAGGGTACAAATAACAGAATCAGGTCTTGTTGTCCATCAACCCAACTCCATATAGAAATATGACCATATTCTTTATTATATTAGGGTACAAATAACAGAATCAGGTCTTGTTGTCCATCAACCCATCCCTATATAGAAGTATGACCATATTCTTTATTATATTAGGGCTCCAGAGACAGAATATGGTCTTGTCATCCATCAATCCAACCTTATATAGAAGTATGACCATGTATTAGGCTACAAAACCCAGAATCAGATTGTGTTGTCATCCATCAACCCATCCCTATATAGAAGTATGGCCATATTCTTTATTATATTGGGCTACAAAAAACAGAAAAACATCTTGTCGTCCACCAACCTAACCCTATTTAGAAATATGACCATATTCTTTATTATATTTGGGTTCCAAAAACAGAATACGGTCTTGTCGTCCATCAACCCAACTTATATAGAAGTATGACCATGTATTAGGCTACGAAAACCAGAATAAGGTCTTGTTGTCCATCAACCCAAATGTATATAGAAGTATGACCATATTTTTTACTATATTAGGCTACAAAAACCAGAAAAGGGTCTTGTCGTCCATCAACCTAACTCCATATAGAAATGTTATCATCTCTGTTATATCAGTATAGGTTGGCCTTCCTTTATACAGAAATCTGAAGCCAGACATTGTCCGTGTCCTGAGACAGGGAAACTTTGACTTTCTGATGGGTTCAATGTCCAAACGTTGTTCCTTGCACAAAATTATTAAAAATGCAAGCATTGACCTTCACGTGAGGTGTAGGACACATCAATGGAGTTTGTGTTTTGACTTGAGACCCATCTCCATGTCTACGTCAATACAGGTATTCTCAGATGGCAGAGAATATAGCGTAGCTCTCATTTCTGCATCAGTGGTTTCGTTTATCCACTTTGACGCTTTGAAAATGCCTCTCTGGGCATTTTCTAGACCCTACAGTACAACACTATGGTATCCTTCAGCAAGAAGTCCTTCATTTCAACAGGATTCACTATTATACTGTGTAACACAATTTTTGTTTCTGGGTTATCAATGTCATTTTCTAATTGGTTCTATTATAAAGTCATGGGGAAAGTTTGTTTTTGCAGAAGGAGTATCTTGAAGCACATTTTGCTCTAGTTTTTCAATCTCATAGTCTCAACCAATTCAAGCTAGTTTGCAGCAGCCACAAAAACAACCAAGTTTCTGGAGTAGAAGGATGACTTTCAAAGTAAGTAAACGATGACTTTCACAATCAAATAGGAACAACACTTTCAAACCAGCGTGACTAAAATGATCCAGGGTCTGGAGAACAAGCCCTATGAGGAGCGGATTAAGGAGCTGGGCATGTTTAGCCTAAAGAAGAGAAGGCTGAGAGGAAACATGATAAGGGCCAGGTATAAATATGTGAGAGGAAGCCACAGGGAGGAGGAGGGAGCAAGCTTCCTTTCTGCTTCCCTGGAGACTAGGACGCAATGGAGCAATGGCTTCAAACTACAAGAGAGGAGATTCCACCTGAACATGAGGAAGAACTTCCTGACTGTGAGAGCTGTTCAGCAGTGGAACTCCCTGCCTCGAAGTGTGGTGGAGGCTCCTTCTTTGGAAGCTTTGAAACAGAGGCTGGATGGCCATCTGTCAGGGGTGCTTTGAATGCAATATTCCTGCTTTTTGGCAAAATGGGGTTGGATTGGATGGCCCATGAGGTCTCTTCCAACTCTAGGATTCTATGATTCTATTTCTTGGTTTGGAGTATTGATCCAGTCGCATATCCTCCATAGACTGTAGTACAAACACATTCCCCAAATGGCCATGTTCCTCACACTCCAAGGCCATGGCACAGTCCTGGATGACCTCCATAAATCCAGTCTAAAAGGAAGGCTATTTTCCATTGGGGTCAATCCAGAGTCCCCGTGCATCGATGGCATTGACTTACATGTCAACTCACCACTCAACAATCAATTCAATGGGTCTCCTCTAGCTGAGACTAGCCAAGAGGATTCAACCCACAACCCGTTGACTCCTTTGAGGTCCACGCTATTTGGGATTTCTAAGAAACGCTCAATGGGGACGGAAATGAGGAGACGAAGGAGAGCTTCTTGGCGGCCACTTTTCCCGCGTGGGAGGGATCACAGGAGGCCATTGTTGAGGACAACCAAGGCTTTGTGGACGGAGAAATAACTCCAAGTGGGATGATTCATAACATGCCCTTTGGAAAGGACCTCCGCAAAGGAGGCCATGCTCACAGGGACTTTTCACAGTGACATTAAAGGGTCCTATTCTGGGCCTCTCTCCAACAATGAACCTTTTGAAAAAGTTCTCTCCTATATATAGATATACATAGATAGATATAGATAGATATCTATATAAATAAAAATGTCATGTTCGTTTGTGGGATTAACAGAACTCAAAAACCACTGCACGAATTGACACCAAATGTGGTCACAAGGCACCTAACAACCCAATGTATGTCCTTCACTCAAAAATTGATATTGTCATTTGGTAATTGTAGTTGCTGGGATTTATAGTTCACCTACAACCAAAGAGCATTCTGAATCCCACCAATGATGGAATGGAACCAAACTTGGCACACAGTTCTCCAATGACCAACAGAAAATACTGGAAGGGTTTGGTGGGCAGTGTCCTTTGCTTTTGGAGTTGTAGTTCACCTACATCCTGGGATCATTGGGGACTCAAACAATGATGGATCTGGACCAAACTCTACATGAATATTCAGTATGCCCAAATGTGAACACTGCTGGAGTTTGGGGAAAATAAAATCTTGACATTTGGGAGTTGTAGTTGCTGGGATTTATAGTTCACCTACAATCACAGAGCATTCTGAACCCCACCAACGATAGAATTGGGCCAAACCTCCCACACAGGACCCCCATGACCACCAGAGTGGGCCACAGCAAGGCGTGGCAGGGGATGGCTAGTCTATATAAATAAAAATGTAATGTTCATTTGTGAGATTAACAGAACTCAAAAACCATTGGATGAATTGACACCAAATTTGGACACTACACCCCTAACAGACCAACGAGTGACCATTCCTCATAAAAACAATGAAAAACACAGCGGAAGAGATTGAAAAAGCAAAAAAAAAATACATTACAACCCATGTGCAAAACCGCATATATACACAAATACACACACACACAGACAAACATGCACACAAAACACATAAACACAGGCTGGACCACTGCAATGCGTGGCAGGGGATGGCTAGTGTGTGCGTGTATACACACACAAGAGTGAGTCAAAGACTTGAAGCTGTTTTAAAATCATCCAAGTCACTGAATCTGAAACTACGTCAGTTGTCTTTCAGAGGTCCAAACAGGTCAAAGTCAGAAGGGGCCAAATTGTAAACCTTCTTCAAGTGATGATGGATTTCCTGAGAGATTTGGGAGATTTGAGGTCATTCACAAATGGATACACACACACACACACACACACATACATGAGGGGTATTTTTTAAGTAAGGTTCGTTTTGTTGTAGACACTAGTAGTTTGCACGCATACCGCAACGAGCATGTGTGTCGTGTCTTGGCATGCCTGGGGAACAACTGTGCTGAGTTTCCGCTCTGTCGCTCACCTGGACGGTTCTGTTCTGTGCTTTTAAAATGTTTAAGACTCTCAACTCACCCTCCGCATGTGAGGTTCACTCAGTGATACGGTTTTTGTCAGCAAGGAACCTGCCTGCTGCAGAAATTCATCGACAGATTTGTGAAGTGTACGGTGAGACTGTTATGAGTGAAAGCAAAGTGCGTAAGTGGGTACGACAATTCAAAGATGGCCGTGACAACGTCCATGATGAGGACCGCTCCGGTCGCCCTTCTTTGATTACAGACTGTTTGGTGGCTTCAGTTGAAGCGAGGATTCGTGAGAACAGGCGCTTCACAATCACAGGTCTCTCAAACGAATTTCCTTGACGTGTCGAGATCAGTGCTTTACAACATTGTTTCTGAACACCTAAAGTTTAGGAAACTGTGCTCCTGTTGGGTCCTGAAACTCCTAACAGAGGACCACAAAAACCAAAGATTGCAGTGAACTCTTGGTTATTGGAGCAGGCGGCAAGTTTTTATGAAGAGGGTATTTTAAAATTGGTTCAGAGGTATGATAAGTGTTTGAACAAACTTGGCAACTATGTCGAAAAATAGAGTGAAGTATGTACTTTCTGAAAATAAATTTACTTTTTTGAAATAAACTTTCGTTGTGTACTTATGTTCAAACGGACCTTACTTAAAAAACACCCCTCGTGTATATATATATATATGTGTGTGTGTGTGTGTGTGTGTGTTCTCCATTCCACTAAACTCGCAAGGTCATAAAGACACACTGCAAAACTCCATGGAAGCATTCCATCATTTTGCACTACAAAGTGTAGTGATCTTTTTGTTGTGCAAAACTTCCAAACGCGAGAGAGACTGACCAAGCGGCGGGGAGCGCCAACAAGGGTTCCTGGGGGACATTTGGTCAGAGAATACAGATGGTTTTGTAAAATTTCAATACAGGCTCCTGCATCCTTGATCTGGAAATGTGACACGCTCTGAATTTGTCCACATGAGAGGCTTAGACAGGGGCGCCTCCGCTTTCGGAGGGTTTGCAACTCACAAACATCACTGAATGCGCAAAACTATTATGGATAGTGTACAGAATCGCCTTCAGGCTATGTATAGGAGGTGTACATGGAGCATAAGCAAATGCTGCCTTTCAATTGGGGTCCCACCTCCATGGCATCTCATTATGGTCATGCAAGCATTTCCACATCTGAAATAAGGATTCCTTCAACACAGTGTTTCTCAACCTGGGGGTCGGGACCTCCAGAGGGGTCATGAGACGGTGTCAGAGGGGTCACCAAAGACCATAAGAAAACATAGTATTTTCTGTTAGTCATGGGGGTTCTGTGGGGGAAGTTTGTCCCAATTCTATCGTTGGTTATGTTCAGAATGCTCTTTGATTTAAGTGAATTATAAATCCCTGCAACTACAACTCCCAAAAGTCAAGGTCTATTTTCTCCAGGGTCCACCAGTGTTCACATTTGCACATATTGAGTATTTGTGCCAAGTTTGGTCCAGATCCATCATTGTTTGCACGAGATGCAGAGCCAACCTTCAGAAATGGGGCCACAAAATGGAATCCACGACATGCGAGTGCGGAGAAGAGCAAACTACAGATCACCTGGTGCGATGCAACCTGAGCCCTGCCACATGATGCACAAGGGAGGCCCTTCTTGCGGCAACACCAGAGGCACTCCAAGTGGCCAGATACTGGTCAAAGGACATTTAATCAACTACCAAGCTTACAAATTTTGTGTTCTGTCTGTTTATTTGTTTTGTTCTGTTAGAAATGTAATACAATTGTCTGATCGCCCCTGACACCATAAATAAATAAAAATATTATTATTATTATTATTATTATTATTATTATTATTATTATTATATTTCATCTTTGTCTTATTCACACTCCTGTTTTGAGAGCATCTCCGATCCTTGAGTTTCTCACTGACGTACAAACGCAAGCAAACCAACCCTTTGAAACAACAACAAACGTCAATAACGTCTCCTTGGTGGCTTCACCTCTGAACTTGCAAACCTGAGAAAAAACCCTTTTGATGAACATAATTAGGAAATCTATTTCCAAACCCTATGTGCCACCATCATTTTTTAAAGAGTCCGGATCCAATATAAGATGAGCCAAATGCTTGGTGTCCATATTGTGGTGACCTCTTAATATTGGGACAACATTAAAGCTCTGGCTACGGATTTCACAATCTCTCTTGGTAACTATGATAGCGAGAAAAACATTTTTAAAAAGATTATTACCCGTATTTTTTTACAGACGCTCAAGGACTGCGCCCCACACTGAAAAATATGCACGGCACATCTCCACCTTTTTTGATGTTGTTCTTCTGCTTCCCAAAAAGACACAGAGCCACCTCGGCTCTGTTTGATGAATAATTTATATTCCAAAAAAACACCCACCGCTTAATTAGTGTCATGTTGGTCAACTACCGTTGGAAGGGAAATAGCAAAGAAACAGATTCCTTACAACCAAACACTTTCGCAATGGAAATACACAGAGAAGCAAAATCTGGGAGTCCTCGTGGACAACAAGTTAAACATGAGCCAGGAATGTGATGCGGCGGCAAAAAAAGCCAATGGGATGTTGGCCTGCATCAAGAGGAGCCTAGTGTCTAGGTCCAGGGAAGTCCTGCTCCCCATGCTCTATTCTGCTTTGGTTAGACCACACCTGGAATCACATTGTGTCCAATTCTGGGCACCACAATTGAAGAGAGATATTAACTCTAAGCTGGAATGGTTCCAGAGGAGGGCGACTAAAATGATCAAGGGTCTGGAGAACAAGCCCTATGAGGAGCGGCTTAAGGACTGGGCATGTTTAGCCTGAAGAAGAGAAGGCTGAGAGGAGATATGATAGCCATGTATAAATATGTGAGAGGAAGCCACAGGGAGGAGGAGGGAGCAAGCTTGTTTACTGCTTCCATGGACAAGGAACAATGGCTTCAAACTCCAAGAAAGGAGATTCCATCTGAACATGAGGAAGAACTTCCTGACTGTGAGAGCCGTTCAGCAGTGGAACTCTCTGCCCCAGCGTGTGGTGGAGGCTCCTTCTTTGGAGGCTTTAAACAGAGGCTGGATGGCCATCTGTCGGGTGATTTGAATGCAATATTCCTGCTTCTTGGCAGAATGGGGTTGGACTGGATGGCCCAGGAGGTCTCTTCCAACTCTTAGATTCTATGAGGCTGGATGGCCATCTGTCAGGGGTGCTTTGAATGCAATATTCCTGCTTCTTGGCAGAATGGGGTTGGACTGGATGATGGCCCAGGAGGTCTCTTCCAACTCTTTGATTCTATGATTCTATGAAAACATCTCAGGCGGCCATTTCCAGAAAGGGCAAGACAAAAAAAATGGAGGAAAATTGCCTTGGAAGTTGTTGAAAGTGATTATTGCCAAATCTGAAGAAGAGGAAGCGAAGAACAGAAGTGGGATGTATTGTTAGTCATATAAAAATACTGTTGGATGAACATGTGGAATATTGGTAGCACCTGGGTGATGACTGTGAATGGGTTGTTGTAGGTTTTTCCGGGCGATATGGCCATGTTCTAGAGCAGTGGTTCTCAACCTTCCTAACGCCGTGACCCCTTAATACAGTTCCTCATGTTGGGGTGACCCCCATCGTTGCTATTTCACAACTGTAATTTTGCTACTGTTGTGAATTGTAATATAAATATCTGATATGCAGGATATATTTTCATTCACTGGACCAAATTTGGCACAAACACCCGATATGCCCAAATTTGAATACTGGTGGCATTGGAGGGGATTGATTTTGTCATTTGGGAGTTGTAGTTGCTGGGATTTATAGTTTGCCAATAATCAAAGAGCATTCTGAGCTCCAACAACCATGGAATTGAATCAAACTTGGCACACAGAACCAACAGAAAATACTGGAAGGGTTTGGTGGGCACTGACCTTGAGTTTTGGAGTTGTAGTTCACCTACCTACAGAGAGCACTGTGGACTCAAACAATGATGGATTTGGACCAAACTTGGTTTGAATACTCAATATGCCCACACTGGTGGAGTTTGGGAAAAATAGACTTGCCATTTGGGAATTGTAGTTGCTGGGATTTATAGTTCACCTACAATCAAAGAGCATTCTGAACTCCACCAACGATGGAATTTAACCAAATTTGGCACACAGAACTCCCATGACCAACGCAAAATACTGGAAGGGTTTGGTGGGCATTGACCTTGAGTTGTACTTCACCTGCATTCAGAGAGCACCGTGAACTCAACAGTGATGGGTCTGGATCAAACTTGGCACGTATACTCAATATGTCCAAATTTGAACACTGGTGGAATTTGGGGAAAATAGTCCTTCACATTGGGAATTGTAGTTGCTGCGATTTATAGTTCATCTACAATCAAAGAGCATTCTGAACTCCACCAATGATAGAATTGGACCAAACTTCCCACACAGGACCCCATGCCTGACAGAAAATACAGTGTTTTCTGATGGTCTTTGGTGACCCCTCTGACACCCCCTCGCAACCCTCCAGGAGACCTGACCCCCAGGTTGAGAAATGCTGTTCTAGAGGCATTCTGAACTCCACCAATGATGGAATTGAACCAAATATGGCACACAGAACTCCCACGATGAACAGAAAATATAGATCAGTGATTGGTTGGGGGGGGGGGCACCAAAGTACTGTTTGCTTACTGTTGAAAATGGCTTATGGTCGCCCCCGGTGCTGTGAAAGGACTCTGCTGAATTTTGTTTGCTTCTGAGACAGTAACTATCCAGAGCACAGCGATTCAGGGAGGTCGTCATGTGGAAACTACAAATCACTTCAGGAACCCACCTCGCAACATGTATTCCTCACCAAGGCCCTTTTCCCAACAGGGAAGGTGGCAAGATTTGGGTTTCCTTCCTCCGAAACCCTTCCCGAAAGCCGAACGAACGAAGAGGCCTTCAGTGTTATTGATAGATTTTTACAACTTACTTAACAGAGGTTGTAAATTACCGGGCTGAAACCTGTCATTTGCTAATCAAATGTAATACTTTATTTTTCTTCCTCTTGCCTCCTAAGACAAATTATCAATTTCTGTAAATCATAATTAGTTCTGAGTTTCCAATTCTGAGAAAGATTAGATCTCTGGAGTTTTAAATGAGGAGCACTTTGGCGAGGCGGCCGCCTCGGCTGAACTTCCAGCCACAGCCGGGATTGCAAATCGAGGGTTACGGCCCTGGAGAGCCTCTCGTATTAATTGATAATTGTGATTTTTAAAAATGAAATGTGTTTGAATTGTATCATAAACGAAGCCAAGAAGAACCGCCACTCAAAAGTCAACACACTACACCTACGAACAAGAGGGACGTCTCCATACGCCACTTTGTAATCCCCTCAAAAGGATGAAAAATATGAGAAAGTTGTCCAAAATCAATAGTTTGCTCTTATCTAGCCTCCCAATTGGGTTGTTGGTGCATTTTCCATCACACTCCCTGATTCTTTAGTTTTGTTTTAGAAGGACAACACACTCCAGGTTTTTGGAAGGAGCAAAGCTTGGTTCTTGTGGGTTTTTCCGGGCTATAGGGCCATGTTCTAGAGGCATTCTCTCCTGACGTTTCGCCTGCATCTATGGCAAGCATCCTCAGAGGTAGTGAGGCCTGTTGGAATTAGGACAATGGGTTTATATATCTGTGGAATGGCTGGGGTGGGGCAAGGAGCTCTCTGCTGAAGCTAGGTGTGAATGTTTCAGCTGACCACCTTCATTAGCATTTGAAGGCCTGGCTGAGCCTGGGAAAATCTTTTGTTGAGAGGTGTTAAGATGTGCCTGGTTGTTTCCTCTCTGCTGTTTTGCTGTTGTAATTTTAGAGTTTTTTTTAATACTGGTAGCCAGATTTTGTTCATTTTCATGGTTTCCTCCTTTCTGTTGAAATTGTCCACATGCTTGTGGATTTCAATGGCTTCTCTGTGTAGTCTGACATGGTGGTTGTGAGAGTGGTCCAGCATTTTTGTGTTCTCAAATAAAATGCTGTGTCCAGGTTGGTTCATCAGGTGCTCTGCAATGGCTGATTTCTCTGGTTGAAGGAGTCTGCAGTGCCTTTCATGTTCCTGGATTCTTGTTTGGGCGCTGCGTTTGGTGGTCCCTCTGGAGACTTGACCACAGCTGCATGGTACACGGTAGACTCCTAAAGAAGTGAGAAGATCCCTCTTGTCCTTTGCTGAACGGAGCATTTGTTGGATTTTCTTGGTGGGTTTGTAGATTGTTTGTATGTTGTGTTTCCTCATCAGCTTCCCTCTGCGGTCAGTGGTTCCCTTGATGTCTGGCAGGAACACTTTCCCTCTGGGTGGATCTTCATCTTGACTCTCGTGGCTTGTTCTTGGTCTTGCAGCTCTTCTGATGTCTGAGGGGGAGTATCCATTGGCCTGGAGGGCCCCGTTGAGGTGGTTCAGTTCATCTTGGAGGAGGTGGGGTTCGCAGATTCTTTTTGCAGAGAAGCCATTGAAATCCACAGACCTCACTACCTCTGAGGATGCTTGCCATAGATGCAGGCGAAATGTCAGGAGAAATGCCTCTAGAACATGGCCCTATGGCCCGGAAAAACCCACAAGAACCTAGTGATTCCAGCCATGAAAGCCTTCGACAATACAGCAAAGCTTGGGTTTGTGACCACGTAACTTGAGGAACAACCTCAAAACGACCTCAGTCAGCATAAAACATCATCCATGTTGTCATGGGTTATGGAGAGCTGGATTACCTAAAATAGATTATGAGTCTACTGAAAGGGCAATGGATCCTTTTGGAAATACCTTGGGAACCATCAACCCAAGTCTGGGCAGCAAGAAGTGAGCAAGACAGATAGAATAGCATAACTTTATTGACATTGTACCTCATACAATGAAATCAAATGCCATCCTAAATACACATTATATGAAGAGAATTACAAAAACAAAGCACCCATCCTTCCACATTCTAATCACTACTGCACAACTCTAATGCTACATCTGTGTGAAACCACAGAGTTTAATATAGTCACAGCTCTAGGATAAAAGCTCTCTCTGAGCCTCTTTGTTTTTATCATCCTATCCCATCTGCTAGATGGTAATAATTCACAAAAAGAAGAATATTCAGAGTGAGATGGATCCTTAAGGATATTCTGAAGCATGTCATACTCATGAGGAGAAGGCAGAAGTCAATGGGATGCCATGAATGTGGCCCAAGAAAGAGACTTTCAAACATGGTAGACTATCTCTGAGGAGACTACATCAGACTACATCTACCATATCTATTTGAGGAGAACATCAGACTACATCTACCATATCTCTTTGAGGAGAACATCCGACTACATCTACCATATCTCTTTGAGGAGAGCATCAGACTACATCTATGTTATCTCTTTGAGGAGAGCATCAGACTACATATACCGTATCTTTTTGAGGAGAGCATCAGACTACATCTACAAATTTTCTCTTTGAGGAGAGCATCAGACTTCATCTACCGTATCTCTTTGAGGAGAGCACCAGACTACATCGACCATATCTCTTTGAGGAGAGCATCAGATTACATCTACCATATCTCTTTGAGGAGAGCATCAGACTACATCGACCATATCTCTTTGAGGAGAGCATCAGACTACATCGACCATATCTCTTTGAGGAGAGCATCAGACTACATCTATCATATCTCTTTGAGGAGAGCATCAGACTACATCTATCATATCTCTTTGAGGAGAGCATCAGACTACATCTACCATATCTCTTTGGGAAGAGCATCAGACTACATCTACCATATCTTTTTGAGGAGAGCATCAGACTACATCTACCATATCTCTTTGAGGAGAGCATCAGATTACATCTACCATATCTCTTTGAGGAGAGCCTCAAGACACACCTCTGGGACCCATATCAAAGGCACAGACTTGTGACCGTCCAAGCTCCTGTGCCACCAAACAGAAAAGTGAGGAAAACCCAAGGACCATCGGTCACGGCGGAAGTAACTGCTGCGTCATTCAGGATCAACATCTGATGCCTTTGGTCTCCGAGGTCTCAACTACAAATCTCGTGAATGTGCTTCGCTGCATTGGAAGGAAGATCAATATGCGAGGCTATGCAGATGAGGGGGAGGGACCCGCAACGACGCCGTGGAGTAGGTCGGCACTACTGACGCGACACAAGTATTTGTTTTCTCCGGAACTCTATTATATTAAAGAGGGAGATGCTAATGTGACATTTTCCCCAGTACAAAAGGAAGCTCTGTACTAAAATTAGGGCATAAATCAAGCACAAATATATTCTCTCAGACATACAATCAACGCAGATTTCGACTCGTCCTTTTCCCCCACATCAAGGGCTGGAGCAAGTTCAGTTCCGCATGCATTAACAGCGCACTCTTCTCTCCCGCTCCGCATTCCCATGCCATCCTTTATTTCAAGTTCATAAGAGGTCTTGGAGTCCCGCAAGATGCACTAGACTTGCATGAGAGAAGCCAATTGCCGGGCCAAGAAGGAGAAGAATGGAAGTGCAGATCCCGTGGAATGCAACCCCATTGAGGTGTTATTTCAGATCCAAGGCAGGTAGGATTCCTTCTTTCAAACACAAGCTCACCAATCCATAAAAATACAAGCACATTGGGAAAAATCTAGATTGCCAATTGGGCTGAATGGAGAGAGAAGGCAAAATGTTTCCACCATATTCCATCCCTAATGAGATATGCCTTCAGTCACCTGTTGATCTATGGCAGTGGTTCTCAACCTGGGATCCCCAGATGTTTTTGGCCTTCAACTCCCAGAAATCCTAACAGCTCGTAAACTGGCTGAGATTTCCGGGAATTGTAGGCCAAAAACATCTGGGGACCCCAGGTTGAGAACCACTGATCTATGGTGTCCTCATTCATTTCATAGGGTTTTCTAAAGGCTACTCAGAGGTGGTTTTGTCAGTTCTTTCATCTGAAATAGGAATCCCGTGACACCTGGGATCCATTCATTGGGTGGTTTTCCATACAATTCCTAAACAGGATTGACTCAGCATAGCTTTCAGACTGAAATAAGATCTGTCATCTATAGTAGTGGTTTTCAACCTGTGAGTCCCCAGGTGTTTTGGTCTACAACTCCCAGAAATCCCAGCCACTTTGCCAGCTGTTATGACTTCTGGGAGTTGAAGGCCAAAACATCTGAGGACCCACAGGTTGAGAACCACTGGTCTATAGGATATTGACCAGACACTCAACCTTTGACTCGCAAAACCTCCAGTCAACATGGTCAACAGTCAAGAATTCAGCCAATGTTGGGGAATATTGGAAGCTGAGTTGCAAAATGAAGGCGGACCAAAGGTTGGGAACCATTGACTCAACGGTCTTCGAAGCCAAGCTTCTGTTTAGAAAACAAACCCAACGTTTGGGACGTCGTCAGTTCAATAACAACAACAACTAAGGGAAAAGTTGAAGAGCCAAACACAGCCTTGCATCTCAACACGACTGCGTTGACCCTATTGACAACTGTGGACCTCCTCTTTGAACCTTTGAGACCAGGCGTCACAAGGAATAACTCCTACAACTCAAGGCATTGATTTGGATGCTCCGCTTGGCCATTCGCCTCCCTTTCCAGCACAACGAAGGAGGGGAGAAATATATCTATATATATCTATAAACCCATCTGATGCGCTCTTCCTAATGCTGGAAAAGCAAAACTATGTTCTGGAAGCCTCCGGGATCAATAGAAAAGCTCAACGGAAAACTCTAGTGAGAAAGGTCCCAGCCTCTAACCCAACGTTCGGATTTGTTCAAGGTAAGAGAAACAACAAATTGACACAGCAGCAGCAAACAGACGTCAATGCAACACGGGAGGATGTTTTGCTGGGGATGGAGCTGAAGCGCCGCAGAAAAAGCCCTGCATTGAGCATCCAAAAACTGGAAATACTTAAAATAGGCCATGGTGTTCTATTGCAGATTCAGACACAAGCCCAACGACAACAAAACGAGGCTGCCGGGTGCAGAACGGCGGGAGAAAAGAAGCGACCAGAGAAGCCAAAGCAACCTCCGTGCATTAATTAGCATCTCCTTTGTTCTGAACTCAATGAATTTATATCATCTTTCAAGACTGTTTAGCCCAAGCAAACACAAACACAAGGAAATCACATTATTCTTTCCAATCCATACACAAAAATGATCTGGATATATTCACATTCAGAATTGCCATCATGGATTAGCTTAAGGCAATTATTTTTCCCTCTCTCTCTCTCTCCTCGCATTCTTTTACAATAATTTTTAAAAAGAATTCATGTCTCTCGCCTAACAAGAAAAATGAAATCCCATTAGTTGTGTCTCCAGTGGATATTAACGCTCCCTTTGTTTACAAAGGTTAATATCTCCCAAATAAAGGAACACACACTGCCTGCTAAAATAATTACATCATGACATTTCAGAAAGGTTGGCAGATAGACATGGCTCCAAGCAAAGAAACAAACCAAATAAGGAAGGAGAGGAGAGCTTTTGTGCTTGGGATGTTTCCCCCTGCTTTCCTTTTAATTATCCACAATTTATTAAATGGGGACAACTGGATGGTCCATCACAACTGCCATCTTGGATACTGGGCTGTAATCCTTCTTGGGTCCCATGGGAGACATAATCTTCAGGCAGCCAGGAAGAACATGGCTTTGTACCTCACAGCTGGCTGGATTCTCCTTTCCTTCAGACAATCCCAGTAGGAACAAGCGGGTGTTGTTGTTATTGTTGCTTTGTGTGTACTCCTCCAGGTAAGGCTTGGACGGGCATTATTTGCAGAAAATTGGATTAATGGCTTTAACACATGCCTACAAATGTCTACTTGGGTTACTTTGAACTCAACAGAAAAGGTAAATGTCTACTTGGGTTCCCTTAAACTCAACACAATGGGCAAATGTCTACCTGGGTTCCCTTAAACTCAACTCAATAGGTAAATGTCCACTTGGATTATCTTATATTCAACACAATAGGCAAGTATCTACTTGGGTTCCCTTAAACTCAACACAATGAGCAAATGTCTAGTTGGGTTCCCTTAAACTCAACACAATAGGCAAATGCTGACTTGGGTTCCCTTAAACTCGACACAATAGGCGTATGTTGACTTGGGTTCCCTTAACATAATGGGCAAATGTATATCTGGGTTCCTTTAACTCAATACGATAGGCAATTGTCTACTTGGGTTCCTTTAAAATCAAAACAACAGGCGAATGTCTTCTTGGATTCCCTTAAACTCAACACAATGGACAAATGTTTACTTGGGTTCTCTTAAACTCAACACAATGGGTAAATGTCTATCTGGGTTCCCTTAAACTCAACACAATGGACAAATGTTTACTTGGATTCCCTTAAACTCAACACAATGGGCAAAAGTCTACTTGGATTCCTTTGACTCAACACAATGGGCAAATGTCTACTTGGGTATTTGACTCAAATCAGGTTGTTATGAATCTCTGCTTCTGAAATATCTGAGCGTTGACATTTTGACTATGAATATGAAGCATCTCTCATCCAAAAAGCTAAGATGTTTCATAACTGTCCACATATCTGGTAAGATGGTGATGCCTTCACTTTATGACTAGTATCTTCCAGCTGTTGTTCAATGAATTTATGGATTTAATTGTAAGCAAAATTGCGTGAACTGATCTAAATTCATGTCTTGTTGGAGGAGGGAATAGGTATATATTTGTGTTATTTGAATATTATGCAACCAAATGCAATGGCTATTTGAAATAGCCAACATGGAGGCACTTCAACAAGACTGTGCTATCCATCTGTGACTTATCATTGATTTATTTACTGCAGGCCTACACATTTCTGCCAGAATCTGTAGGAAAGTCTAAAGAGTCTTTGGGCGCAGAATACAAATTCTGGAAAGCAAGCAAGGCAAAGTGTTGGTTCGAGAAAGGTGTGTCCCTTCCGTAGTCCAAGCTGGAATTTGAGCTGCGGACTCTCCGAATGTAGCGGTTGCTTTAACAACTTCACCGTGAGATGTAATAAAGTACTACCGTTGACTCCTGAGAAATCCTTAATGTAACATTAGCATATTAACACAATGGTAAATTATAGTCAAAGCTATTTAAACAAGCCTAAGTACTCCAAAAAATACATTTAAAAAGTGACTCTCTCTTTTTTTCTCGCTGAGGCACGGACGCAATGGAAATCGGAGAGCTCGAGTCATGGGCCCACCTTGGTTTCACCACTCTGGACCTCAACGTCACCTCAACAATCACACTGACACCCACGCGTGTGGCATTGCGGCCCAGCGGGATGTTCCAAAACTCCACATTAGCCACCAAATTAGGGCCTTAAGACTCCAGCGCTTCAATCACAACTTCCTCCCTTTCCATTGTGAAGGGCATTTAAACCACTTGCAATAATGATTGTTCGCTGTTGCACAAAGGCAACAATGCCAGCCTGGCTTCTGTAAACACATGCACTTTCCACACACACAAAAAGAGAAGTGGGAACATGTCCAACCACATGCTTACACACAAAACCAGCTCTGGAAATGGGCCACTGCTCTCCGAAGGTAGTTGTCCATCCAGAACAACGACAACACAACACCCTCTGAATGGACGCTCCTCAAAGGCAACTGGAAATGGGCCACTGCTCTTCCCAGGTAGACGTCAGTCCAAAAGGACAACACAACACCCTCTGAATGGATGCTCCTCAAAGACAACCGAGGACAGATCTCTATAATAGACACAGACACAAAACCACACATGCCAGCAGCTGTCGGTGTCGTGGCCAGCAAGAGGCATGCGTCCAAACAAGTCAGTGCGTGACTGTGAGCCTTCCTGCAGCATCAGCTACGCATTTTCAGAATAAGCACACTGCAGGGTTTTTGTGTTAATGTTCTACATGCAGTTGCCCAAGAAGCTTCAAAAGGAATTGCAAAAGAGATCGCACATTTGCTCCACCGCTTTCACAGAAAAAGATCTTGGAGTCCTCGTGGACAACAAGTTAAACATGAGCCAACAATGTGATGTGGCGGCAAAAAAAGCCAATGGGATGTTAGCCTGCATCAATAGGAGCCTAGTGTCTAGATCTAGGGAAGTCATGCTCCCCATGCTCTATTCCGCTTGGTTAGACCACACCTGGAATATTGTGTCCAATTCTGGGCACCACAATTGAAGAGAGATATTGACAAGCTGGAATGTGTCCAGAGGAGGGCGACTAAAATGATCAGGGGTCTGGAGAACAAGCCCTATGAGGAGCGGCTTAAGGAGCTGGGCATGTTTAGCCTGAAGAAGAGAAGGCTGAGAGGAGATATGATAGCCATGTATAAATATGTGAGAGGAAGCCACAGGGAGGAGGAGGGAGCAAGCTTGTGTTCTGCTTCCTTGGAGACTAGGACACGGAACAATGGCTTCAAACTACAAGAGAGGAGATTCCATCTGAACATGAGGAAGAACTTCCTGACTGTGAGAGCCGTTCAGCAGTGGAACTCTCTGCCCCGGAGTGTGGTGGAGGCTCCTTCTTTGGAAGCTTTTAAACAGAGGCTGGATGGCCATCTGTCAGGGGTGATTTGAATGCAATATTCCTGTTTCTTGGCAGAATGGGGTTGGACTGGAGGATGGCCCACGAGGTCTCTTCCAACTCTTTGATTCTATGATTCTATACTTGTGCAACAACATGCCCAAGCACAAGGGTGCCAGTGGGGACGTCTCTCTGGACCACGGCTGCCTACCAAATGCCATTCAATTACCTGACCAATGGTATCAGCATACTATAGAGGTGACAAATTCCTAGAGAAGTATCACCTCTAAGAATTGGTTAGGTATATGTGTATTTATGTGGTTATGCGCATACGTTGTAATGTAATGTATTTTTTAATTTTATTTTTGGCCCTTTAAGCCCCTTCTGCTGTGTTTTTCAGTGTTCTTATGAGTGATGGTCACTTGTTGGCCTGAGAGGTATCTTGTGTCCAAATTTGGTGTCAATTCGTCCAGTGGTTTTTGAATTATGCTCATCCCACAAATGAACATTACATTCGTTTGTGGGATAAACAAAACTCAAAAACCACTGGACGAATTTACTATAGACTAGCTGTGCCCGCCACGCGTTGCTGTGGCCAACCTTCTCTCCCTCTTTCTCTCCTTCTTTTCCTCCTTCCTTCCCTTTTCTTCTTTCCTTCTCTCCTTCCTTCCATCTCTACTCTTTCCTTCCTTCCTCCCTTTTTCTTTTCCTTCTATTTTCCATCCTTTCTTCATTCTCTACCTCTTTCCTTCCTTCGCTTTTTGCTTCCATCTTTCCTTCTCTTTCCTTCTTTCTTTCTCTCCTTCTTTCTCTTTCTTCATTCTCTACTTCCTTCCTTCCTTCCTTCCTTCACTTTCTGCTTCCATCCTTCCATTTCCTTCTTTCCTTCTCTCTTTCTTTCTCTTTCTTCATTCTCTATCTCCTTCCTTCCTTCCTTTGCTTTTTGCTTCCATTCTTCCTTCTCTTTCCTTTTCTCCTTCTTTCTCTTTCTTCATTTTCTACCTCCTTCCTTCCTTCCTTCTTTCCTTCCCTCCTTCTTTCTCCATTCTCTACCTCTTTCCTTCCTTCCTTCCTTCCTTCACTTTTTGCTTCCATCCTCCCTTCTCCCTTACCTTCCTTCTCTCTTTCTTTCCTTCTTTCCCTCTTTCCTTTGCTCTCTCTTTCCTTCCTTCTCTTTTTTCTTTCCTTCTGTCCTTCCTTCCTTTCTTCTCTCTTTCCTCCCTTCTCCCCTTTTCCTTTTCCTTCTACTTTCTCTCCTTTCTTCCTTCTCTACCTTTCTCCTTCCTTTGTTCTTTGCTTCCTTCTCTACCTCTTTCAATGTTTCATTCTTTGCTTCCATGCTTTTTTTCTTTCCTTCTTTCTTCCCCTCCCTCTTTCTCTCTTTCTCTTTCTCTCTCTTTTCTTTCTTTCTTTCTTTCTTTCTTTCTTTCTTTCTTTCTTTCTTTCTTTCTTTCTTTCTTTCTTTCTCCCCTTCCTTCACTCCCTCTTCCTTCCCTTTTTTCTGCATCGTCATTTAGCTTTTCATAATTTAGATTTTTTGGGTTTAAAGTCCTTTCCACTGTTTTTCAGAGTTGTTATGCGTGATGGTCACTCGTTGGTCTTTTAGGAGTATAGTGTCCAAATTTGGTGTCCATTCGTCCAGTGGTTTTTGCGTTCTGTGAATCCCACAAACAAACATTACATTGTTATTTATGTAGATAAGGCGAATGCTGCCAAGTTATGAGATGTCCAGTTGCCCAGTTGTCCCGACTCAGGAAAGCAAACCAAACTGCAGAGTCACAGAACTCCATTGGATAAAATCCTGTTTTGCCCCCTTCTCCACCTCCAACATCAACCTCGTGAGGAAGGTCACCCTTCTTCTTGCAATTGGGAACTGAGACTAATTTCCAACGCATTTCCTCTTCTCGAATGTCATTATGTGGCTATAGATCCATACTTGGATGCAAGTTGAATGTCTCCCTTCATATTGCACGAAATAGAGTCACATCTGCCTCCCGTGCCAGACGACGGCAGCACTTTGCAAGAATTCGTGTTCTACAGATGTTCCTCCCCACCGAAATATAATTTCCACGTCAGGATGACAATTTTCCAGCTGACTGGCCGACTCTCCCGCTCAAAGGCACGTCTTGCCGGGAGAGATGGGATGCAGATGGCCAGGGGAGCCCTTCCTTTCTTGTCCTATTAAAAACTTCTCTCTGCCACCCTAATATTTTGTAAATGAAGGCTGCGGAGTGAGACCGCGCTGGCATTTCGGAGCCCGGCAAACGGGGGGAGAGGAAAATCCATTCTCGCTTTTCATCTGCTCTAATAATCTATTTTTAATATCCTTGTTAAACAGAAGTATCCTTTCCTCCAGAACAGATGCGCCTTCTCGCGCAGACTAACTATAAATCACATTTCTCGAGTGACAAGCTGGCTTGCCGGGTCATCGTGCCTCCGAAACCGGGAACGCGGGCGCTTCGGAGATCAGATTTATTCAAAAATAGCCATCCCCTGCCATGCGTTGCTGTGGCCCAGTCTGCCTATATGTGTTTTGTGTGTGTATATATGTGTTTATGTCGGTGTATATATTTGTGTATATGTGTATATACGTGTGTACATACACAAGAACTTCCTGACTGTGAGAGCCGTTCAGCAGTGGAACTCTCTGCCCCGGAGGGAGTGTGGTAGAGGCTCCTTCTTTGGAAGCTTTGAAACAGAGTCTGGATGGCCATCTGTCAGGGGTGATTTGAATGCAATATTCCTGCTTCTTGGCAGAATGGGGTTGGACTGGATGATGGCCCAGGAGGTCTCTTCCCACTCTATGAGTCTATGATTCTATGAGGCTGGATGGCCATCTGTCAGGGGTGCTTTGAATGCAATATTCCTGCTTCTTGGCAGAATGGGGTTGGACTGGATGATGGCCCAGGAGGTCTCTTCCAACTCTATGAGTCTATGATTCTATGTGTGTATATATTTTTGTATTTGTGTTTATGTGTGTATATGAATATTGTGTATGTCTGTGCTTGTGTATATGCATGTGTGTGTATACTGTATGTTTATATTTGTGTGTGCTTGCATATATATGTGTGTGTGTGTCTCTGTATGTATGTGTGCATGTGTATATGTAGATTTCTGTTTATATGTGTATTGTGTGTATGTGTGTGCTTGTGTATATGCATATATGTATATGTATATGTGTGTAGGTGTATATGTATGTGTGTATACTGTATGTGTATATTTGTGTGTGCTTGCATATATATGTGTGTGTCTGTCTGTATGTATGTGTGCATGTGTATATGTATATTTCCGTGTTTATATGTGTATATGCATATTGTGTATATGTGTGTGCTTGTGTATATGCATATGTGTGTTTATATGTGTATATGTATATGCGAGCAGGTGTATATGTATGTATGTGCATACTGTATGTGTATATTTGTGTGTGCTTGCATATATATGTGTGTGTGTGTCTGTATGTATGTGTGCATGTGTATATTTCTGTGTTTATATGTGTATATGTATATTATGTATATCTGTGTGCTTGTGTATATGCATATATGTGTGTGTTTATATGTGTATATGTATATGTGTGTAGGTGTATATGTATTTATGTGCATACTGTATGTGTATATTTGTGTGTGCTTGCATATATGTGTGTGTGTGTGTCTATATGTATGTGTGCATGTGTATATGTATATTTCTGTGTTTATATGTGTATATGTATATTATGTATATGTGTGTGCTTGTGTATATGCATATATGTGCATACTGTATGTGTATATTTGTGTGTGCTTGCATATATATGTGTGTGTGTATGTGTATGTGTGCATGTGTATATGTATATTTCTGTTTATATATGTATATGTATATTATGTATATCTGTGTGCTTGTGTATATACATATATGTCTGTGTTTATATGTGTATATGTGTGTGTAGGTGTATATGTATTTATGTGCATACTGTATGTGTATATTTGTGTGTGCTTGCGTATATATATGTGTGTCGGTATGTATGTGTGCATGTATATATGTATATTTCTGTGTTTATATGTGTATATGTATATTATGTATATGTGTGTGCTTGTGAATTATGCATATATGTGCATACTGTATGTGTATATTTGTGTGTGCTTCATATATATGTGTGTGTCTGTATGTAAGTGTGCATGTTTATATGTATATTTCTGTGTTTATATGTGTATATGTATATTGTGTATATGTGTGTATGTGTATATGTAGGTGTGACTATGTGTATATGTAGGTGTGACTATGTGTATATATATGTGTGTGTGTCTGTATTCATGTGTGTTTGTGTATATGTGTATGAACATATGTGTATATGTATATATGGTTTTTTTGAGGGGGGGTTTAAAGTCCGTTCTGCTGGTTTGTGTGTGTGTGTGTTTTTAGGGGTGATGGACACTCGTTGGCCTGAGAGGGGTGTCTTGTGTCCAAATTTGGTGCCCATTTGCCCACTGGTTTTTGAGTTCTCTTAATCCCACAAACGAACATTGCATTTTTATTTATAGAGATTCTTTCTATCCGAGGAGCAAAACCCGAGCGCTTTGGTGTCGGCAGAGGAACGGCACAGAAGCCTCCACGAAATGATGGGAGTGAGCCCCTCCCCACCACGATGCTGAGGTTAAGGGGTTGCCAAGGATGGAAATCCTTCAAAGCCTCACGGATGCCCTTGTTATGGATTTGGCCCGTCCCGTGGCTCAATCATCGACGGCCCAACGACAGCGCTTCAATCTCTCCTTCTGCTGAGGCTCACAAACCAAATGGTCCTCGGGTGGTTTACGCTGTCAGCAGAACCCTTGACTGAACGCCGCCTCGTTCATAAGATCCCATAAAGTGTCTGAGAGGCAATTCGCCAGCTCTTTAGAAAGGGAAGAGTGATGACCCCAATTGCCTTCAGGAAGGCTTTCCTCCTAAAACGCCATTCAAAGGAAATGTAGAGGTGGAAAGAGGGGGGAGTTCAGAGAAATCGGGGAGCAGAAAGGACTCCAGAAGAAGCCAGGGTCATCCTTCATCCATGAAACCCTGTTCAGGGTCCTCTCCTCCATACTGCTACGTCGGGGTGCCACAAAACACAATGCAAAAACCCAATCCCTCCATTTTATTCCCTTCATGGGATGAAGTCCATGGAGTTAGCCCCAATTTTTTCATTATCTAATCTGGATTCAACATATCGACATATGGACCGCCTGGGGGAAACCATAGCACATCCAAGATGGTAGGACATCATCCCAAAAACCAAGATTAAACCTCCCCAACCTGCTTATGATGGAGATAACTGGTCTAGTTGAAGGAGATCCAAGGTAGGACATATTCCTCATCCTCTCAGATGCAAGATAAAATCTCCCTCAGCTTGCTTATGATGGAGATGCTGGTTTGTTGGAAGGAGATCCAAGGTTTTGTTGGCACTTTTCTTCAAATTCTGTGGCACAAGTTACGTTGTGCTTCTGGGCATGAAGAACATGAAGCAGGCAAACCATCTAAAGTAGTGGTTCTCAACCTGTGGGTGCCCAGTTGTTTTGGCCTACAATTTCCAGAAATCCCAGCCAGTTTACCAGCTGTTAAGATTTCTGGGATTTGAAGGCCAAAACATCTGGTTGAGAACCACTGGTCTCAACTTAAAAGCAGTACCTGAAAACATATGGAGGAAAACACATCTTTCTCCCTGAGAAAAACTCCCCTAACCTGCTTATGGTGGAGATGTTGGTCTTCTGGAAGGACATCCAAGGTTGTGTTGGGTACTTCTCTACCAATTTATGGGACAAGCTGCAATGTGTGTCTGGGGATGAAGAAGATGGACCAAGAAGAACATCAACGATTACATATACAATGGAAACCACCTTGTTTCTCCTGCATCCTCCGGACTCTCAATGGTAACGTCATGAAAAGGATGACATGGTTTTATGAGGGAAGGAATATTGTGTCGTATGGTTTTATGAGGGAAGGAGCACCTGGAATATTGTGTCCAATTCTGGGCACCACAATTCAAGAGAGATATTGACAAGCTGGAATGTGTCCAGAGGAGGGTGACTAAAATGATCAAGGGTCTGGAGAACAAGCCCTATGAGGAGTGGCTTAAGGAGCTGGGCATGTTTAGCCTGAAGAAGAGAAGGCTGAGAGGAGATATGATAGCCATGTATAAATATGTGAGAGGAAGCCACAGGGAGGAGGGAGCAAGCTTGTTTTCTGCTTCCTTGGAGACTACGATGCAGAACAATGGCTTCAAACTACAAGAAAGGAGATTCCATCTGAACATGGAAGAACTTCCTGACTGTGAGAGCCGTTCAGCAGTGGAACTCTCTGCCCCGGAGTGTGGTGGAGCTCCTTCTTTGGAAGCTTTTAAACAGAGGCTGGATGGCCATCTGTCAGGGGTGCTTTGAATGCAATTTTCCTGCTTCTTGGCAGAATGGGGTTGGACTGGATGGCCCAGGAGGTCTCTTCCAACTCTTGGATTCTATGATTCCCCTAACCTGCTTATGGTGGAGATGTTGGTCTTCTGGAAGGACATCCAAGGTTGTGTTGGGTACTTCTCTACCAATTTATGGGACAAGCTGCAATGTGTGTCTGGGGATGAAGAAGATGGACCAAGAAGAACATCAACAATGACATATGCAATGGAAACCACCTTGTTTCTCCTGCATCCTCCAAACTCTCAATGGTAGCGTCATGAAAAGGATGACATGGTTTTACGAGGGAAGGAAGACCTGCAAAACAGCAGCGCCATTTAGGAGAAACAGCTGCATCCTATAATTGGCAAATGGCAATAAGCAACTGGCAAAAGGCAAAATTGAAATCCGCACACACACCAAAGTGTTTTGCAGGCCGAGCTTCCCATCCACCATTTCTGGAAGCCTTGGAGTGTCCCCTTCCCAAATCGCTTCCGAAAGCAGGGAAGCGTCTCCATTTTGGTAGGACAGAGACCGCAGAGCAAGCCATAAATAAACATTTGACTGGAGAGAAGAGGGGGATTTTTCTCCTTCTTCTCCCTCTTTTTTTTGCAATATCGAATACACACGTCGCATATAAATCCTCCTCGCCGAGACAGATGGTTCAGGCTTCTATTAGCAATGAATAATGAGATGCGCACTGAAAGGTGTGAGATTCTATTTAACCTTGTTTCTCCCACTATTTTCCCCAATAAGTCTTGGAAGTGCAGCACTTAACGTGCTTTGCCGTTACTTGGGATGGAGGGCTGTTGCAATAATCGGGAATCAGGCAGGCACCGGTTACCTGTCTGCCTTGAGCAGCCCATCCTTCTTCCCTGCTTTATTCCCTCCCCTTCGATCGGTGAGCCGAACTCCTTGAGATGAGTAACGCACAGCTGTAGCCGCAGAGCCATGCCAGCTGTCTGGCACTTCGCAGCCGGAAGGACAAACTGGCACCACCTCTGCTTAATGACGGGACGCTTTGTTCCAACTGTCATTTAGGAGCCATTTGGGAAAGGCAAGAACGTGTTCCTACCTCATGTGAGAATGACTTCCATTGGTTATGTCCCAATGTGGCCTCTAAGAGAACAGAATCATCTTGGCATTGGAGTGGTCCTCAATAAAGACTACAGGATTCTTCACCAGGAAGAAGTAAACATGGCCTCAGTGGCAGTTTTACATATACTCACCCAAGGAGATGAACATCCTTGGGTCACACCAACAAGATGCTTTGTTCCGTCATTTAGGAGCCATTTGGAAAAGGCAAGAATGTGTTCCCATCTCGCCCAAAAATGACTTCCATTGGTTACATCCCAATGTGGCTTTTAAGAGAACAGAATAATCTTGGCATCGGAGTGGTCCTCAACAAAGACTAACATGGGATTGTTCACCAGGAAGAAGTAAACATGGCCTCAGTGGTGGTCCTACATAAATCCATCCAAGGAGACTAACATCCTTGGGTCACACCAACAAGACACTTTGTTCCAATTGTCATTTAGGAGCAATTTGGGAAAGGCAAGAACATGTTCCCACCTCGCCCAAGAATGACTTCCATTGGTTAGGTCCCAATGTGGCCTCTAAGAGAACAGAATCATCTTGGCATTGGAGTGGTCCTCAACAAAGACTAACACGGGATTGTTCACCAAGAAGAAGTAAATATGGCCTCAGTAGTGGTCCTACATAAATCTATCCAAGGAGACTAACATCCTTGGGTCACACCAACAAGACACTTTGTTCCAATTGTCATTTAGGAGCAACTTGAGAAAGTCAAGAACGTATTCCTGCCTCATGTGAGAATGACTTCCATTGGTTACGTCCCAATGTGGCCTCTAAGAGAACAGAATCATCTTGGCATTGGAGTGGTCCTCAATGAAGACTACAGGATTCGTCACCAGCAAGAAGTAAACATGGTGTCAGTGGCGGTCCTACATATACTCACCCAAGGAGACGAACATCCTTGGGTCACACCAACAAGATGCTTTGTTCCAGCTGTCATTTAGGAGCAATTTGGGAAAGGCAAGAATGTGTTTCCATCTCGCCCAAAAATGACTTCCACTGGTTACGTCCCAATGTGGCTTTTAAGAGAACAGAATCATCTTGGCATCAGAGTGGTCCTCAACAAAGACTAATATGGGATTGTTCACCAGGAAGAAGTAAACATGGCCTCAGTGGTGGTCCTACATAAATCCATCCAAGGAGACTAACATCCTTGGGTCACACCAACAAGACACTTTGTTCCAATTGTCATTTAGGAGCAATTTGGGAAAGGCAAGAACATGTTCCCACCTCGCCCAAGAATGACTTCCATTGGTTAGGTCCCAATGTGGCCTCTAAGAGAACAGAATCATCTTGGCATTGGAGTGGTCCTCAATAAAGACTACAGGATTCTTCACCAGGAAGAAGTAAACATGG
This sequence comes from Anolis sagrei ordinatus, assembly GCF_025583915.1. NCBI lineage: Eukaryota > Metazoa > Chordata > Lepidosauria > Squamata > Anolidae > Anolis > Anolis sagrei. The sequence goes on along the minus strand of NW_026847882.1, from coordinate 45,403,380 downwards.
CCTCAGTGGCAGTTTTACATATACTCACCCAAGGAGATGAACATCCTTGGGTCACACCAACAAGATGCTTTGTTCCAGCTGTCATTTAGGAGCAATTTGGGAAAGGCAAGAATGTGTTCCCATCTTGCCCAAAAATGACTTCCATTGGTTATGTCCCAATGTGGCTTTTAAGAGAACAGAATCATCTCGGCATCAGAGTGGTCCTCAACAAAGACTAACATAAGATTGTTCACCAGGAAGAAGTAAACGTGGCCTCAGTGGCAGTCCTACATAAATCCATTCAAGGAGACTAACATCCTTGGGTCACACCAACAAGACACTTTGTTCCAATTGTCATTTAGGAACCATTTGGGAAATGCAAGAACGTGTTCCCACCTCGCGTGAGAATTACTTCCATTGGTTACGCCCCAATGTGGCCTCTAAGAGAAAATAATCATTTTGGTATTAGAGTGGTCCTCAACAAACACTAACATAGCATTGTTCACAAGCAAGAAGTGTTCCCACCTCGAGCAAGAACAACTTCCATTGGTTACGCCCCAATGTGGCCTCGTAAAGAACAGCATCATCTTGGCATCAGAGTGGTCCTCAAGAAAGACTAACATGGGATTTTTCACCAGCAAGAAGTAAATATGGCCTCAGTGGCAGTCCTACGTAAAGCCACCCAAGGAGATAAACATCCTTGGGGTCACAACAACAAGAAAGGTGAGTCTTCTAGTAAATGTTATGGTGCATGATGCGTTTTTCTCCCAATCACATGAACACGACCCACACTGAGAAAGTTGTGAGGTTCCATAAATGTCTATTTTGGGAGGTTTTTCATCCAAAAATCCTGAAAATTGAGTAGAGGAATAAAACAAGGAGCTGTAGGGTCTACCTGAACCCTATCCATTACCATTATAGTGCAGATTGAACTGAATTATCTGGTCACATTACACAGTCTAAAAGCACTGAATTGGATTATATGAGTCTACACCAGGCATGGGCAAACTTGGGCCCTCCAGGTGTTATGAACTTCAACTCCCACAATTCCTAACAGCCTACCGGTCTACATACCTGGTCTACATTCAACCTATAAGGCAGTTCAATCTGCATTATAATGGTAAGTGTCCATGGACTTTCTTCTTCTCAGTCATTTGCAAGCATCCTGGGTCACCAACTCGACCCAACAAAACTTGAGCTTTGGAATAGGCCCGGCGCAGTGAGTGCCGTGGCAGCCTCCAGATGCCACCAGACTGCACCTCCCAGTAACCCTTGGCCAACATGAGGGAAGGAGTAATGGGAGTTGAAGTCCACCAACATTTGGGGACCATCACGATTTCTGCTTTGATGCTAGAAAGGGTCTTTTCAACACTGTAAAAGTGCCCCTTGCTCTAGAGTGGACATAGGCCAACTTGGGCCCTCCCTCCAGGTGTTTCGGACTCCAACTCCCACCATTCCTAACAGCCTCAGGCCTCTTCCTTTCCCCCCTCAGCCGCTTAAGCAGAAAAGGGAAAGGGGAAAGGAAAGGGCCTGAGGCTGTTAGGGATTGTGGGAGTTGAAGTCCAAAACACCTGAAGGGAGGGCTGAAGTTGGCCCATGTCATTGACCATAACAAAGTGAACTTGAACTTGGGTAGGTCCACTGCAACCACTTGGAAAAGGTCACATAAGGACATGATGTCCAAAACACGATCTCCAAAACATAATGTCCAAAACTTTGCACCGAAATGGGATTTTAGCAATTCTGCAACCACACCGGTATCAACTTTATTTCCATTAGCCATGTTTATATGCAAGCAAGCCACTATTTGGTCATTACTCCAAATGCTGCCCCAAATGCAACAGCACGTGCACAAACATTTGTGCAACACGGAGCTCGACTTTTGCTGCAAGACGCCCGGTTGGCGCCAAACGGTTTCCAAGCGAAGCCATTCCACGGCATGTGGTTCATTATGTATGGAAACCATGCCTGCTTGATCTATACTGCATATACACTAACATCAGCACAACTGTCTCCCCAAGTGGGTGTTTGTTACACTACAGCAAAAAAAATTCAATTATTAATAACACAATGACATTATCAAAGGAACTCCTTGCATTTCCAAACAGGTGGCAAACTTTTCAAGCCACCATAATGGGCCCTATTAGCATAAGCGACAAGAACGGCGCTGTAAGAGCCATTGTTTATTAAGAGAGCTCCGATAGGTACATGCAACTTGACACGCAAGAGCTTTTGTCTCCTCAGGCAGAAGATCCCAAATAATCAGAGAGAAGAGCAAGAACCACCAGTGAGTCCAGCCCTTTTCTCTGTAGGAAGACTCAAAAGTGACAGACATCCAACCATGCCTCTAGAACATGGCCATATAGCCCGAAAAAAACCTACAACAACCCAGTGATTCCGGCCATGAAAGCCTTCGACAATCCAACAAGTAGTTGAAGACAACCAACAAGAGTCCGCCAAGGCAACAAATCCAAAGGCCGAATGGTCAGAAACTGCCACAACTGTCACAAAGTTATCTGAATGTTTAAGAGGAATCTCTTTCGTTGCAGTCTCAACCCTTCGATCAGTGTCCTATCCTTCCTCCTCTCTCTGGAATGACCCTCAACTTGTCCTTGAGTCACATCAAAATCCATAACACTGACCTCAACTTATACACAACATTGACTGAAACACAATAATATCCCGTCCTTAAAGACGGCATTCACGTCCCCTCGCAATCCTCCAAGCTAAACACGCACAGCTCCCCAACCCATCGGTTTCCAGATTGTTTAACCATCTCTCTCTTAATAAAAATACTCTTTGTTTACATTCCGCTTTCTCTCCCCGGAGGGACTCAGAGCGGATGACAGTTTTGCATATATAAGGCAAACATTCAATGCCTTTTTACACAGTAAACGACAACATACAATACACAGACAATCCCGCTTCCATCTCCGGCGTCTGAAGGCAAGGCTCAACTCGGCCATGGGGAGGTGCTCTCGTTCCATTTTTCCATGCCGAGGAGCCTGTTGTCCATAGACTTTCCCAACTGTGTTGCTGGCATGTCTGCATGGGGCGCCCTTTTACCTCCCCGCTGAGGTGGTACCTATTGATCTACTCGCATTGCATGACCTCGACTCGTGGCTTCAAACTGCTAACCCTCTAGTTAGCTGATTTCCTGCAGTGAACGGTTTAACCAGCTGAGCTACCACAGCCCTTTTTAACCCATTCTAGTTAATCAACATCGCTCTTGAAATGTTATGTCCAGAAGTAGATCCAATAACACTATGGAACACGAGTTTTGTTCCTGGGTTATCAATGTCATTTCCTAATTGGTTCTATAATCAAAACTTAAARAAAAGTTTGTTAAACTGCACAAACTTTGTTTTTTTGGGGGGGAGGGGGCATCATCCTGCGATAGCACATTTTGCTCTCGTTTTCCAATGAAAATCTCATCATCATGGAATACACACACACACATATATAGGGAGAACACTCTTTCAGTTTGGTCTGTCAAGGATTTACAAATCCACCCAAAATACAGCACTGTCTAATCCACATTTCAACCTCTTAAAATACAGGGAACTTTGTCAACTCAAAACAACACAACATTCACAACACTCTTCTGATCTACCAAGCACTGGGCTTAAAAGGAGATGATACGATTTAACTGGAATGGCTTGTTTTGGGGAAATCTTATGTCAGCTTTGAAAAATCATACCATTGCTTTCTAATGACTTCATCACACAGGCCACCAAAATCACCACACATTAGGGGCTGTGGAGAAGAGCACACCACTGACCATCTATTGCAATGCAACCTGAGCCCTGCTACATACACAATGGAGGGCCTTCTTCCAGCAACACCAGAGGTACTCCAAGTGACCAGATACTGGTCAACTACCAAGTTAGCAAATGATGTGTTTTTTGTTTATCTGCTTGTTTGTTTTATTCTGTTAGAAATGCAATACAATGGTCTGGTTGCCTCTGACACGATAAATAAGGGGCCGTGGGGAACCCGTCTCCCCATGCCTGGCTTGAAAAAAAGCCAATCCCATGGGAGGAAGCGTCAACCGTGTGGCTTCCCTTCCATTGCTTCCTGCCGTGTTGCCACTGCGGTGGGCAATGCCGACTCCGTTCTAGATGACACACGGAGCCCCACCAGAAATCCACATGTGTTGTGAGGTGGGAAACAGGGCATTCTGTGAGTCAACCAGGGCTGGACCATTGTATGCTGATGAAAACAGCCCTGTCTGATGAAGTCGCAAGTCTCTGTAATGATCTGTTCCAGAACCTTGACTGGGATGGATGTCATGCTGACGGACCCATATTTCCTCAACCCTCTTTTCCCCTTGTTTTGGAAGATGGTGGCATCATCTGGCCTCCTCCGCTCTTCTGGGATTGCCTCCGTTCCCCAAGAACGTTCAAAGAACATCAACAGAAGCTTTGAGATGACACTCGCGGGTTCCTTCCTTTCTTTGGGTTACGGTTCTTCTGGCCCTGGAGACCCAAATCCATCAAATCTATGCCTTTCGAGTCTCTCCCGTCTCCTCCTTACGGCATCATTTGCTCTGGATGAGAACCGTTTTCTTTTTTGGGCGACGAAAGCGAACGGTTCTGCTTTCTCCAGTTAGCATTTCGACGTCTTCTCCGCAGAGCGGCCCCACTCTTCCTTTGTTCTTCCTCCGACTCAGAAGTTAGCCCAAAACCACCTTTTCTGAAAACTTATTTCAACCTTCCTTAGTGTTCGCGTTCTTTTTTCCTTGCATCTCCCGGCGATTCCCTTCCTCTTTCTTGCTTTTTCTCTTTAGTTTCACCCCTGACCCTGTGGAGACTTCCATCCTGAACTTCTTCAGCCCGCTCCCACTATTTTAATCATTAGGATTGTTTGCAATTGTGCCTTCAGTGCCTTCCTTTTTGGGAAACAACTACTGACACACTTTCCCTTGGAATGTGAGTTTTACATTTACATTTTATGACACTTGTGTTTTTAATCTCTGATCCATGTATTTCAGTATTGAAAAACATTCTAATATATTGATTTTATGACGATGTGTTTTAACTGTGTCATGCCATGCCTGTGAAGAAGCATAGGAGACTAACAACAACAACAACAACAACAACAATAATTTCTCATTTTAGGATCTCATTCAGTGTTAAGGAAATTGTGTGTTTGTGTGTATTCAGGTTGTCGTGTTCTAACATTCCAGAACTTGTAATGGCAGAACCCATTTCTCCACCTTATAAAGCCCCATGGGCAAACGTCAGCCCTCCAGGTGCTTTGGACTTCAACTCCCACAATTCCTAACAGCCAGTAGGAGACATACAGATACACACACACACACATGCACATGTATATGTATATATACTAGGCATGGGCGAACTTTGGCCCTCCAGGTGTTCTGGTCTTCAACTCGCACAACATGGGTATGCAGATAATCCCTTGATTGACTGAAGTGTCCAGTTCCAGGAAGACAAAGGCATGGGCCAACTTGGACCCTCCAGGTGTTTTGGTCTTCCACTCCCACCATTCCTAACAGTCTTGTATACAGACCGCATATCTGTATACGAACCCACACGATCTCTTCGATCATCTGGAGAGGCCCTGCTCGCGATCCCACCTGCATCGCAAGCTCGATTGGTGGGGACGAGGGACAGGGCCTTCTTAGTGGTGGCCCCTCGACTCTGGAAGTCACTCCCCAAGGACATCAGACATGCCCCAAYGYTGGCAGTCTTTAGAAGGAGCTTGAAAACATRGTTGTTCCAGTGTGCCTTCCCAGAATAAGGAAACTCCAAGCAATATGATCCAAATGCACTTTACCAGAGATCTAGGATTGCCTGCATGCKCCACCTGTCCCTAAAATATCTATCCTATTTCACCTGATCATGCCCAGCACTTTTTAACAATTTTAATTATTACATTTGGCCCTGCCACAGGTTTTAATGTGCCGTGGTGTTATTGTTAATGTTTCTGTTTGCTTATGAGTTTGTTGTTATTGTATTGTTGTTGTTGTGTTTTACTGATGTATTTGGGCTCGGCCTCTTGTAAGCCTCACYGAGTCCTTCGGGAGATAGTAGCRGGGTATAAATAAAGGTTTATTATTATTATTATTATATTATTTTCCATGTATGGCTCATTGCTATGGAATCCTGAGAGTTGCAGTTTTGCAAGACCTTTAGCCTTCCCTGCCAAAGAATGCTGGTCCCTCAAGCAATTGCAAATCCCAGGATTCCCCAACATTGTGCTGGACCACTTAAAGTTCTCTCGAACTGCATTAATCGACAGCATGGGTGCACCCATTGGCTTGTGCAAAAAAGGGACCTCAGAAAAGGTGACCGAGGAAGGATTGCAAATACAGTAGAGTCTTCCTTACCCAACATAAACAGGCCGGCAAGACGTTGGATAAGTGAAAATATTGGACAGTAAGGAGGAGGGATAAAGGAAAAGAATATTAAACGTCAAATTACATTATGATTTTACAAATTAAGCACCAAAACATCATGTTTTACAAAGAAATCAACAGGAAAAGCAGTTCAATACACAGTAACGTTATGAAGTAATGACTGTATTTACGAATTTAGAATCATAGAATCATAGAATCCAAGAGTTGGAAGAGACCTCGTGGGCCATCCAGTCCAACCCCCTTCTGCCAAGAAGCAGGAATATTGCATTCAATCACCCCTGACAGATGGCCATCCAGCCTCTGTTTAAAAGCTTCCAAAGAAGGAGCCTCCACAACACTCCCTCCGGGGCAGAGAGTTCCACTGCTGAACAGCTCTCACAGTCAGGAAGTTCTTCCTCATGTGCAGATGGAATCTCCTTTCTTGTAGTTTGAAGCCCTTTTTTCACATCCTAGTCTCCAGAGAAGCAGAAAGGAAGCTTGCTCCCTCCTCCCTGTGGCTTCTTCTCACATATTTATACATGGCTATCATATCTCCTCTCAGCCAAAACATCGCAATGTATTGAAACAGTTGTGGATCCAGTTGGGAGGCAGACCGCGTTGGATAATACAGAACGTTGGATGAGCGAAAGTTGGATAAGCGAGACTCTGTTGTACCTCCTTCTATCCCTCTACTCAGCGGACACAACCTAGTGTATGAAAAGCACAAAGTCCAATGGAAACAAAAGAGGCGAGAGGGAGAAATTCTGGACTGCTTCCAACGAGACTTTTAGGAGCTCCTTGCCCTTCCACCCATGGCTTGGTCATGGCAGAAAGAGGAGTGCTGGATCTATCGTCAGGCCTTTTTATGACGCCCAGCCCGCCTCCTGAGCACATTTCCGGAGCATTCAAGGCGGGCCTTTTTCGCCCTTTGGGGCATTTCAGGAACGGGAGTCTTAATAGGCTGCAGGAGGAAAGCCATTCCCAAGATTTGTTTGTCTTGCCGAACGGTAACTGCTTACTATTTTATCGGCACATTTCATTTGCTTTCTTTTCCTATTGTGGTTTTATGGATTGTGTAGGTTTTTTATGCCTAGGAACCAGGGAGGATGCAGAAAATAATAAAGCGAGAGCAGCGTTATCACCGCCGGCAGCGTTTTATAGGCCAGGGAAAGAGCGCAGCCCCGGCCAGACCTTCGCTTTCGGAGGGAAGAGCCAAGCATCCCCGTCCCGCGTCCGGAGAAGATTTATCCGGAGAGAACTGACGAGACTTCTGAAGGTGTTTTGATCCCATCCATATTTCAGAGCGGGAAGCATACAAATGAAGGTCACCTGAAAAGATGAAACAGAATGCAAGGCTTGGATTTGATGAGAGGAGGTGCCCGTCGCCATGAGAAATGTCAGGACTCGCCAAAGGTTGTGCACGGCAACAGTTGATCTCTGCATGTTATGTGGCTTCGGAGGATCCCACGCTTTGGAGCATGAAACCATGGGCACATCTATACCAGTGGTTCCCAACCTGTTGGCCATGGCCCACTGATGGGCAGTGAGACCTAAAATGGCTCTAGATTATTAAATATGGTTTTCTGTGGGCAAGCGGAGAGCAACTACTGGGTGGCATATATTCTGTATCAGAAACTAGGTCTCTCCAATACAATTTTCTGAATCAGCACCCTAAATAACCAAACTGAATCAAAAGACCCTTTTAGTACTACTGTTGGAGAGTGATCCCTGGTCAAGTGGGCCCTGGTCAAAATGGTCCCTGGTCAAAATGGTCCCTGGTCAAAGTGGTTCCCGGTCAAAGTGGTCCCTGGTCAAAGTGGTCACCGGTCAAAGTGGTCCCTGGTCAAAGTGGTCCCCGGTGAAAGTGCTCCCCGGTGAAAGTGGTCCCCGGTCAAAATGGTCCCCGGTCAAAGTGGTCCCCGGTCAAAGTGGTCCCTGGTTTTCTAAGGTTTTCTAAGCATAGTTTTCTAAGGTTGATCTGGTCTCTAGAGTCATAGTCCAATACTATAGCCCCCAGAGTCCAGAAGAGGTTGGCTTTAGCTTCCAAGACTGAAAGAATGTGACTTGACTAAGGTCATCCATGGGTTTCCAAGGCTGGTCTGGTCTCCAGCATTGTAGTCCAACGGTATGGCCTCCAGAGTCCAGGGGAAGTTGGCTTTAAGTCTCCAAGGCTGAAAGAATGTGACATAATGAAGGTCACCCAAGGAATTTCCAAGGCTGTTCTGGTCCCCAGAGTTGTAGTCCAATGCTATGGTCTCCAGAGTCCAGGAGAAGTTGGCCTTAGCTTGTAAGGCTGAAAAAATGTGACTTGACAAAAGTCACCCAACGAGTTTCCATGGCTGACATGAATTCTGATTTCTGAAGTTCTAGTCCAACTCTCATAGGTCTAACAACAACAAGAACCTCATACCTAATACCTTGAAAAGCCCCAGCTATCCTTGAGGCCACATGGAAAACTGGAAGTCCATCTCACTGTAATATGGCAATGGATTTGGGATCACTGTGGAGACCCCTGGATACTTGCCCCGTGTTTTTCTATCTAGGATTTCACCATCTCCAACTTCATGGAGATGTATTCTTCTCAAGCTACTCTCAATGAACTACTGGATGTGAGAGCGCACATGGATATATAATCTGACTCACACATCTCTGGAAATAATGCAGCAACCAACACGTCTCTACATTCCTTCTCAGCCTTAGCTTTTGAATGGATGGGAGCAAGGACATATTTCCTCTATTCTTCTCAACAACACAGGGTTTTCTCTCTTTCCGCCATCACTTATGCACATATAAATAAGCATTTTTAGCTAAGCTAAGACTGAAGCGTCATCTCTACGCACAGCTTTAAACACTTCCATGAAAGCAAAAGGGGTCTGCCAAGTGGGGTGGGTGCCCAGAGACCCCGTAGATTCCGCAGTGTTCCCAAACCCATGGTTTAATTACAAGGGAGGCATTAATGGCAGAGCGAGAAAGGGCCGGCATAGTTCAAGGCCTCCTTTTCAAGGAAGAATTACGGCTAAATCTCCAAAGCCATCCTGCAGTAGCCAACATAAGAGAAGAACACAGTCCCTGCTAATACCGCAATCTCGCCGTAAAGCTGCCGTCAACAAGAGGATAACCTCTATCAATCCACGCACACCTTTTGTTGAACTGTCTACATTTCAAGTCCTTGGGCAAAACCAGGGGAATATTAAAGGAAGGAGAGGAGTCAGTAACGTATATTCAAGCCACGGCAGGCTCCACGAGGACAACGGCGATGCCCCACGGAAAGGATTAGCCAGCATTCTGGAGGAAAACAAAAGTGGCTCAACCCCGATTTGAGGAAACACAAGGAAGAGAGAGAAAAATATTTAGCTTTTCAGACATACATATTTACTCACACAATAACGAAAAGGGGAAAGTAATGCCTTGCTCAAACAGAAAGTCGTGGAAAGAATGAATAGGTGATTGTATCTGAAGCCCAACTCTCAATGACTACGATGGAGGCTATTGTACTTTGGACATATCATGAGAAGAGATGACTTGCAAGAAAAGAGTCGTGCTTCGTGAAGAGGAAGATGGAGGGAAAGGAGGAAGGCCTCTAGCAAAGAAATCTGGAAGATCTCAATATGGCTGCTGGTGGTCAAGAGGTTCTTGGAGGTCTCCCAACCATAGATTCTTCACAACTTGGGGGTCACCTTGATGGTGCAGAGCAACAGCAACCATTACAGAAGGTTTGCCTCTATCAAAGAAGCCTGTAAGATCTCAATATGGCTGGTGGTGGTCAAGAGGTTCTTGGAGGTCTCCCAACCATAGGTTTTTCACAACTTGGGGGTCACCTTGATGGTGCAGAGCAACAACAACCATTACAGAAGGTTTGCCTCTATCAAAGAAGTCTGTAAGATCTCAATATGGCTGCTGGTGGTCAAGAGGTTCTTGGAGGTCTCCCAACCATACGTTTTTCGCAACTTGGGGGTCACCTTGGTGGTGCAGAGCAACAACAACCATTACAGAACATTTGCCTCTATCAAAGAAGTCTGCAAGATCTCAATATGGCTGGAGGTGGTCAAGAGGTTCTTGGAGGTCTCCCATCCGTAGGTTTCCACAACTTGGGGGGTCACCTTCATGGCGCATAGCAACAACAACCAGTCTGAAAGCGCTTGCTCAATGAGATCACCATTCTCCATATCTTTGTGGCTAAACATAGTCACATTGGTTTCATTTTCCTAATAGATGTCAAAGCTCTCCTACTCGCTAGGAAGTCCCTCCTTCCAAAATGACACCAATGCAAGAAATGTATTCTAGCCACACAGGACTTCCCAGTTTGTTTCTATACTAGGCATGGGCCAACTTGGCCCCTCCAGGTGTTTTGGACTCCAACTCCCACAATTCCTAACAGCCGGTAGGCTGTTGAAGTCCAAAACACGTGGAGGGCCCAAGTTGGCTCATGCCTGTTCTATATTATCAAGGAGGACTAGAATATGGGATATGGCTCCAACAGAATACCATCTGCCCAACAGGTTGACATCCAATACAAAGGTATTGAGATCCAATTGATCCTTTTTTTAATGCTGGTTCTCCTGCAAATGAAGTTCCTGTCTTCATGGCGTTTGATCTTCTCTCTTGCCCTGTTCAAGGTGCTGTGGATCATTTCTACTCTCTAATTCAGACTTCAATAGGAAGTAAAAGTGGAGGAGAAAGAACAGGGAAAGAGAAGGGAAGAAAGAGGAAGAGCTAGAAGAGGAAGAGGAGTGGAAAGGGTGAAGGAAAGAAGAAGAAGAAAGAGGAAAGAGAAGGAGGAGGTGGAGAAGGAAGGGGGGAGCAAGACAAAGGGGAAAGGAGAATGGAAGGAGAAGGAGGAGGAGAGGGAGAAGAAGAAAGAATAAGATGAGGAGGAAGAGGTGGAGGGGAAGGGGAAGGAGAGGAAGAGGAGAAGAGAAGGAGTAAAAGAAGGATGTGGAGAAGGACAGTGAAGAGAAGGAAAAGAAGAGGAAGAGCTAGAAGAGGAAGAGAAGGAGAGGAAAGTGAAAAGGAAAGGAGAAGGAAGAGGAGAGAGAAGGAGAAGGTGGAGAAGGAGGCAGGAAAATAGATGGACGAAGAAGAGGAAGGRGAAATGGAAGGACAAGGGGAAGAAGGAAAAGGAGGAGGAAAATGAGGAAGGAGAAAAGGAGAAGAAGAAATAATAAGAAGGTGGAGGAGGAGAGAAGGAAGGGGAAAGAGAAGGGGAAGAAGGACATGGAAAGAGAAGATAAGGAAGAGGAGTTGAAAGGGAAAAGGAGGAAAGAGGAGGTGGAGAAGGAAGGGAGAAAGAATGGATGGAGTAGGAAGGGGAAAGGGAAATGGAAGGACAAGAAGGGAAAGGAGGAGGAAGAGGATAGAGAAAGAGAGGCTTTCTTTCTTTCCTCGGCGTGAGAGCGGCACGATGGGTGAGTGTTGTGGGCTTCGTACAGCCAGGAAGCTGCGCAGTCACCGTCGTGACCAGAAATGGCATGACAAACAGTACAAGAAGGCCCATTTGGGTACTGCTCTGAAGGCCAATTCCTTTGGAGGAGCTTCCCATGCCAAAGGCATTGTCCTGGAAAAAGTTGGTGTAGAAGCTAAGCAGCCAAATTCTGCCATCAGGAAGTGTGTCCAAGTCCAGCTCATCAAGAACGGCAAGAAGATAACAGCCTTTGTTCCTAATGATGGTTGTTTGAACTTCATTGAGGAGAATGACGAGGTCCTGGTTGCTGGCTTCGGTCGAAAGGGTCATGCTGTTGGTGACATTCCTGGAGTTCGTTTCAAGGTTGTCAAAGTCGCAAATGTTTCCCTACTAGCCTTGTACAAAGGCAAAAAGGAGAGGCTCGGGTCATAAAACCACATTTTGTTATCAAAATGATCAATAAAGTTTTCTCCTAAGAGAAAGAGAGAAGGAGAAGGAGAAGAGGAGGCTGGTGTCTTCTGCTGAACATGGTCTTTGCTCCAGAGCATTTGTTCTTCTGGTGGTGGCTTCCACCCACCTAAGCATACCAGCATGTCCACCAGATGAGCCCCAAGGAGGTTGGCCACAGAAAACGTGCCACGATGGTCCTCCATGTTCTCCAGGAAGATTCCTTCTGAGTGCCGCTGGCACTCCTTCATCCTCATGAATGCCATCCATCCACCCATCCATCCATCCATTGATTGGTGCACCTTCACGAGGGGAAGGAAGACCTCCCCTCCTGGTAGGAGTCCTCCTCCCTTTTCCCTCCAGCTCTGCGTGTTTTGACAACAGCGCTTTGGAGAGGCATTTGTCACTCGCCAACTTGAGACAAGGTTAATGAAAGTTCTGTCACTTGGAATGCCGAGCCGGCTTTAAATTACAGATGTCGCGCGCCATGACGAAAGAAGGCAAGAAAGGGCGCGCAGCTCCAGTCCCATAAACTCCCCTCTCCGGGGACACGCAGGTAATTGCAGAGCTCATTAAAAAACTGTTTTAATTATTAATTGACCGTGTCAGAGTTGTCCTTTAAAGTCAGTTTTAATTCTGTTCCATTTCGCAAGCGGAGTGCCGGCTGACCTACAGAACTTTGTGTACTGGCAACAAAGGACCAGCGGGAAGGAAGAGGAAGAAGAAGGGGTGGGACGCCGAGGGCGCCATGGCGACGCAGGCCGGTTACGCAGCAACCACCAAGAGCCTTCCATCCATCCATCCATCCATCCATCCATCCATCCATCCACCTATCCACCCATCCAACCACCAAGCCCTCTTTCTTCATCTTCATCATCATCTTCTTCTGCTCTAAAGATGGGAGCAGAATGAATCAAGGAAGGAAGTGTATGTGTGTGTGTGTGTGTGTGTGCTGTACATGGTGTGTATCTATATATGATGCATCTATATGGTGTATGTGTATAGATATATATGATGTATATAGTATTTGTGTGTAAATATAAATGGTGTGTGCGTGTGTATAGTATGCATCTGGTATATATGGTGTGTGTGTATATGCTATGTGTATATATAGTGCATACGGTGTGTGTGTATATATATATATAGAGAGAGAGAGAGCATATGGTGTATGCAGTGTATCTGTGCGTATGGCGTAGATATAGATGGTGTATATGGTATGTGTGTATATATAAATGGTGTGTGTGTATGTGTATATATAGTGCATACAGTGAGTGTATATATATGTGTGTGTGTACATGTGTACAGTGCATATGGTGTGTGCATGTATATGGGTGTATGTATGTATACGTATGTGTGTGTTTATGTATGTGTGTTTGTGTATATGTATGTGTATATGTGTGCACATATGTGTGTGTATATATATATGTGTATATGTGTGCACATATGTGTATGTATATGTATGTGTGTGATTATGTATGTGTGTGTGTGTATATATATATGTGTGTGTGTGTGTGTGTGGGAGCTGAAATCCAAAACACCTGGGGGGCCCAAATTGGCCCATGCCTATTCTATATAGGAAGGCAAGATTACACACACACACATAATGCATATGGTGTATATGGTGTGCCTGTGTGTATGGTATAGATATATATGGTGTATATGGTACGTGTGTGTATATATAAATGTTGTATGTGTATACACACAATACACACACATATCTATATATCTATATCTGCACAAATACTGGTCTGAGATGACCTTCAGAGCTCCTTCCCAGCCCAACCAAGAGAGGCTAGAGGCTCCATCTTCTTGCATTTCTTGCATTGTGGCAGCCCCTCCTGCTCCCCAAAAGCAATGAGGAAGAATGCCTTTCAGGTCCTATAACTGTACTCTTGTGTAGGAAAACACACACACATTAACACACAGAGTTGCTATCCTCTCGCTCTATCCGCCGCTCTTTAAAAAGCCGCGCATCGGCCCCAAAACTCTGCCCGGCAAGTAATTATAGAATCAAAGCCCGGCGGAGTTGGTGGGTGCGGTCAAAGGGCACCTTCCCAACCCTTGCCAGTCCAGTCAATCCATCGCGGAAGCACATCAAACAGACATCCAGCCTGAATTTTGGAGAAACCTTCAGTGAACCAGAACCCCTCACCTTTGGAAGGAATCTGATCCGCTATCAAAGAGTTTCTACTGTCACAAAGTTCTTCCTCACCTCTTGAGGAAATTTTTTCTTTCTTATCATTCAGAATCCACGGATTCGAGTTTCAGAAGCAAGTTTGCCCCATTTCCTACTTTCAAAGGCAACTTTTGCTCCATTTCCCATGCGATGATCGCTTTTCAAATGAACCCCTTCGTCTTCGGCAGGCAAAACAAGACAATGAGATCTTCTAATGCTTTTCAGAAGACTCGGTTTCTAGGACGTTCTTCGTCTTTGCCACCCTTGTTTTGGATGTGTTGACATCTTGCTTAAATAGTGGCGCCTGGGAAGGGGCACAATCCTTCAGAGAAGTCCAACCCACAACTGAATGGAGTCTTGTCTTGCTGGCAGTTTGTGGACTATTGAAACACTATTTCCTTCTCACACATCTCAGTGCCAAGGTGGACCATCCATCTATCCATCTACCCATCCATCCATCTATTATAATAATAATAATAATTAATTTTTTTGTTCATTCGTTCAGTTATCTCCGACTCTTCGTGACCTCATGGACCAGCCCACGCTATTATTATTATTATTATTATTATTATTATTATTATTATTATTATTATTATTGACAAAATCACGATCTGTCAACTACAAAAGGCCACCTGACTTGGATCTTCGTGCATCATTCGAAAATACATCACACAGTCCTAGACGCTTGAGAAGTGTTCATCTTGTGATTTTGTGATAAGAAATCTAGCATACAGATCTTGTTTGCTGTGACATACTGTGATGATGATGATGATGATAAACATTATTTATTTATACCCACTTTTCTCTCATGAAGGGACCCGTAGCGGCTTCCGACATATTAATATCATGCAAACAACAAACCAAAGGCATATATAAAACAAATAAAACAGTCAATAAACATAAAAACATATATCTCTCCCCTCCCTTCTTCCATCTATCTATCCATCCATCCATCCATCCATCCATCCATCCATCCATCCACCCACCCATGTATCCAACCACCCACCAATCTACCCGTCCATCCACCCACCCGTCCATCCACCAATCTACCCATCTATCCGTCCATCCGTTCATACACCCATCCACTCACTCATCCATCTATCCATCCATCCACCCACCCACCTATTTATCCATTCATCCATCCATCCATTCATCCATGATTTTCCTTACCAAAATACTGGACAAGGTTTCTATCTATCTGCCGTAAGACCCAGACATTACTGGATCTCACCTGATCTTAGAAGCAAAGCAGACTAGACCTGGTTAACATTTTGGAGACCTTCAGGGACCAATAAATGTTGTAGTCTGATTTCAGAGGAAGGCAAGGATAAACACACCTTTGAGTTCTTCTTGTTTAGGATAACCCTATCAAGCCCTTTAAGTGAACCCAAGTTCACAGATGCCTTGGAGGCACGTATGCTACAATTATCTATCCAAGTCGGATTGGACCCTCTTTCTGATCTTCTGAAGTGTGAGCTCCACCTCCCATTTTGATGTCATCTGCCCCTATGATAAGCATCCCCTCCATTCCTTTGTCGGGGGCATTTATAAAGTTGCGGAATGACACCAAACCCAAGACAGAACCCAACCTGATTGCCATCTCCAAGATGACAAGGAACCATTGGTGAGCTTGGTGTGGACATGATCCATTAAACAAACTAAAAAAAATACTTAAGAATAACGCTCTTGAGCCAATGTTCTACCAGCTTAGCCAATGTTCTACCAAGAATAGCATCTCCTTCAAAAAGAAAACCTTGCTGAAATCCAGACACTCAACTGTCCCTGAAGCAGGATGGTGGCGATTTGGATGCCCATCACCCACCAATGCCAGAAGAAGAATGTCATGGCATGTAAATAGTGTGTGCACACAAATACGAGAGAGTGAGAGAGAGTTAGAAAAGGAGGGGGGAGATGGAGAGAAGTCCACTCAAGACGAGATGCCGGTGGCAAGCTTGAACAGCTTAAACGAGTAATTTTATATTTATAAGGAAAGACAATTCATAATGTCAGATGACAAAGTGTTAGAGGATTTATTAGCAAGTTGAACTTTCAAGTGAAGAGAAAGGGAGAGTTCCCCAGTTCACTCCCTTATGAATTAATGTAGAGGTTCAACCCACTTATTCTCGTCAACTATTAATAAGCCATTTCCACGCGCCGAGCGGAACGTGGAGCACCCCCACCTTCCCTCTTTGTCAGCCACGAGAGCGCCGAAGTGGCCATCTGTCCAATGGCCGGCATTAACCTCTGGCAGGAAGCAGTCCGGGAAGGTCATCCAGCTTTGGCCCCATCGTGAAAGGCTCCAGGCCTTGGGAGATGTGGCTCCGAGAGGCCCGTTATGGCTGGTGAGCTTTCCATCATTGGTTCATGTGGTCAAATGAAGCCTGAGGCTGCCACATCGCATTTGGACACCACCTATCTTTCTTAGCGCCGGTCATTGGAATGGGAGACTCGGCAAAGAGAAAGGGGAGAGGGGAAGAAAAGACCCAGTTGCTTAAGTGTGGTCCCAGCCACCATTGGTCTCTTGCTGTGGCTCGTCTTTCGTATCCCACTTCCCCGCCAAGACTGAGGGGCATCTACACCATACAATTAATGTAGCTTGGCACCACTTTAATCACCATGATATGGAATCTTGGGAACTGTAGGCACTAGTCTCCTTTGGCAGAGAAGGCTAAAACCTTGCAAAAGTACATCTCCTATGATGTCACAGCATTGAGCAGGGAAATGAGATTATCCTGCAATGCTATTCAAGCATTGCTATCCCGCTTTAACTTCTATGTCTGCCTCCTGTAGAACTGTGGGATCTGTAGTTTAGCGAGGCCCAGGACTTCTCTGGCTGACAGTTTTAAAGGGTTCTCCCTAAACTGCAAAGCCTAGGATTCCACAGGAAACAGCCATAGCAGTTAAACTGGAGGAACAGCACTTTAACAGCGTTGTGTGATCATCTCCAAAGTGGTGACATACTATATGAATTCTGCCATGTAAATGTATCCTGGGATTGACATTGAAATGACATGAAGTGATTATCTATCTATCTATCTATCTATCTATCACTCAATCTCTCTCTCTATCTCTCTCTCTCTCTCTATTGTCATCTCCCACTCCAATCGATTAAATAGTAGAGGCCATACTGAGACATGAAGTGATAATCTCTCTCTCTCTCTCTCTCTCTCTCATTCAATCAATCACTCTACAACTCTATCTATCTATCTATCTATCTATCTATCTATCTATCTATCTATTGTCATCTCCCACTCCAATTGATTCAATAGTAGAGGCCATACTGAGACATGAAGTGATAATCTCTCTCTCTCATTCTATCAATCACTCTACCTACCTACCTACCTATCTATCTATCTATCTATCTATCTATCTATCTATCTATCACTCTATCTCTCTATTGTCATCTCCCACTCCAATTGATTCAGTAGTACAGGCCATACTGAGACATGAAGTGATAATATCTATCTATCTATCTATCTATCTATCTATCTATCTATCTATCTATCACTCTATTGTCATCTCCCACTCCAATTGATTCAGTAGTAGAGGCCATACTGAGACATGAAGTGATAATCAATCAATCTATGTATCTCTCTCTCTCAATCAATCAATCAATCAATCAATCAATCTATCACTCTATCTATCTATCACACTATCATTTTATCTATCTCTCTATCTCTATCTATCTATCCATCTATCTATCTATCTATTGTCATCTCCCACTTCAATCAATTCAATAGTAAAGAATATACTGAGACATGAAGTGATAATCTCTCAATCTCTCTCTCAATCAATCAATCACTTTATCTATCACTCTATCACTCTATCTATCTATCTATTGTCATCTCCCACTCCAATTGATTCAATAGTAAAGGCCATACTGAGACACGAAGTGATAATCAATCTCTCCCCCCCTCCTCTCTCTCTCAATCAATCAATCACTTTATCTATCACATCTATCACTCTATCATTCAAGCCGGGTTGCAAAAGCCGGGTTGCAGCTAAACGTCAAAAAAACCAAGATTATGGCAACAAGAATGATTGACAACTGGAAAATAGAGGGAGAAACCGTGGAGGCCGTGACAGACTTTGTATTTCTAGGTGCAAAGATGACTGCAGATGCAGACTGTGGCCAGGAAATCAGAAGACGCTTACTTCTTGGGAGGAGAGCAATGTCCAGTCTCGATAAAATAGTAAAGAGTAGAGACATCAGACTGGCAACCAAGATCCATTGCCTAGTCAAAGCCATGGTCTTCCCTGTAGTCACCTACGGATGTGAGAGCTGGCCCTTAGGGAAGGCTGAGCGAAGGAAGAGAGATGCTTTTGAGCTGTGGTGTTGGAGGAAAGTTCTGAGAGTGCCTTGGACTGCAAGAAGATCCAACCAGTCCATCCTCCAGGAAATAAAGCCCGACTGCTCATTGGGGAAAGATACTAGAGACAAAGTTGAAGTACTTTGGCCACATCATGAGGAGACAGGAAAGCCTAGAGAAGACAATGATGCTGGGGAAAGTGGAAGGCAAAAGGAAGAGGGGCCGACCAAGGGCAAGATGGATGGATGGCATCCTTGAAGTGACTGGACTGACCTCGAGGGAGCTGGGGGTGGTAACGGCCGACAGGGAGCTCTGGCGTGGGCTGGTCCATGAGGTCACGAAGAGTCGGAGACGACTGAACGAATGAACAACACCACTCTATCACTCTATCTATCTATCTATCTATCTATCTATCTATCTATCTATCTATCACTCTATTGTCATCTCCCACTCCAATTGATTCAATAGTAAAGGCCATACTGAGACATAAAGTGATAATCAATCAATCAATCAATCAATCAATGTATCTATATATCTCTCTCTCTCACACACACACATACACTCAATCACTTTATCTATCACTCTATCTATATCTATCTATCTATCTATCTATCTATCTATCTATCTATCTATCAATCAATCACTCTATCTATCTATTGTCATCTCCCACTCCAATCGATTCAGTAGTGGAGGCCATACTGAGACATCCAATGTTTCTTTAATAAATACCAGTTGTATCAGTGTTCTAACTCAATTCACGTGCTACTTGGAACTCTGGGTGGAAAAAAATTCCAATGTGTAATCTGCTGGAGAAGCCGCCTTGCCGCTGGTAGCGCAAAGCATGGCAACAGGTGGGGAGAGCTCTAATTGGAGGCACCCTCCTCCGCCAGAGACACAGGCGAGCCCAAATGAGTTGAAGAGCCAGCCCAAGAAACGCGGGGTCTCCCCTCCACCACATCTGAGGCGCAACGGACGCCAACGCGCGGCTTTGTGGGAACTACAGAGCTCGGAGATAAGGAAAGGCAAAGCCAGACAAAGAGCCGGGTTTTCATGAGAAACCGGAATGTAACACATTTTGCAAAGAGCAGCTCGCGGAGCATAATTAAAATATTATCTGCCTGATAGAAGTGCAAAATTCTGTATTCATCTTCACTCTTGCCAAGATTAGCTCCCATTCACTGCGGAGACACTCAAAAGAACAGATTGTTCTTTAGAAATGGATAGCGGAGCGCAGGTAAGACGGAGGCTTGAGACTCTGCAGATGGCGGAGAACAAGGGACAGGAATAGAGATAAGGCAGGGCCCGCTATCACGTGAGGAAGGCTCAGACAAACTCTGGAGGTCCTCCCAGAACTTCCTCTGGTATGTATGGGCACCCATGAGGAGGAGGAGGGGAAGGGGGAAACAATGAGAAGGGACATGTAAGAGAACCCTCCTCTCCAACAACTGCAGTACCAACTTCTTAGATCCACCCCAATATGATCTAGAAAGTCAACTTGGTACACGGCGTCTGATGCGGGGTGGATCTGAGGTTGTAGATGCAACCCTCTTAGTGACCCTGAACCTCTCAGGTCCTTCTGGCTGAGAAAGACATCTTGGTACATCACACCCAATGGAGAATGGAGTCTAAGAATATTAATTCAGGTCCTTTTAGTCTAGAACAGTGGTTCTCAACCTGGGGTCCCCAGATGTTTTTGGCCTCCAACTCCCAGAAATCCTAACAGCTGGTAAACTGGCTGGGATTTCTGGGAGTTATAGGCCAAAAACATCTGGGGACCCCAGGTTGAGAACCACTGGTCTAGAAAGTCAACTTGGTTTATGTTGCCTGGCAGGGAATGGGTCTGGGGTTGGGATACAACTTGGTTAGTGACCCTGAACCTCTCAGGTCCTTCTGGCTGAGAAAGACATCTTGGTACATCACACCCAATGGAGAATGGAGTCTAAGCATGTTAATTCAGGTTCTTTTGGTCTAGAACAGTGGTTCTCAACCTGGGGTCCCCAGATGTTTTTGGCCTCCAACTCCCAGAAATCCTAACAGCTGGTAAACTGTCTGGGATTTCTGGGAGTTATAGGCCATAAACATCTGGGGACCCCAGGTTGAGAACCATTGGTCTAGAAAGTCAACTTGGCTTATGTTGCCTGGCAGGGAATGGGTCTGGGGTTGGGATGCAACTTGGTTAGTGACCCTAAACCTCTTAGGTCCTTCTGGCCTAGAAAATCAACGTGGTTTATGATTGTAGCAGAGTTTGAGAATGCAACTGTTAGTGGCCCTGAACTTCTCATGATCCTCTGGTCTAGAGGGTCAATTCTGTACATGACATCTGATGGAGGATAGGGTCTTGGGTGAGGACACAACCCTGTTATAATCCAGATCCTTTTGATCTAGAAAGTCTACTTGGTTTATAGCGTCTGATGGCCTATGGTGAACCTTTTGGTACCTTCAACCTTGATGATTGGAGGTGACTTCTGATCAGGAATGGTGATGGACAGTTTTGCCTTTTAGCGCCAGTGCAGTGGAGGCACACACTGCACCTTAAGATTGCTGGTCCTGGGATATTAGGACTGGTGGAAACAGTCCCCCTGGTAAGTCTTCTTACAAGGGTTATTATCCCATCTCTGGTGTGACATTAGAGCACAAGGGACACAGTAAGATGAAAGGAACGCCAGAGGAGACTCATCACACCTGTCAGTAGGAATTGCCAGAAGCATCACATTCAACTCTCAAAGAAGCAACTGGAGGCTTCATTTACAATTCCAAAGAAATGCTGCCACGAGGGCAACAGCAGATGATGGAGTGCCTTTAATATTTTTATGTTCAGCACCAATTATTTTTATAGAGCAGTAATAAAACAAGATTCCTCCTCCTTGTTAGACAACCATCGGGAGCCAATTAGATCGATAAATTCAGCTCCACCAAGAATCCTACTCCTTCACGCCAGGATGAAACTCGCATCTCCAAAGCTCTGGTTCTCTTTCCAAAACTGAGTTGACACCGATGTCTCAAGAGACCCACATTTTGAAACTGTAATGATGACCTGACATAAGACAGTATTGACGGAAATGATGACAGATCAGGCAGGGGCCAAATTCGGCCCTCCAGGCGTTCTAGACTTCAACTCCCACAATTCCTATGGACAAGAGGCATTGTTTTCTGGACCAATTGGATGTTTTGAAAGTGGAGGAAAAGGGGTTCCTTTGTGGCCTGGCACTTTCCCATTGGTGACCCCAGGAATCGCACGGGGTTTTCTTAGGCAAGGCATACATAGAGGTTGTTTGGCCTCCTTTTTTGTCTGTAATCAATATTTCAGAGGGAGGAACGGGCAAACCCACCTGTGAGTATTCCTCACCAAAGAAAACTATGAAATTCATGGGTCACCGTAAGTCAACAGGTGATTTGAAGGTCTATGCACACAACACACACTAATGATGGGAAATGAACCAGATGAACTTAATCTCTTGACACAAGAAGGCAAAGATGCCTATCACATTATGAGTTGAGTGCATATCCTAAAGTAGGCATGGGCAACAGGTGTTTGGACTTCAACTCACACAATTCCTAACAGCCTCCTTCTTTCTCTGTAACCAATGTTTCAAAGGAAGGAATGGGCAAACCAACCTATGAGTTGTCGAAGGCTTTCATGGCTGGAATCACTAGGTTCTTGTGGGTTTTTTCAGGCTATAGAGCCATGTTCTAGAGGCATTTCTCCTGACATTTCGCCAGCTCCAGCAGACCTCACAACCTCTGAGGATGCTTGCCATAGATGCAGGCGAAACGTCAGGAGAAATGCCTCTAGAACATGGCTCTATAGCCCGAAAAAACCCACAACAACCTATGAGTATTCCTCACCAAAGACAACTATGCAATTCATGGGTCACCGTAAGTCAACAGGTCATTTGAAGGCCTAAAAACACAACACACACTAATGTACAGAGGATGGGAAATGAATCAGATGAACTTAATATCTTAACACAAGAAGGCAAAGATGGCTATCACATTATGAATTGTGTGCGTACTCTAAAGCAGCCATGGGCAAACTTCAGCCCCCCAGGTGTTTTGGACTTCAACTCCCATAATTCCTAACAGCCTACCGACTGTTAGGAATTGTGGTAGTTGAAGTCCCAAACACTTGGAGGGCCAAAGTTGCCCATGCCTGTGATAGATCAAAGAGCATTTTATGATGAACCAGAAAGTGATAAAAATACTTGTCTGCCTTCCAAAAAGTGAGACACGAATTCTGACTTTGCAGTAGGCTCACACAAGAATTCTATGGGGTAAATAGTTTAAAAAAATAGGATATACATACAATATGACCCCAATATCTGGAAGGGATCCATTTAAGGACATTGCATGTAAATCAGCAAATTGACTTGTGTGAGAAAGAAATTCTATCCATCACCGGATGTCAAGGAGATGGAGCAAGACTCATGGAATGATATGGCAGTTGGATGTTACTGATGCACAATCCCATGCAAACAAAGGTAAAATGGGTTGTTGTAGGTTTTTTCAGGCTCTATGGCCATGGTCTAGAGGCATTCTCTCCTGACATTTCGCCTGCATCTATTGCAAGCATCCTTAGAGGTTGTGGAGTCTGTTGGAACTAGGAAAATTGGGTTTATATATCTATGGAATGTCCAGGGTGGGACGAAGAACTCTTGTCTGTTGGAGCTAGGTGTGAATGTTTCAATTGGTCTCCTTGATTAGCATTTGATGGCCTGGCAGTTGTTTGGTGTGGCTTGTTAGTGTCTGGGGGAATCTTCTGTTGAGAGGTGATTAGCTGTCCCTGATTGGGTTGTTGTAGGTTTTTTCGGGCTACTTGGCCATGTTTTATTTATTTATTTATTTATTTATTTATTTATTTATTTATTATTCAAGCTGATATGCCGCCACTCCCCTAGGGCTCAGAGCGGCATACAAGAACAGACTAAAATCTAAAACAATTTTAAAAAAACAGCAATATCAAAGATCAAAAGCCTGTCGAAACAGGTATGTCTTCTATGCCCTGCGAAATGCTGATAAGTCCCGCAAGGCACAGACTTCAGGCGGCAGAGTGTTCCAGAGTGATGGTGCCACTGCTGTAAAGGCTCTGCGTCTGGTAGCCGTTAGATGCAAGGTCTTGACACGGAATTTCCAGCAAATCTTGGTCCTCGGAACGGAGGGATCTCTGGGGTTGGGAGGGGGTGAGGCGGTCCCTCAGGTCCATCGGCCCCAGACCATGCCAGGCCTTAAAGGTGAGTCCCATCCCTTTGAAAGTGATCCAGTGCTCAATGGGTAACCAATGCAACTGCAGGAAGATTGGGGTGATGTGGCATCTCATCGGAATTCCCGCAAGAAGCCGAGCAGCTGCATTTTGTACCAACTTGAGCTTCCGGATCACCGGCAGAGGAAGGCCAATGTAGAGGGTGTTACAGTAGTCCAGTCTTGAGATGACTGTGGCCTGGATCACCGTAGCTAGGTCGTCCCTGGACAGGGAGGGGGCCAGCCGTCTAGCCTGCCGCAGGGGAAAGAAGGCGGTTCTGCTTACTACCTCTGAGGATACTTGCCATAGATGCAGGCGAAACGTCAGGAGAGAAGGCCTCTAGAACATGGCCATATAGCCCGAAAAAACCTACAACAACCCAGTGATTCCGGCCATGAAAGCCTTCGACAATACATTGTCCCTGATTGTTTCCTCTCTGGAGTTTCCCTGTGTTTGGGTGTTGTTTTGCTGTTATAATATTAGAGTTTTTTAAATACTGGGAGTCAGATTTTGCTCATTTTCATGGTTTCCTCCTTTCTGTTGAAGTTGTCCACCTGCTTCTTGTGGATTTCAGTGGCTTCTCTGTGTAGCCTGGCATGGTGGTTGTAAGAGTGGTCCAGCATTTCTGTGTCCAGGTTGGTTCATCATGTGCTCTACTATGTTAAATGTGCCATTGTGATATGCAATGCAATTTGCAAGTGGAATCTATAACGGCACCATAAGTGCAATTCTGCTTCTGTTACCTTCAACTGAATATGGATTTCCATATTGGACAGAAATGCCTACTGAGGCGATGCAAACCTGCGTTACCGAGAGGATGCCAGACCTTATTCCGTGACTCTGATGGCATCACGCGGGGCTTCCATCACAGGTGCCCCTGAGCAGGAGGCTCAACCGCCTCTCTAAATGGTTAGTCTAGCCCTCAGGCTTAGCTCTATCCATATTTCCCCAGACATGGAGAACAGGCAAAATGTCGCAACGGAAAAAAGGAATGGGATTGATTATATGTTTAAAGTACTACAACGCGGCCGAAGTTGGGAGCCACGGGAGGGATTTCTGAAAAGGCAAACTTGAGCAGGAGCGAAATCCATTTTGCAAAGCGAGAGAGAAAGGGAAGGTGCGCCAGGGTACCTGCCACGCAATGACATTCTCTGGCGCGCAAGGCGACATGCTTCTGCGGCTGGGAACGTGCAAGGTGAAAAGCATCTTAATGGCTAATTAGGCTCCTACATTAGCTAATAGGCAAAGAAGAAGGAAGCTTTGGAGTATTATTGAATCACTGTCATATTGACATTAATTCCGGCTGTTGGTACATCATTGATTTTCCTTTTCAGAAGCCCTGCGAACAAACAGCGCCTGCATCACGTTTCCAAGCACACCCTACCAGCCCTTGCATTAGCGGTTAATTAACATGCACATTTGGTAATGAAACAAAGAGCAAGGCTTTTTAACGAGGCACCATTCTTTCTCCCTCAAACAATGGCCCTCTCCTGTACACAACCAAGGTGTAATCAGCTCAATTATGCCACTCAGGTTTGAAAGGGCTCCTCTGGACAAGAGGCACTGCTTTCCGGGCCAACTGAATGCCTTGAGCGTGGAGGACAAGGAGTTCCTTTGTGGCCTCACACTTTCCCATTCGTGACTCCAGAAATCACATAGGCAAGGAATACGTAGACGCTGTTTGGCCTCCTTCTTTGTCTGTAACCAACATCTCAAAGGCAGGAACAGGCAAATTCACCTGTGAGTATTCTCCACCAAAGAAAACTATGAAATGTATGGGTCACCATAAGTCAGTAGGTGATTTGAAGGCTTATACACACATTAATGTACAGAGGATGGGAAATGAACCAGATGAACTTAATCTCTTAACACAAGAAGTCAACGACAGCTGTCGCATTATGAGTTGAGTGCAGACCCTAAAGCAGGCGTGGCCGACAGGTGTTTTGGATTTCAACTCCCACAATTCCTAACAGCCTCCTTCTTCGTCTGTAACCAATATTTCAGAGGAAGGAATGGACAAACCGACTTATGAGGATTCCTCACCAAAGAAAACTATTAAATTCATGGGTCACCATAAGTCAATAGGTGATTTGAAGGCTTATAAACACAACACACACTAGTGTACAAGGATGGGAAATGAACCAGATGAACTTAATCTCTTAACACAACAAGTCAAAGATGGCTATCACATTATGAGTTGTGTGTATACCTAAAAGGCATGGGCAACAGGTGTTTGGGACTTCAACTCCCACAATTCCTAATAGCCTCCTTCTTTGTCTGTAACCAATATTTCAAAGGAAAGAATGGACAAACTAACCTATGAGTATTCCTCACCAAGGAAAACTATGAAATTCATGGGTCACTATAAGTCAATAGATGATTTGAAGGCCTATACACACATTAATGTACAGAGGATGGAAAATGAACCAGTTGAACTTAATCTCTTAACACAAGAAGTCAACGACAGCTATCACATTATGAGTTGCATGCAACTCCCACAATTCCTAATAGCTTCCTTCTTCGTCTGTAACCAATATTTCAGGGGAAAGAACGTACAAACTGACCTATGAGTATTCCTCACCAAAGAAAACTATGAAATTCATGGGTCACCATAAGTCAACAGGTGATTTGAAGGCCAATACTAATGTACAAGGATGGGAAATGAAGCAGATGAACTTAATCTCTTAACACAAGAAGTCAAAGATGGCTATCACATTATGAGTTGCAGGCATACCCAAAAGGCATGGGCAACAGGTGTTTGGACTTTAACTCCCACAATTCCTAACAGCCTCCTTCTTCGTTTGTAACCAGTATTTCAGAGGAAGGAATTGGCAAACCGACCTATGAGTATTCCTCACCAAAGAAAACTATGAAATTCATGGGTCACCATAAGTCAACAGGTGATTTGAAGGCCAATACACACAACGCATACTAATGTACAAGGATGGGAAATGAACCAGATGAACTTAACCTCTTAACACAAGAAGGCAAAGATGGCTATCACATTATAAGTTGAGTGCATACCCTAGAGCAGGCATGGGCAAACTTCGGCTCTCCAGGTGTTTTGGATTTCAACTCCCACAATTCTTAACAGCGTCTCCTCTTTATATTTATTCCATAAGTGTATTCCAATGTGGAGATCAGATGCTTATAGTAGACATATCAAAAAGTCAATATGGAGCCAACAATGTAGGGCTTCCCCAGACCAGAAATGGGATAATGTGCCATCTTCTTTACATTCATTCCATATGTATCTGTTTTTGTAAAGCAGCGATGATTACTATTGCTATTACAAAGACTGGTGGCCATGTGTTAGGGTGCCATGATTGTGCATTTCCTGCCTGGCAGAATAAAGGGGCTGGACTGGATGGTTTCTGTTTTTGTTGTTGTTGTTGTTGTTGTTGTTGTTGTTACTATTACAAAGGCTGGTGGCCATCTGTTGGGGTGCTTTGATTGTGCTTTTCCTGCCTTGCAGAATAAAGGGGCTGGACTGGATAGCTTCTGTTGTTGTTGTTGTTGTTGTTATTGTTATTACAAAGACTGGTGGCCATCTGTTGGGGTGCCTTGATTGTGCTTTTCCTGCCTTGCAGAATAAAGGGGCTGGACTGGATGGCTCCTGGAGTTGCTTCTGTTGTTGTTGTTGTTGGGTTTTCTGGGACTGAGAGCGAAGTCAACCAATGGATTTCCATGGTCTGTAGAGTCATTGTCCAACCTCAAACCATTCAATGTATAACTTTCTACACCTGAGTTGTGAAACTTTGTCATCCTACATACAATATATTTGATCTGGCTGCAGCAAAGGGTCAGGGATGAAGAGATCAACACAACAAGGACCACAATACCAAATTGGTCGGCATCCATGATGCATGGGTGCCTAGAATACAATATGGCCGCTTTGATGGCAGCTTCCTCTAGCGGTCATTGGAAGGACGAGGGGAAGAGGTTAATGGAAATCATGTTCTCATTCCAAACGATACCAAGAGGCCACTGACACCCCCCACCGCAACACAGACCCCCCCTTTTTATCCAGATCAAGCTATTTGCTCACCTAATTGAAGCCTTCTTTGAGAGTCTTTAGATTTCATTTTGTGTTTGGGGGACAATGCCGGAGAAAGACATTCGCCATTCATCTTTCTTTACACGGCATAATCTAAACGGAAGAGGCCAATGCGAGAAGGTGCCGGTGATGGATAACCCCTCTTTGTGCCTTGGTGGGCTTAAATATAACCCATTATGTATCTCCGAAGCCCTAATGGGGCAGGGGGTGGATGGGTGGGGGGACACCCTGTATTTTGCTTCTCCAAACATTATTGCAACCATGTATTATTATCATTATCATCATCATTGCACAGAGAAACTAAAAAGGAATATGGGCAGGTGAGAATGAATCAAGGTACCACAGGGATGGAGGGAAGACGCAGGAACGTGTCTGTCGAAAACCGATCCACTCACAGCCGTGTTTCTTGGGTCGGCTCTTTCAAGGCGGCAGGAATGGAGGCATTGCTTCCCAAACAAGCAACCACGCAAGGAAGAACCTTTCAACATAATGAGACCTCTGCTCCTGAGTCGTGTAAATAGTGGGCGATTGGAAATGTTTTTACATACAGCCAGGAGGAAACACCACTGGTTTCCTAGGAAATGTAGCTCTGAGACAAGTCATCAAACCAAAGATCTTGTTGGAGGGTTCGTAGAACAAGGTGAAGTTATTCCTGTTGAGGAACAATGAAACCAATGCCCTCTTTGAACCATTCCAAACATATGTAAACAATTGGGTGCCTCTTAATGAGAAGGTATGTTCTTAGCTTTCCAACCTCAGACACAACACACTTAGAAGACATCAAATAATAATAGTAATAATAGTAATAATAATAATAATAATATAATAATAATAATAATAATAATAATAATAATAATAATAATATAATATTTGCAAAGAC
This sequence comes from Anolis sagrei ordinatus, assembly GCF_025583915.1. NCBI lineage: Eukaryota > Metazoa > Chordata > Lepidosauria > Squamata > Anolidae > Anolis > Anolis sagrei. Next base: position 45,374,533 of record NW_026847882.1, on the reverse strand, counting down.
TCTGGCATAAACCAGTCAAGGTGGTCCCAGTGGTGATTGGTACACTGGGTGCAGTGCCTCAAGACCTTGGCCTGCACTTAAACACAATCTGCACTGACAAAATTACCACCTGCCAACTGCAAAAGGCCACCTGACTGGGATCCGCAAATATTACTCACTGATACATCACACAGTCCTAGTCACTTGGGAAGGGTTCAATGTGTGATCCAATACAACAGCCATCCAATACAACAGACAGTCTGCTGTGGACTCATCTGCTGAGGGGAAAGAGGAAAAGGGCTGACACTGCCGAGGGGGAAAAGGAAAGGAACTGAGGCTGCCAAGGGGGAAAAGGAAAGGACTGAGGCTGCAAGGGGGAAAAGAAAGGGACTGAGGCTGTCGCGGGGGGGAAAGGAAAGGAACTGAGGCTGCCGAGGGAAAGGAAAGGACTGAGGCTGCCGAGGGGGAAAGGAAGGGGAGGTGCCGAGGAGGGAAAGGAAAGGAACTGAGCCTGCTGAGGGGAAAGTGGAAAGGAACTGAGGCTGCCGAGGAGGAAAAGGAAAGGAACTGAGGCTGTCAAGAGGGAAAAGAAAAGGGACTGAGGCTGCCGAGGAGGAAAAGGAAAGGAACTGAGGCTGCCAAGGGGGAAAAGAAAAGGGACCGAGGCTGCCGAGGAGGAAAAGGAAAGGAACTGAGGCTGCCGAGGGGAAAAGGAAAGGAACTGAGGCTGTCGAGGGGCGAAGGGAAAGGGACCGAGGCTGCCGAGGGGGAAAAGGAAAGGAACTGAGGCTGCTGAGGAGGAAAAGGAAAGGAACTGAGGCTGTCGAGGGGCGAAAGGAAAGGGACCGAGGCTGCCGAGGGGGAAAAGGAAAGGAACTGAGGCTGCCGAGGGGGAAAAGGAAAGGAACTGAGGCTGTCGAGGGGGGAAAGGAAAGGAACCGAGGCTGCCGAGGGGGAAAAGGAAAGGGATTGAGGCTGCTGAGGAGGAAAAGGAAAGGAACTGAGGCTGCTGAGGAGGAAAGGAAAGGAACTGAGGCTGCCAAGAGGGAAAAGAAAAGGGACTGAGGCTGCCGAGGAGGAAAAGGAAAGGAACTGAGGCTGCCAAGGGGGAAAAGAAAAGGGACCGAGGCTGCCGAGGAGGAAAAGGAAAGGAACTGAGGCTGCCGAGGGGGGAAAGGAAAGGCACTGAGGCTGTCGAGGAGCGAAAGGAAAGGGATCGAGGCTGCCGAGGGGGAAAAGGAAAGGAACTGAGGCTGCTGAGGAGGAAAAGGAAAGGGACCGAGGTTGCCGAGGGGGAAAAGGAAAGGAACTGAGGCTGCCGAGGGGGAAAAGGAAAGGAACTGAGGCTGTCGAGGGGGGGAAAGGAAAGGAACCAAGGCTGCCGAGGGGGAAAAGGAAAGGGATTGAGGCTGCTGAGGAGGAAAAGGAAAGGGACTGAGGCTGCTGAGGAGGAAAAGGAAAGGAACTGAGGCTGCCAAGGGGGAAAAGAAAAGGGAACGAGGCTGCCGAGGAGGAAAAGGAAAGGAACTGAGGCTGCCAAGGGGGAAAAGAAAAGGGACCGAGGCTGCCGAGGAGGAAAAGGAAAGGAACTGAGGCTGCCGAGGGGGGAAAGGAAAGGCACTGAGGCTGTCGAGGGGCGAAGGGAAAGGGACCGAGGCTGCCGAGGGGGAAAAGGAAAGGAACTGAGGCTGCTGAGGAGGAAAAGGAAAGGGACCGAGGTTGCCGAGGGGGAAAAGAAAGGGACTGAGGCTGCTGAGGAGGAAAAGGAAAGGAACTGAGGCTGCCGAGGAGGAAAAGGAAAGGAACTGAGGTTGTCGAGGGGCGAAAGGAAAGGGACCGAGGTTGCCGAGGGGGAAAAGGAAAGGAACTGAGGCTGCCGAGGGGGAAAAGGAAAGGAACTGAGGCTGTCGAGGGGGGAAAGGAAAGGAACCGAGGCTGCCGAGGGGGAAAAGGAAAGGGATTGAGGCTGCTGAGGAGGAAAAGGAAAGGAACTGAGGCTGCTGAGGAGGAAAAGGAAAGGAACTGAGGCTGTCGAGGGGCGAAGGGAAAGGGACCGAGGCTGCCGAGGGGGAAAAGGAAAGGAACTGAGGCTGCCGAGAGGGAAAAGGAAAGGAACTGAGGCTGCCGAGGGGGGGAAAGGAAAGGGACTGAGGCTGCTGAGGGGGAAAAGGAAAGGAACTGAGGCTGCAGAGGGGGAAAAGAAAAGGCACCGAGGCTGCTGAGGAGGAAAAGGAAAGGAACTGAGGCTGCCGAGGGGGAAAAGAAAAGGGACTGAGGCTGCCGAGGAGGAAAAGGAAAGGAACTGAGGCTGCCAAGGGGGAAAAGAAAGGAACTGAGGCTGCAGAGGGGGAAAAGAAAAGTGACTGAGGTTGCCGAGGGGGAAAAGAAAATGAGGCTGCCAAAGAGGAAAAGTAAAGGAACTGAGGCTGCCGAGGGGGAAAAGGAAAAGAGCTGAGGCTGCCGAGGAGGAAAAGGAAAACTGAGGCTGCCGAGGGGGAAAAGGAAAAGAGCTGAGGCTGCCGAGGAGGAAAAGGAAAGGGACTGAGGCTGTTAGGAATGGTGGGAGTTGGAGTGCTGAAGTGTGCCCATGCCTGAACCAGAACCATGAGCAGCCAGCCATCTTTCTCCCGCAAAAGCCTCCTTGCAATTCACCAGCCTGGCACCTTCCAAGAAACGGCGCAGTAAATAAAACCCTTTCCAAGATGAAAGCCTCTGAAAGCATCAGGATTAGCCAAGTAAGCTTGTGCTGGATCAATCCAAAACTGGGAAATCTCTCATTTTCTGTGGCAGATAAGATTTACAGAGCGTCTGTATTCATTTGAACATGCGCTGCTTTACAAACAAAACATATGATCCCGTTTTTTTCCTGCTGCTCAGACAACAGCAAACAATGTGCTTTTTTATAATCAAATGCTTGGTGGGTATTTTGTGCCGCGGGATTTATTGCAGCCTCGCCGGATAATGATGGAAATATTACTAGTACTGCTGTGTGTGAATCTTAAGAGGAGGAAGGGATCGGAAGTGAGTGAGGCGCCCGGACAGAGAGGAGTGATTTCCACAACGTCTTCATTCCGTCTCTTAGATAGAAGGGAGCTGTCCAACGCGCCAGGGCGGCATGACCGCATCGAGGTCCATCAAGCGTCTGAGAAGGATGCGGAGACGGAGGTGCACAAAGACATCTCGCTCCCAGTCTGTCCTGCAGAGAGAGATCTGCTGAGAATGCCGATCTTTTTCGATTCGGGTGTCGATGGAAAATGTGTTTTCCTCATCCAGAACCGGTTGGCGACTGTACCGAATGGCCCCCAAGTGAGACGTCCAAGGGACGTCATTCACTCTGACGGAGATGTCTCTTGGATGAGCTTGTCTGGACATCCAACTCTCCCGTTTTGCTGAGATGAACACAAAGATATTCTCCTCCTCATGGAAGAAGCCTGAGGACAATGGGAGGACCGGAACTCCCACGGTTGGATGCCTCCATGGCAGCCATCATGAATCCTGAGCAAGAACTCAAGGAAGGCAGAATAAGTTGCCTTCTGTCTAAGGCAGCGGTTCTCAAACTGTGCTCCGCAAAGCACTTGGGGCTCCATGAAGCATACGGACGGGCTCTGCACTTCCCTCCTCCAAGCTTTTCCTCGTGGAAGAGGGAAGCGCAGAGCCCCTCCGTATGCTTCATGGAGCCCCAAGTACTCTGCGGAGCACAGTTTGAGAACCACTGCCTTAGACAGAAGGGAATTTATTCTGCCTTCTCCGCTTTCCTGCTCCTTGCCTGCCTCCCTTGCCCCCAAAAGCCTTTTGTCCTCATCTTCCTTGCTGTCCAGACCCTTTCCTCCTTGCCTTCTTCGCTTCCAAAATCTTATTTCCCTTCCACTGCTCAGGGAGTGCTTTGACTGTGCTTTTCCTGCATGGCAGAAAGGGAGTGGACTAGATGGGGTTGCTGCTGTTGCTGTTGTTGCTGTTGTTGTTGTTGTTGTTACTATTACAAAGGCTGGTGGACATCTGTTGGGGTGCTTTGGTTGTGCTTTTCCTGCCTGGCAGAATAAAGGGGTTGGACTGGATGGCTTCTGTTGTTGTTGTTGTTGTTGTTATTGTTATTATTATTACTATTACAAAGGCTGGTAGCCATCTGTTGGGGTGCCTTGATTGTGCTTTTCCTGCCTGGTAGAATAAAGGGGCTGGACTGGATGGCTTCTGTTGTTGTTGTTGTTGTTACTACTACTACTAGTAGTAGTACAAAGGCTGGTGGCCATTTGTTGGGGTGCCTTGATTGTGCTTTTCCTGCCTGGCAGAATAAAGGGGTTGGACTGGATGGCTTCTGTTGTTGTTGTTGTTGTTGTTGTTGTTGTTATTATTATTACTATTACAAAGGCTGGTGGCCATCTGTTGGGGTGCCTTGATTGTGCTTTTCCTGCCTGGTAGAATAAAGGGGCTGGACTGGATGGCTTCTGTTGTTGTTGTTGTTGTTACTACTACTAGTAGTAGTAGTACAAAGGCTGGTGGCCATTTGTTGGGGTGCCTTGATTGTGCTTTTCCTGTCTGGCAGAATAAAGGCGCTGGACTGGATGGCTTTTGTTGTTGTTGTTGTTGTTACTACTACTACTACTACTACTACTACTATTACAAAGGCTGGTAGCTATCTATTGGGGTGCCTTGATTATGCTTTTCCTGCCTGGCAGAATAAAGAGGCTAGACTGGATGGCTCCTGTTGTTATTGTTGTTGTTGTTGTTACTATTATTATTATTACTATTACAAAGGCTGGTAGCTATCCATTGGGGTGTCTTGATTGTGCTTTTCCTGCCTGCAGAATAAAGGGGCTGGACTGGATGGCTCCTGGAGTTGCTTCTGTTGTTGTTGTTGTTGGGTTTTCTGGGACTGAGAGCGAAGTCAACCAATGGATTTCCATGGTCTGTAGAGTCATTGTCCAACCTCAAACCATTCTGCCACGTGAGAGTAAAAGTTATAGGCTAGTATTTTCTTTACAAACGGAATGTGACAAACAAGCAATTTCTAACCAAAACTTTTGAGAACAACTTTGAAAAGTTACTTTTCTGGAACTCCAGCCTTTGGTCATTGTGACCACTGACACAGCTCTTTCTCCCACGCAACTTGCTCTGTCACTATAAAGTATGTACAGATGGCCCTTGGTACCCACCAGAGCGTGGTTCCAGGATTCCCTGTGGATACCCAAATCCATGGAGGAAAGAGAATCTGGAGGAGCTTTCCAAGACTTGCCAGGGTCTTGGGGAAGAGAGTGAGAGACCCTTCCCAAAGAAAACAAGCGTCCCTCCATTACGCAATGGGCTGCCAACAATATTTGGAGGGGAAAAGGCTGGCAAAGCAAGAGGCACCTGGAACCAAGCGGTCCCTTTTCATTTCCAGCTGAAATGACCTTATTCTTTGGTAAAGAGCAAGCGAGACTTGAGCTCCTCGCCAAACACACACATGATTGGTTTGAGTCGTGAGCAAACTGCACAACTCCCAGTTAAAGAGGGCAAGACCATCCTAAATAACGTCTGATTGGAAAGCAAACTTCCCGGGCACATTTGAGAAGGAAAGCCTGGAGGTTAATCTTTAATCTAGACCACCGCGAAGCTAAATCAATTGCCGGGATGGCAAAGCAATAATCAGTAACTTTGGCCCAAATCCTGGCTGTAAAGACCGAGCAAAGAACAAAGGCAGCGTTTCTTTCAATAGTTGGCATTTCTTTCTTCTATTATTTCCCAGTTTTGCCCTTATGAACCAACTGTATACACACACAAATTATTCCCGCTGTCGCACACTTGGAGAAGCAGAAACTGGCCTAGATACCTTTCTGAGAGGTTGTTTTGCCACTTGCCAGTTCAATGGAATAGTTAAAAGTTTGTAAAATCATAAAAGATTAGAGTTGGAAAGGACTCTTAAGGGCCATCTAAGCCAACCTGGTGCCATGGAAGAAGACACAGCTAAAGCATTCCACAAAGACACCCATCCAACCTCGGTTTGAAGACCTCCAAAGATGGGGAGTACACCAACTTTCTGGGATCTATCTATCTATCTATCTATCTATCTATCTATCTATCTATCTATCTAATCTATCTATCTATCATCTATCTATCTATCTATCTATCTATCTATCTATCTATCTATATCAGTGGTTCTCAACCTGTGGGTCCCAGGTGTTTTGGCCTACAACTCCCAGAAATCCCAACCAGGTTTATCAGCTGTTAGGATTTCTGGGAGTTGAAGGCCAAAACACCTGGGGACCCACAGGTTGAGAACCATTTATCTATCTCATCTCAACTCATCCATAGGAAACTCAAGAGAGGCAAGTCCATAGCATAGACTGACCATTCATTCAGCCTTCATCCCAAATATGTTTACCCAATGCCAAGCAAGCCCATCGCCCGAAGCGATTGGCACTTCTTTCTTCTATTCTTTCCAAGTTGTGCCCTTATGAACCGACTGTATACGCACACAAATTATTCCTGCTGTCGCACACTTGGAGAAGCAGAAACTGGCCTAGATACTTTTCTGAGAGGTTGTTTTGCCATCTGCCAGTTCAATGAAATAGTTAAAAGTTTGTAAAATCATAAAAGATTAGAGTTGGAAAGGACTCTTAAGGGCCATCTAAGTCAACCTGGTGCCATGGAAGAAGGCACAGCTAAAGCATTCCACAAAGACACCCATCCAACCTTGGTTTGAAGACCTCCAAAGATGGAGAGTCCACCAACTTTCTGGGACTATCTATCTATCTATCTATCTATCTATCTATCTATCTATCTCAGTGGTTCTCAACCTGTGGGTCCCCAGGTGTTTTGGCCTACAACTCCCAGAAATCCCAGCCAGTTTACCAGCTGTTAGGATTTCTGGGAGTTGAAGGCCAAAACATCTGGGGACCCACAGGTTGAGAACCATTTATCTATCTCATCTCAACTCATCCATAGGAAACTCAAGAGAGGCAAGTCCATAGCATAGACTGACCATTCATTCAGCCTTCATCCCAAATATGTTTACCCAATGCCAAGCAAGCCCATCGCCCGAAGCGATTGGCACTTCTTTCTTCTATTCTTTCCAAGTTGTGCCCTTATGAACCGACTGTATACGCACACAAATTATTCCTGCTGTCGCACACTTGGAGAAGCAGAAACTGGCCTAGATACTTTTCTGAGAGGTTGTTTTGCCATCTGCCAGTTCAATGAAATAGTTAAAAGTTTGTAAAATCATAAAAGATTAGAGTTGGAAAGGACTCTTAAGGGCCATCTAAGTCAACCTGGTGCCATGGAAGAAGGCACAGCTAAAGCATTCCACAAAGATACCCATCCAACCTTGGTTTGAAGACCTCCAAAGATGGAGAGTCCACCAACTTTCTGGGATCTATCTATCTATCTATCTATCTATCTATCTATCTATCTATCTATCTCAGTGGTTCTCAACCTGTGGGTCTCCAGGTGTTTTGGCCTACAACTCCCAGAAATCCCAACCAGTTTATCAGTTGTTAGGATTTCTGGGAGTTGAAGGCCAAAACACCTGGGGACCCACAGGTTGAGAACCATTTATCTATCTCATCTCAACTCATCCATAGGAAACTCAAGAGAGGCAAGTCCATAGCATAGACTGACCATTCATTCAGCCTTCATCCCAAATATGTTTACCCAATGCCAAGCAAGCCCATCGCCCGAAGCGATTGGCACTTCTTTCTTCTATTCTTTCCAAGTTTTGCCCTTATGAACCGACTATATACATACACAAATTATTCCCGCTGTCGCACACTTGTGGAAGCAGAAACTGGCCTAGATACCTTTCTGAGATGTTGTTTTGCCATCTGCCAGTTCAATTAAATAGTTAAAAGTTTGTAAAATCATAAAAGATTAGAGTTGGAAAGGACTCTTAAGGGCCATCTAAGCCAACCTGGTGCCATGGAAGAAGGCACAACTAAAGCATTCCACAAAGACACCCATCCAACCTTGGTTTGAAGACCTCCAAAGATGGAGAGTCCACCAACTTTCTGGGATCTATCTATCTATCTATCTATCTATCTATCTATCTATCTCAGTGGTTCTCAACCTGTGGGTCTCCAGGTGTTTTGGCCTACAACTCCCAGAAATCCCAGCCAGTTTATCAACTGTTAGGATTTCTGGGAGTTGAAGGCCAAAACACCTGGAGACCCACAGGTTGAGAACCACTGATCTATCTCATCTCAACTCATCCATTGGGAACTCAAGAGAGGCAAGTCCATAGCACAGACTGACCATTCATTCAGCCTTCATCCCAAATATGTTTACCCAATGCCAAGCAAGCCCATCGCCCGAAGCGGGCACACAAGACACAACAATGCGCACCCGATCCAATTGACATTCCCCAAAGTTCAACTTAATGAATTGACGATTGTTTTGAAGCCTGGGAAAAAAGGGGCCCATGTGCTGCGCTGCCCAGAAACTATTAACCTATCTGCAAGAGACTGTCATAATCGAGCATAATTAGAGAGACAATTTAGGCAATTCATCAGAACAGATGAGCAAAAATAAAGAACGTCCCCATTTTAATCATGTTCCTTTTCAAAAGGGACAGGCAGGGCTTTGACTGCAGGCTAGTTTCCCCTTTATTGCGCCCACCCTTTATCAGCCAACGGATTACAAAGGAGACGAGTCTGCGGAATGAAGCGCGGGCCTCGCTTGGCGCATGCTCTGAACACCAGTCGGGTGAAAGACAATTGGCATTTGGGTTCACGCCGATGGTGGACGGAAGAGCGCCCAAGCTCGTAAAAGTGGAGGAATTCAAAGTTGTGTGGGTCCTTATGGAGACCCAAGACCTCAGTCATGCTCGAAGAGTAACTTGGTGTTATTTGACCGAAGCAAAACAGCACCATCAACGGGTATGATGGATTGGCGTGCCTTCAAATCATCAACCGACTTGTGGAAATCTCATGATTGCAAAGGGTTTTCTTGACCCAAGAATCCTCCAAGGTGTTTATGCCTCTGAAATATCATCTGGGATTCCCTGGTGGTCTCTCATCCAAGTTCTAACCAAAGATGATTCTGTTTACATTCAAGTTCAGGTGGGATCTGGTGGCACTTTGGATCCCTGGCACCATGAATTCACTTTAACAACAACAACAACAACAATCTTTATTTATACCCCGCCACCATCTCCCCAAACGGGGACTCGAGGTGGCTTACATGAGGCCAGGCCCAAACAACAAATTACAGCAAAATAAAACCAAAATCAAGCAACAGCACCATAATTACATAAAAACATTAAGACCATCGGAAGGCCATTCAGGTGGCAATGAAATGCATACCAGTCAGTTCTGGCACACCCTGTCTTCAAGCAAATTCCACAGCAGATCTTTAATGGGTTGTTGTAGGGTTTTTTTGGGCTACATGGCCATGGTCTAGAGGCATAATGGTGAGAGTCCTTTTGGAAGGATTCGATGGTGAGAGTCCTTTTGGAAGGATTCGTTTAGCTCAGGGGTCTCAAATTTGTGGCCTTCTCAGGTGTTTTGGACTTCAGCTCCCAGAAATCTTTGCCACTGGTCAAGCTGGCAAGAGGGAATTCTGGGAGTTGGAGTCCAAAACATCTGGAGGGTCACATGTTTGACACTTCTGATCGAGCACAACTATGTAGTTCCAGCTACACCCACAAAACATGCCCGTGGTTTAGCTGTAGGATATGTTGAAGTACCCGATCTCATCTGATACCAGAAGCCAAGCAGAGACAAGGCTTCCAAGATCACCTTAGTTAGGACTTGGATGGGGGGCCACCACCAAATGACAGATCATGTGTTGGGCTTGGTCTCATGTAAGCCGTTCTGAGTCCCTTTGGGGAGATGGTGGCAGGGTATAAATAATAATAATAATAATAATAATAATAATAATAATAATAATAATTATTATTATTATTATGTAGGCTCTATTTCAGAGGAAGCACCTGGCGAAACCACCTTTGAGGACTCCACTGTTTTCTTAACAGAAGGCTGGCTTTGAGTCCCTTGAGTTGGTGGTTCTCAACCTGTGGCCTTCAGTTGGACTACAGCTTTCAATAGTCCTCTCCATTGGCTTAATTCTTGACCATTGACCATGATGGCTGGAGGTTTTGGGAGTCAAAGTCTAAAGCATCGGTGTGACCAAACACTGAGAGAACTGCCCCTGGTAGATCCTGTCTGATCTTGGAAGCTATGGACTATGTGCAATGAATTCTGAAATGGCCCCGGATTACAATTGCTGATGGCGTGATTTTAATAGCAATTGTAATTTTAAAAAATGTTTAATATGTATTAATTTTAAATTTTAATTTAAATCTTTATTTCAATTGTATGTTGTTTTAAGGCCTTGAAAATTGCCTATATGTAAGCCACCTTGAGTCTCCTTTGAGGTTGAGGAAGGCCAGGTATAAATAGGGTTGATAAATAAATAAATGAATAAATAAATAGGATCAGTCTACATGAAACCGCTGGGAGAGGTCATCCGGAGTTTTGGAGTTAGGTGCCATCTCTACGCAGATGACACGCAACTCTACTACTCCTTTCCACCTAACTCCCAGGAAGCCCCTCAAGTGCTGGACAAGTGCCTGGCCGCTGTGGCTGTCTGGATGAGGACGAACAAGCTGAGGATCAATCCCAACAAGACAGAGGTCCTCCTGGTTGATCGTAAACCGGACCGGGGTATAGGGTGGCAACCTGTGTTGGACGGGGTTACACTCCCCCTGAAGTCACAGGTCCGCAGTCTGGGTGTCCTCCTGGACTCATAACTTACGCTTGAGGCTCAGGCATCGGCGGTGGTTGGGAGGGCCTTTGCACTCATGTGCCAGCTGCGACCGTACCTCGTGAAGTCGGATCTGGCCATGGTGGTCCACTCCTTAGTCACCTCCAGATTGGATTACTGTAATGCACTCTATGTGGGGCTGCCCTTGAAAATGGCCTGGAAATTTTCAATTGGTACAACAGGTGGCAGCCAGGTTACTAACYGGTGCTTCTTACAGGGAGCGGTCAACCCTCCTGTTCAAGGAGCTCCGCTGGCTGCCATTCATCTTCYGGTCCCAATTCAAGGTGCAGGTGCTCACCTACAAAGCCCTRAACGGTTTGGGACCMSCCTACCTGYGTGACCGCATYTCTGTGTACGAACCCACAYRATCTCTTCGATCATCTGGAGAGGCCCTGCTCACGCTCCCACCTCCTTCGCAGGCGCGATTGGTGGGGATGAGGGAGAGGGCTTTTTCGGTGGTGGCCYGACTCTGGAACTCACTTCCCAAGGACATCAGACATGCCCCAATGCTGGCAGTCTTCAGGAGGAGCCTGAAAACATGGTTGTTCCAGTGTGCCTTCCCAGAATGAGGAGAACTCTCAGCAATATGTCCTCACAATGCACTTTAGTACTGACTTAGGATGGACTCCGCTCCCTCATTTCTCTCCAAAAAATCCTATCCTAGTTATATTTTACTTTGTTCACGTCAGCATATTTTCAGTTTTAATCTATTACATTTGGCCTGGCCATTTTTACAATTGTTTATGTCACTATTGATTGTTTTTTGTTTACGTGATTTATATGATTTGTATTTTATTGATTGTTTATTGATGTTGTATTTATTGATGTTTTGTTTGATGTACTTTAGGCTTGGCCTCACGTAAGCCGCACCGAGTCCCTTGGGGAGATGGTAGCGGGGTACAAATAAAGTTTATTATTATTTATTATTATTGTTGTAATCATTGGATGGAAAACCACCAAGGAACCCAAAAGCCTTAGGGGGACGCAACTATCAAAATTATCTCAAAGTCTTAATTGCTTAAAAAAACTCTATGGAAGTTATGGGGTTGCCATAGATAGACAACCAATTTGAAGATATAGAGACATCAGCTATGAGCGCAGGACTCTCATTCTTGTCAGATTCTTCCTTTGGAGTCGCCTCAATACGCAAGTCGTGGCATGTCCTTAGAAGTTGTGGGAGTTGAAGTCCAAAACACCTGGAGGGATGAAGTTTGCCCATGCCTGATCTAGAAGAAGGGTGGAGGCAACAGAAGCCAACAACTCCAAGCAACCATAGATGGCAAAGTATGGCCTTGCAGGAGGAAGAGAATGGAGAACGAGGAAGATTAGGAAGTGCCCAATGGAGACAGGTTCCTCCAGGACAGGAAACAGTCCACCAGCATCAACCATAGCTTCCAAGAGTTTGCCTTTGTCTTGCCTTGAAAGCGGATGACATCCAGCACGGCTGAAGAGCCAGGGAAGAGAGCCGGCCCTGATTTATGCCAGCCTCTTAAAAAGCAGTTGGCCTTTCAGCCGTCACCAGCGAGGAACTTAATTGTATTTGGTGCTTTTACTTTAAGGGAAAGAGATGGCCGCCCTTGGAAGGCAACCATTGGCTCCCCACGCCCCCGAACAAGGAAAGAAATGAAATGAAAGTTAAAGTCACCATAAAAATATTCATTGCTTCCATGTTCACATTTCATTTTCGCTGGCTTCCATCATAAAAAATAGCTTAGTGTGTGCTCACGGTTAATCTTCTCGGAGACAAGGAAGCCTTTCTCTCTCGAACGCGTTGAGCAGCAATCCCACGCCTCCTCGGGGCCGTTTCCCCGCAAAGGACCAGACAGGAGTTAAATTTACTATTCCAAATCCTAACCTCTCCGAGCACCAACAATGCGGCAGTTCAAACAGAAAAAGAGATTAAGAACAAACCTGATCGGGAAGGAGGGGAGGGGGCGCGCGCCCCAGATTGCGCCACTGCCCGCAACATAAATCTGTGGCTCGCGATATAAAAGCCACATTCCGCAACGGCGGAGGCACTTCTCAAACGATCACTGGAAAGGTAGCACTCAGGGGCAGGTGGACATGATTTACGTGGAAGGAGCGCCTTCGCGGCACGTGGGAAAAGGCGTTGAGAAGAGGTTTGGCGCATCGACACATGGAGCCAGTAATGCAAGTGGCACCGCCATGCTTGGAAAAACCAGTATTTTCCTCCCTCCCCCCATAGTTTTAATTACAATTTTGGACAGTAAAGAAAACTAACAAACACAGAAAGATTAATAATAATAATAATAATAATAATAATAATCCTTTATTTATACCCCGCTACCACCTCCCGCAGGACTCGGAGCGGCTTACAAGAGGCCGAGCCCAAAATACATCAGAACAAAAACACAACCACAACAATACAATGCAACAATAAATAACTCATAGCAAAACAAAAACAATAACAAAACATCACGACACAATTTAAAAACCTGACAGGGCCAAATGTAAAGATTTTTTTTAAAAAAATTAAAATGCTGGGCATGTCCAGGTGAAATAGGATGGATATTTTAGGGATAAGTGGGTGTGCAGACAATTCTAAGTCTCTCGTAAAGTGCATTTGGGACATATTGCATCGGGATTCCTTATTCTGGGAAGGCACACTGGAACATCCATGTTTTCAAGCTCCTTCTGAAGACTGCCAGCGTTGGGGCATGCCTGATCTCCTTGGGGAGGAAGTTCCAGAGTCATGGGGCCACCAACAAGAAGGCCCTGTCCCTCATTCCCACCAATTGCACTTGCGATGCAGGTGGGATCGTGAGCAGGGCCTCTCCAGACGAACGAAGAGATCATGTGGGTTCATATACAGAAATGCGGTCACACAGGTAGGTGTGTCCCAAACTGTTTAGGGATTTGTAGGTAAGCACCTGCACCTTGAATTGGGACTGGAAAATGAACAGCAGCCAATGGAGCTCCTTAAACAGAAGGGTTGACCTCTCTCTGTAAGGAGCATCCGTTAACAACCTGGCCGCCGCCCGTTGAACCAACTGAAATTTCCGGTCTGTTTTCAAGGGCAGCCCCATGTAGATGCATTACAGTAGTCCAATCTGATTAAGACAGCAGTTGGCTATGTCTGGTGTACATGGTTTAGCCCTGAAATGGTTCGGTTCGTTCCTCCAGGACCGGAGACAGAGGGTGGAGTGGTGAGGCCAAAGCTCTGAGAGCTCCTGCCTTGGCTGTGGAGTGAGTTCCCTTCCCAGGGTGCCATCCTCTCGCCACTGTTATTTCACATCTACGTCCGGCCACTTGCTGGACTGGTGCGGAGCTTTGGCAGAGAGTGCTACCAGTATGCAGATGCTACCCAGCTACTCTTGCGTCTCGAACCTGGGACAACCACCGCGATTCCTGAGAACTTTAGGCTGTGTTTGGAAGCAGTGAGGAGTTGGCTGCGAGCGAGCAGGCTCAAAGGCAATCCTGCAAAAACGGAGATCCTCTGGCCCGGCCAGCTGCCAGAATTAATCCCGTCTCTGCCTGATTTCGAGGGGGAAGCTCTGGTTCCATCTTCCACTGTTAAAAGCCTTGGGGTTGTGGTGAGGGCACAAGGAGGGGGGTTCCATTTACTAGGATTCATTTAGAGCAGGGGTCCCCAAACTACAGCCCACGGGCCACTTCCGGCCCGCCAAGGGCACTTATCCAGCCCGCAGAGGAGGAGCGCCCCCCTCCCACCACACAATGCCCCTCCCTTGGCTGGCTCACGCAATCCGTCAGTATGGGCAGCGTGAGCCAGCCAAGGGCAGCTGCTCCGCATGGCCTACTTGCTCGTAAAGCACCTCGCAAGGTGCTTTACGCGCGAGTAGGTCATGCGGGGCTGCTCCTCCCTTGGCAGGCTCACGCTGCCCATAGGCCCGATGGGCAGCATGAGCCAGCCAAGGGAGGCTGCCCCGGCGCTCCATGCAGTCATGCTGGCCACATGACCTTGGAGGTGTCTACGGACAACGCCGGCTCTTTGACTTAGAAATGCAGATGAGCACCACACCCCAGAGTCAGACACGACTGGACTTCGTGTCAGAGGAAAACCTTTAACTAGGAAAATTGTGGAAGGATCCAGGGTGGGAGAAAGAACTCTTGTCTGTTGGAGGTAGGTATGAATGTTTCAATTGGCCACCTTGATTACCATTTCATAGCCTGACAGTTTTTAGGGAGAATCCTTTGTTGAGAGGTGATTAGCTGGCCCTGATTGTTTCTTGTCTGGAGTTCCCCTGTGTTTGAGTGTTGTTCTTTATTTACAGTTATAATTTTAGAGTTTTTTAAATACTGGTAGCCAGATTTTGTTCAGACTAGAAATAGGAAGATTTCCCATTCTCTGCTCCTGGAATTACTGCCTAAAGAGGGCTAGAAAGAACCCTTCCACACAGCCAAATAAGATATCTGCAATGTGCATAGGGATTTTTTAATTGATTTTTTTTTTAAAAAAAACTATAGTCCAGCCCTCCAACAGTCTGAGGGACAGTGAACTGGTTTAAAAAGTTTGAGGACCCCTGATTTAGGGAGTGACTTGGCCAAGGTGCTGAAATTGAAAAAAAAATCCCTAAAAATCAGTGGGTGTGCGAATCTTTCTGAAATTTTGGCAGAAGTATGCCCTGATTATGTCTTGCCATTGCAGAGAAATTCAAGGGAACAGTGCTTTAAAAGTATTGTCGAAGGCTTTCATGGCCGGAATCACTGGGTTGTTGTAGGTATTTTCGGTCTATATAGCCATGGTCTAGAGGCATTCTCTCCTGACGTTTCGCCTGCATCTAGGGCAAGCATCCTCACTACCTCTGAGGATGCTTGCCATAAATGCAGGCAAAACGACAGGAGAGAATGCCTCTAGACCATGGCCCTATAGCCCAAAAAAAAAAAAAACCTACAACAACCCAGCGCTTTTAAAATTCCTTAAAATCAGTGGATGAGTGAAACTTTCCAAAACTTGGGTGGTTTACAATGGTAATTGTCTCCTATAACAAATTTCATCCAGAAGCTTCATTGGTGCAAATGGGCAGGTTAGTGAAAGAAAATATTAATAAATGTTTGGTGTTTCAAATTTGGAACAAAATGGACCCGAGATATTTTAGCAACACTTTCGAAATGAAACAGATTTTGGGCGTTTTGCACACCTCTAGTGATTATTCCCAAGTGAATCCTAACCTAGAAATCCTCCCAAACAGACTCTGTTCAAACACACCTTATGCAATTGTTTCCTTTTTTAAATTTTTTGCAAAGAAGGGGTAGATAAACACAATTGCATGAAGCATGCGGTGCGGGAATTGCGCCGCTCTTCCGGTACATTAATGGCAGAATTGTTTCCAAAGAGTAAAACTGCTGTAAGCCAGTGTGTAAAAAAATATAATAAAATAGAAAGCTGGTTGGGAAAGGAGTATTTACACCCAATAAGCTAATAAAGCTGGAAACAGCCTCCTGCATTTGGAAAAGGTATTTTAAGGCGATGTGTGCATAAAAATACACCGGTTCGGAGGGTTTTATGCCACCTTCTCTTTTGCAAGTCTGGCTCTTGGGGGGAAAATATCTCTGTTCATAAAAATCAAAGTATTTCAGGAACAATAAGGAAAAAATAAAGCTCTTCTTTCCCATTTGAGGGAGAAGTTTATTATGCTGGAGTGACGTCTTTCCCCTCCTTGATTCATCCAGGGTTTTGCAATACAAAATACTGCCCATTGCAGGACGCAATACAAGCAACAGGGCATCAATGAAACAGAAGCGTAGCGCGTATCATTCTTATTATTCCATTTTATGTCAATTGAGGTAGGCATGGAGTTCAACCGCTTCTTTGGGGTCACATTTTGCCCACATCTGGCATAAAAGAAGACTTTAGAAAAAGCCGCAAGCTCCATTCTGCAGAGCAGCTTTTTGGAGAAGCAGACCAGATATTTCAGTGCTGTTGTCTCAGTTTTTGCATTGATCTCGGATATTTTATGGCAGTTTTTTCAACTCCTCCTCCTCCTCCTC